>JAUMHL010000013.1:5070947-5120273 GCA_032362345.1 Sandelia bainsii
AGCTTGAGCGGCCGTTTTCCGCTTGGTCCTAGTGCTTGACCAGTATCCATTTAATATAGCGTAACATTGTTTTTGGATTGTAAAAACTGCAGGGGACCAAAACTGCCTTTTGAAAACCCCCCCAAATTACGTCCATTCTTTCAACCACAGTAGCCACGGTCAATCAGTCAATTTGATTTTACTGAGCTGATTTTTTTTGAGGAAAGTAACAGTGGCTAGAGTTTGCATTTAAGACAGGTGAACGATTTATTTTGGGGCCACATTTTGGTTATGATTATTATAATGAGGAAAACTAAAAGTTTACAAGTGCTGGGACTAAAACCTGGGTCACTGAAACTAAAGACTAACATTTATTTTTGCTGTCTGTGCAGTGGACAGTTCCCCTTAGTGTGAAAAGCTTCATTTGGTTCACAGGGATCAGGTGAGAGGTTCTATTCTTGCAAGTGCTTTGTAGAAAATGACAAAATTAATGGCAAAAGTTGGTGTTTTGTAACACAAACTGTAGTCAAGTATGTGTTTTTAACTGATGATTAGCTAAAGTAAACTTAAAACGCTCTCTCCTAGTGAAGCTTTGCCTCAGTCCAATGCATTGGCCCTGCACTTTTAAAACATCTAAACATCTCAAATGCTCCGAGTGGTTAGATTCAACCTCCCACTGCGTGAACCACTCTCAAGAGATGATCGGATTCAAGCTAATTGCTTGAATATAGAAACTTGTGTTAATTCATTAATATTTTAGCTGAGTTTCAGTGGCCTAGGTCTCTGAATTATTTAAATTATGTTAGTTGGGTGGGAGTGTGGGTGAGACCACATGGGGTACCAAAAAGCAAAAAATGTCAAATGTCTGGCTTCCATTTATTGATTCTATATTATGAAAGTAAATTAGTGTTTCATTTCTGCTGCAATACAAGAACTGTTGACTGTTTCTTCACACATAAAAAGATGTCTGTGACAGGCACTAAGTTATTCTTGCTGTTTGCACACTGAAGGGGTTTAATTTGATTTCTGCAACAGTTTTACTGAAATTGAATTATTTTCCTGCAGCCATAATTAAACATTTTATAGAGCTAGGGTGCTTGTTCTTTGTCAAGCTCTTTGACTTATTTCAAAACTAAATTTGACTTTCAGAGCAAATGTAGGAGTCTGCTAGTGACATTTTTGTTTTGAAGGACTTGCATTGTGCCTTTGTAATCCTGATATGAAATCACTTGCTGAGCACAGGCTTGTGAGAAATGTTGTTTATGCATGGATATGTAATGTACGGATTCTTGTCTGTCCAGACCAGTGATATCCTGTAGTGTTGAACCTCAGAGGGTTCAGGCCCCTTCATAGTTCAGTAAAGATTTTTTTTAAATATGACATAGGAGCGTGACTTTAGAAATGGCAGTGTTTATCTGTCAGATGGTCCCCAGTTTCTGTCCCGACTGAAATTTCTCAACAACTATCATATGAATTGCTATGAAATTGGTACACAAATCCATGTGACTGTTAAGATTATTTTGTGTTTGGTTTATAACTCAGCTGTACTTTGTGTTTTAGTGCTAATTAGCCAATTTTAGCTTAAAGGTAATACCTGTTAAACACTGATATTGTTAGCGTGTCAATTCATAAAACTAAAATGAGCATACATTAGCTGTTACACAGATGTTATTAAATGTCAGCATGATAACACTGAAATTGTGAACATGTTAGCGTGGTTAACAGGCTAAACTAAGCTGATGAACATGGCAAAATTTTCATTAGCATACTAAAACACAAAACTAAGATGTAGAACATCAAAAGCGTCTGCTAAACATCACCAAACATCACCATGTTAACATGTTGATGCCAATACATCAAACTAAGATGTAAACACTGTACTTGATATTTATCAGCTTGCTAGCATTGTAATTGTAAACCCTTTAGCATGCTAACATTTCATTTTGATCTACTTCAAGTTTGGTTTGTGATAGCAATTGGCCTTGTTTTCATTTGCTCACTATAATTTAGTAAACTGCTTTTTCTAGTACAGTCTTCAGACATACAAGAACATAAGAAAAGGGACATCCAAAAAACAAACGATGCAAGAATCATAATCCTAAAGAAAGAAAGCTTTAAAGCCTGAGATAACCTGGATGATGCTTTCTTGTAAAATGAGGTTTGTAATTACCAGTGTTGCTGTGACCTGGGGCACAAATGACATGCTAATTATAAATAATTGGAGCTATGCAGATTGAATAACTTGGCACAAACAAGTGTTGTTGTTTACACTAACAATATGAGAGTCAACAGTCCAACTCATTATGTTGCCAGAGAGCTGGAGGAATTGGCCAGATATTTTGGAAAAGGCGATGATACACAAATACATTTTGTTTAGCACTTTTGACCTGTACAAACAGATAAGTTGTATAAGTCTGTCACCACTTTTGCAGACTGATATCTATACCATAAGTTCTTTTGGGAATAATACATTTTAAAGTGCTTGAGATAGTGTTTTTTTTGTTCCAAAATGTGGCTTTGGGTGTAGGATAAACCATCACTTATAAAAAAACAGCATGTAAGAGTTGAAAAAAGATGACTAAAACTGGAAACTGCAACCTAAAAATAAATCAGCACATTTCACATTTGAATCAAAATAAATATCCTTATGCATATATTTCAGAACCTATGGGAGTAAAAGGAAATCCATCTATAGCAGAATTAGTGTTATTTTTGTAATCTTAGCCTAGATTCGCAAACACGAGCACCAGAGCCAAGACATCATCAAAAGGAAAAAAACTGGAGCTGCTGTCAGAGGAAAGCAGACCAACTTTTGTGGATACAGTGAATTTGCCTGAGGAGATTTTACAGGGGTGTGAGCACATTTTCTGGCAAAAATAAAAACTCGCAGCAGTATAATTAAAGAGAGCTCATTTTGGATGGAACAGCTCAAAGATTCAGAGGGTTCATAAAGTCAGTCTGTAACCCCTCAGCTTGCATGGATGAAGCTATTGTTAAGATTGTTTCATCTGAAACTGCATGCTATGATGAAAGATCATCATCTTCACAGGTAAATAATGGATAAATATAGCAGCTGTTCATGCTGTATTTTTCAGTCCATATTGATTTTTGTCCCTTCAAATATTGTCTAATGTGGTAGATTCAGATTTAGCATCCTTTCTGTACTGTACATTTTTTAATCTTAAAGTGACATTTTAAAATTCACTTGCTTTGAAAACAAATTCAGACTAAGGCAAAACGCTGACTTGGAATTATGTGATGAATATGACAACTTTATATTATTTATATCATCTTACGATAGATTTGCAAAATTCATGGCTTTGAAAATATTTGGAACAATCTCATGTACACCATGTAGCTTCAATTTGAGTGTTTTTGATTTTTTCAGATGAACCAAAGGACTGAGTTCCTTTGTATATATTATCGTTCCTTTTTTTTCCCCCACTTCTAAAACCAACTAAACCATGTTTAAACTTATGAGGTTTTTTTAAAAACACAATTATCATAGAAAATCAATACTTTGTTACTTTAGTACATTTTTGAATAATTGGTTGCCTGTAGTTACGTTAAATGAAAGTTAATTTACATCTAATCTTTCCTCTGTCAGGATAGGTGTTTATTTGTTGTATACATAATGCTGAAGCTGAGTTGACACCCCTCATCCTCTTCTTGTGACGACTGCTCAGCTCATGTTAAAACAGACCAGACTGAGAGACAAACGGGTAGGAGTGTCCTGCAAAAGTGCCAAAATTTCCTCTACTTTAATTAAATAACTGATTGTTGCTAGGTGACTGTGGATATTTGAACCTGTGTGTAACTCTTTGCATGCTAGAAAAAACCCTTTATATAAAATTGCCCTGTGGATTACAGTTATCACTTAATTAATAATTTGCTCAGACGCCCAATCCTAGCCATCACTCTATCTACATCTATGAATAGAACTGTGCTGCCTCGCAATCCAGTTGTCTTTCTTTTTTTTTTGGTGACATTTATTAAGGTTTCAATGCAGCAATATAAAACATAACTTGCCATGCTCTCCTGAATCATTTGTGTCATGGATCATTGCTTCAGAGCTAGACCACAGCACTAACGGGGGACTTTAATAGGAAGCAACTCTGTCTTCATTCGGCCTGTTTTTCCATTTGTAATGGACACGCCAAATGGTGAAGCTGATAAACTGGACAATGTGTCATACAGAATTAGTTGTTTTTTTTTAAATTAATGATTATAATTTACTTGAGTGTGCTCCTGCAAATGTGACATTACTTTTACAGCCAGGCCAAATGGAGCTCAAATGATAAGTGAGGACATTTTGATAGATGTATTATTTTTTGCGGGAGGAGAATAGGTTAAGCATGTATAATAGTGGGGGTTAAAGTTCAGAAAATGAATGAATGTCCTCTGAACATCAGAAGGACGTGAAAGTATGTATCCTTACCTTGCAAAATGGACTCAGCCTTGCATTAAGTGTTTTTTCATTTCAAGAATATGGGTGGTTTTAGAAACATTTGTAATGGCAGCGGGTAGCAAAGGATAGTCGTAACAAGGTGAAGGGGACAAATTTGTAAAATGTTCTAAGAATTGTGGGTTCTATTCTTGCAGTAATAAACTGTTTGAGTGAAATAAATGAATTCCATATACGCTACTTCCGAATTGTCACATGTAATAATGTCAGTAGATGTTATTTCTAACTTCAGATGGCCTTCGGTCATATTTTCTAATATTTCCTCAGAATGATGATGCATTTATTGTGTGGCATCGATGGGAGGTGGCTGAGGTGGATGTCAGGTGTACAGTGCGTGACTGTCCCACTAGAGACTGGGGTTCACATCCACAGTTGTGTTTGAGGTGAGGTTTAGGAAAGAAATGTTTGATTAGGGAAACATTTTCTGTGTCTGAGGTCAGTCCCTGTGAACCACAATCTTTCCCTAACATTGCTTTAAGTGCCTAAACTTACCATATAAAGTTAAATTATACTGTAGCCACTACAGCAGTAGACATTGTACTTCAAGATCAGATTAATTTTTTACTGATATGTTCAGTATCAACATGCTTGTGACTCGCCAAACAACAACATCATCATCTTTATGTAAATAGAAAACATAATCTGGTCACAGTTGCCATTCAGATGGTTCAGCAGTATAAAAACATCAGACTTCCTGTTTGTAGTAATTTGTTTGCAGTATTGGTTATTAGTTTTGCGTTACTTTGTAAACATTGTACATCTTCTTTTTAGTCCATTTGCTTCAGCTTGTAGTGTGTAAGTGTTTGATGGCCTATAATACATTGGTGCTGGATTAACATCATTTACAGGAATGCAAATTGTTACAAGAAAACAACTCATTCTCTGATTTATTTCTCTTAGTCACAGGTGAAACAAGCACAGATTCAGTTTTATGCTGCTGTGCAATGAGTTCAAGCTCTTTTGAAACACTGCAGTCACTCTGGTGTTGTGTTTTTATCAAGGCGCCTGGTATAAAAATTAAGAGAAGGAGAATATGGCAGACTGAATGATACTGAATCCTAAGAGGGACACGAGTTAAACTCGCTGAAGAAAAATAAACCACTGAAGTTCACAAATAACAGCTGAATAACAAAGACTTTGAATTTGAATTTAAGTTTACTGTACAGCAAGTAAAGCTACAAAGTGTAAAAATAAGTAAATGATCACAGCAAAGCAAATATTGTGTGAGTAACTGACCCCTGTTATAGTATATGATGCAGTATGTACTGTATCATGTTAGTAGATTATTATAGCTGTTTGTTGTATGTCGCATAAGTTTTTGAATATATATTGTGATGAAAAAAATCTTAATTTATAAGGTAATTAACTTTGTTCAGCAGCCATGCACTACTTTTTTACTATCGTGCTACTTCCTGTACACTTGTCTTTTTGAGTAATACTGAAAGTGATTTTAAACTGTACAGTTTTAATACATAATTTTTGCAACTTATAATTGTGATAAATGTTTAAAAAAGTATGAATTGCTTGTGACAAATTCAGTGCAGTACAATGTCATGTGGTTGGTTGAAATAACTTTAGCAGGTCTGCGAGTGACATGGAAGCTTTTACAATAGTCACCCAGTGAGCCCATAAGCTCTTGCAAGCACTGCAAGTGTTTGCATGCGTTGTGGGTCATGCGTGGGGATGAATTACATCTAGTTTTGACAGTAGGATATAAGAATGAAAAACTGACCTGAGGGAAACATACAGAGAATTTCTCTACTGGTGGCAGAGGAGAATTATTATTATTATTATTGTTGATAGTAGTAGAAGTAGAGTAAGCTGAGTTTCTGCAGGGATTGAGAGCTGGGTTGAGCTATTTCTTTGTACTGTGCAGAAATGTTTTTTGTTTGATGCAGTTGTGAAAAATAAACCTGATTATTTTGATGTGCTAAAATTTCATAGTGGTCTTCGAATGTGAGTTGAAATTTCAGTTCAAAGTGTGCCTGTAGGAGTGTGATTATGCAACTCTCACAAGTGTGATGTGAAAACCTGATACCTCTAGTGCACATGTATAGACTAGACTTTCTAGACGTTTTGAGCAGTTAAACTTTCAAAATGCAAATGAACTGCATATTTATAGATCGAGTTTTCATTTAGAAAGTAGCTCTTCCAATGATTTTCACTTAGCAAGTGAATTGTGGAAATATCACACACATAAAAACCATATATCACAATTTCAGTCTAGTGTTTTAGTCCTAAAATGTGTGGCTCTTAAAGGTTAGAGAAAATCATGGCTTTGGTTGTTTGTTACAACAATAAACTTTGTGTCTCATGCTCTAAGCCAGTTTAGCCTTTTTTTTTTTATTAAAAGCACACTTTCCCTAATTAGACCAAATGCTGTTAGTGGCTAAATATGCCATAAGAAACATTGCCAGGAATTAATATAGGATTGTAGCAAAAAGCACTACATTGCCAGGAAGCTTTAATGTTTTGTTCAGTATACACGTTTTGTGACTGTTTCTTCCAAATGTATTGTTTTTTGAAAATGACTGTACAAACGTAGAATCTAGGAGGCAGAGTTGGGTTGTTGCAACACCTGGAATCATATACTTTTTCATTGTTATTGTCATTAGTGGTAATTGAGCTGTCTTACAGTAGATGTAAAACTCTGCCTGGGAGGGTGAGGTCAAGGTAAAATGTAGCATGTGCTTAGTGCTGCCTGCTTCGATCCTAACTAGAAATTTGGTCAACTTTAGGCACTTGATATCCTGCTGAGGAGAAATAGAAGTTCTGTTCTCTTGTTTGTTCAGTATTTATTGTTTAAACTGAACATGAACTCCAACAAATTATAAAAGACATGTTAAAATTAGATGCAGGAATACAAACATCTTGTCCCACCTCAGGCCTCAATCGGTGCATTTTTTATTGACAAAACGCTGGACATGAATATTAACATCTTTCACAAAAAAACACTTTGGCTTAAAACTTTTCTCTGAAAGTAGCAGGAACAAAATGTAAATTTTCAATTAATTTTGTTGGGGTGTTGAGGCAGTTTCTTTTGATTTTTGCATTATAGTGTGAACATCTACAAGTGTGTTTTTACCCAGTGGTAGGCAAATAAGATGGTATTAACTCACATGTCTCATTACAAATGAATGAGGTTTTGACAGGATTTGGGGAAAAGACTGAGGAAGAAATGGACTTGTGCATTTGAGGTAATTGGGAAGCACACTGCCTGGTGCAGTAGAAACTGAGCACTTTACTGTAAGACCTATGTTGCCAAACAACCCAAATTATTTTTTGTGTATCACATTCACACCTCACCCACAATGTTGAAGAAATCCCAGCATGTTCTGTAGCTTATAGCTGATTCCTCACCACTCCTGCAGGTCTGACTTGGATATTGATGAGGTTGGATGAGGCTTTGGTTGAATAGAGTTAGTGTTTATGTCACCCTGGGATTATTTCACAGTGTGTGCAAATGAAAATGATTTAATTTTCATAAAGCCAGCTTGTGAAAAGCTGTACAGAAAAAATAATTTAAAAAAAACCCCGAAACAAAAACAGAATCTTAATTAATATGTCAAAAATGATCTAATTATTATTTAAATTATTAATCTATAATTTGCCTGTATTCCGTGATAATCCAAGTTTAGTTTATCTTCTCTACATTTCTGCTGTGTTGGCTGTAGTCATTAGATGTGTGTTTTGGCTCTAGTGTGCAGCAGTGGCAAAGAAAGCCAGTTGGCTGAGAAACTTTTGGGCAACTCTTAGGCACCAGCTGGCTTCTTACAAGACTTGGCCTGTGTAGTTGACAACCAGAGTTGACTTCTAAGATCACGGCACAGGAGTGACGTTAGAGTCTGGATTTTACATCTCAGATATTTGTTTGTGGCCCAACGAATTTCACAAATAACGTTAGAATATCTTATCTGCAGTGATTAACCTTGGTAAATATTGAAAATGAGATGTTTGCTTAATACACTAACTGTTAGAATAAAATCAAGAGCAGCCCAGAAGAGGAAGGCATGAAAATGTTTAATATTGCTTAAGGGAGGAAGGATTTTGGAGACACCTTGGAGGACACTCTCTTTGCTTTACATGAACCTTTTCCCAAACAGTTCCCATGTTCAATTCTACCCCTTAAAGAGTAAGAGATAACACAAGACCGGCAGGGCAGACGGATGCAACAGAAAGGTAAGTCGGAATGACACCTCTACTTAACAAGGCTCCAGTGCTGATGAACTCAGCACTGATGAACTCGAAATCAGATTTATTAATCAAACCAAACTTGTGTTTTTCAGACTGATTTCACAGCCATTGTTGGATTTTCTGTTTAAAATTGTCATTTATGTAGAACGACTCAGTTGAAGGATTGTTTCGGCGCGATGCGTGGTGTTTGATACCAGATGCGATGTCCTATACAAGCTGGTATTTTACTTTGTTTCATCTGTGAATTCAGTGGCATAACTAAGATCTAAAAGAAACACTTTAAGAAGGACTCCTAGAAGTAAAATTAGTAAATCCAGTCTGGAGGAAAATTCTATTATCTTTTTTTTTTTTTTTCCCTCTTGTTCACTCTTCTTTATTAAAAAAATGCCCATGATGTAAAGCTAATATTTTAGTTAATTCTGTAATGTTAAACTTCGAGTACATGAATACAATTGTGATGCCTGTAGATGTAGATAAAATCACTCAGCCTTTGAATCAGTAGGACTATGTTTGAAGACGTCTGCTTGGAAGACACCTGAACCCTTAACATTAAACAACAATGTTTCAGACAAGTTACACTATGTCAGTCAATAAGAGTAAAATGTTTTATGAGCATAAAAATGAATAGGTGGTGACGGGGTTAACATTGATTGATATTGATATAATCTCTGTCAAGCAGATGTTATTTCAGGTGAGTGAACCAGTTTGAATATTCTCCTTAATGATTACCCTTAAAATATTCTCTAACCACAACAAACCATCTTTTTTTCTTCACTCCTGGCAGATTAATTTACATTAGACCTCTCTGTGGTGTTTTCCACAATGTCATTGACACAGTTTTCCTGGTCTACTTCATAGTAAAACATCTTTATAATTATTTTACAGTAAATGCTGTTGTCTTCAGCTCACTGACAGTTTATCATAATTTTCTTATTTCCTCTGCCTGTTAAACTTGTAAATATTCCACTTGAGTTTGATTTTTAGCCCAGTCAGTTTCTCAGAACCGTCTATTCCCCCTTTCCCTATCACAAAGAAGCACTGACATTTTTTTTTTGCAATTTCCTTTCACCTGAATGCTAAAAATACAGCAAAAGAAAATGTACTTTTCCCACATGTCTGACAGAGTACTGAGGGGTTTAAATTGGGTGACATTTCAACAGTCCCGATTGTCGTGGAAAAAAGCTAAAACCAGGTCAAAATAATAATAGCTATTATGAGTCTCAGAGTCGTAATGTTTAAAAAGCTGATTTTCCACCAGTCTTGGACATTTTTCTTTTCCGCAAAGCGGCTGCACCTGTGTCCTGTTTCTTCTCATGGATGTGAATAAATCCCTGTGATATTAAAAGTCACTCAAAGTCTCTTAAAACCTATATTTACGTACTTTCCTGTGACTTTAGGCACAGAAGATACATGTTTATTTACTGTAGGGTCAGCTCTGACAGGAAGTTTTGTTACTGGTCTTGTTGTTGGATGTTGACTTGAGGGCTTGTAGGCTCAGGCTCTGTTGTTTTGGTGTGTGTGTGTGTGTGTGTGCGTGTTGGGAGGTAGAGCAGATCCATTCATTGCATATTTCATAGTTTACTCCTCAGCCCCTTGGCTGCAATAAGACACTAAACCCCAAAATTGACCATCATTTTACATGGCACCTGCACTGCTATTGGTGTTTGAATAGATGAATATGAGGTGTTGTCAACAGGCTTTGTCCTCCTTATGTAGAAACACACTGCTTTCTGTGACCTGTTTACCAAGTAGACAGATACAGTCCAGAGATGGTCTCTGTTGTCTCAGGGGCAGTTTTGTTTCAAAGTGTACATGTTTGTTTCACATGAAGAAATTTTTTTTTTTCCCGAATCAATAGAGATATGCTGTATATCAACATAATGAATGAAAGTAGTCAGTATATCTAGATAGAAGAACAACTTTGAGTTGTTTTTCTACATTATCTGCCCTTGGAGTGGAATGTATTATAGTAACAATTACTGAAAAAGATTATTAAACATTTTCATGGTTATGTTTAGGCACCCATAACTCCTATTAAGGGTGAGGGTTACAGCTGTACAGCCTAATGCCAATGTCTTATATCAAGGTAATAATTGACTTCTACTGTGTATGTACATGGAAAAAAATAACAGCAATAGCAGACAGTTGAGCTGAAGAAAAAACACATTTCTGACAATATGACAACGATAACTGAACAATATAATCTAGCACGTAAATCTAATGATAGTGCTTGTATTGAATTGCTGTACTGTAGATTGTATTAGGTAGATTGCCTAATAAAGTAGCTTTATATAGCATATGTACAGTCCACCATGACCACCTCCCTTTTATTTCTGTGCAGCACAAAAATATTGCACTTTTTACACTTAATGTCTGTGAAAATTATCCAGGTACTATTTACATTTCTCAACCACATTATAGAAAGCTAACTAGTTATAATGTCTGGGAAACAGGGTTGGTGGAAAAACATACTGTGAACTAGTTGCATGATAAGAGCTATGACAGCAGGTTGTGATAGGTTACAGGTGGTGGTGGATCACTGCCTCCTGAGAGTCGTCACCCACCCTGAAGCGAGACATCAGAGCACGACTGACAGTGTTATGCAGCATGGAGGAGTAACAGCAGTACCAGGGTTCAGTTCTGGTGAACACTTTAGGTTCTCTCTTGTCATGTTTCTTTCACTTATTTCCTTTCATCACTCAGAATGTGAAATACATATTTGCTTTTATATGCTCAGGGTGAGTTACATAATTTATAGAGAAAACTGTTGCCTCTTTGTGAATAATCACCATTTATTATACATACTGCTTTTTGAATCACAAATAGCATCCTGAGATGTGAGATTAGTTTTGGTTTAAGTTGCTTCCCCTGCTGCTCATGAATGACCTGTTGCTAAAAATCATTATCTGATGTTCATTCAGTCAAAGGCACATAGTGCATGCATGTCTCGCTCTGTGCTTTTTCCTTTTATTCCAGCTTAGACTCACAGTGAATTAGAAACATCAACACATTTGTGTTACATAATAATCTGATGTAACCCTGTTAAAAATGTCCAATTCAAATTAAGTTTTATAATTAAGAAAAAGTAAGCTGCAGCATCTGATATTTTAGTTAAACTCATATTAAAACAGCCAAAAATACTTAAGTACAACAAACTAGCTACAGCTTAGTTTAAACTGGAAATGGGGCAAAGCTCTGTCCAAATAAATGAGATGTGTGTTAAAATTGTGCTTCATAACTTTCCAAAAAGAAATATGAACATTCACTTCAAACAGAGGCTCTGAGAGGGCCTTCAGTGCCCAGTAAGACTGTCCAGTAATACAGCCATTATCTAAACCACTTATCCTGTTAAGCATTGCTGGGTGCTGGAGCTGATCCCAGGTGTCAGTAGGCGGGTGGGCGAAACCAGAGTACCTGCAGGAATCCCACACCAACACCAGGAGAACCTAAATCTTGAACCATGTTGAGCTTCTTAAAGGTTAAAGGACCAGAAATATAATATGATTCAACAGAGTTCATGTATCTCAAATATCAATTCCAACCTTTTAGAGCCTGCTCTAGCTCCAAATAAAAATGTTAAAGATGAAAACATAGAGCAACATATACTGTACAATTTGTGTAAGGAAGCTTTTCACTTCAAAAGTAATCTGTAGACACAGCCACATTTCTGAGATACAACTCTCTGAAATTGTTTAGCATACAAATCCACCCTTTCATCACATAATATGTGACATGTTTTTGCCTTGATCAGCGCCTCCATTTAGTTTCCCCCCCAAATCGGGCAGATCCACAATTTTGCAAATAGCTCTTGTTTTATGGTAATAGAGCTCATTACTTTGCATTGATTGGTAGAATAGTTCCAAAACTGCAAAATGCAAGCATGCTTTGCCTCTCAAGTGGTTTATTAGAAGCATTTTATCCTGATAGTACAATATACCACGTGGTGATTTCACACACTAATCTGGAGCATTGGTTGCAAACAGCATGATGTGTTTTCACTAAACTTGGATGCTATTATTCATGAATGTAAATAGTATAAAGACATGTAAATTAAGGTGAAATAAACCAGTCATATAAAGCAAAGACAAATGAAGCAGCTTTTAATGTGAATCAAACATATGTAGATCTTAGATTTTGTTTATGAATACTATGTTCTGCTTTATGCAGTATAGAAAGAAAATATGCACATTTACATCTTGTTTTAGGTGTAAATGTTTTACACTGAAATGTAAAAAAATAATACCAAAATTGAGCAAACATGTTCCAGCCATATGGAGGAAGATATATAATACTAATTAATAATATATAAAACTAAACATAGCCAAACAAAAACAACTTCCAATTTCAGTTCAATTTAGTTTATCTATATAGCGCCAAATCACAACACAAGTAATCTCAAGGCACTTTATAGTGTAAGGTTTAAGACCTTACACAATATAACTATATATTGTGCAGAAAACTGAACAATCCCACTTGAGCAGCACTAGGTGACAGTAGAGAGGAAAAACTCCCCTTAACGGAAGAAACCTCCAGCAGAACCAGGCTCAGGGTGGGTGGCCATCTGCCTCGACCGGTTGGGCTTTCCTTAGAAACTCGTCAGTCTGTACTGACGAGGCTGCCCTCCACTAAAACATGACCCTGTATGTGATCCGAGCCAGCATTTGTTTTATAGTTCCATTTTATTGTTAGTCAGCTTGACTATAGAAAATATGACAGGGGCTAAGACTGCTGTTTCAAATATTGTTATTGTTATTATCATTATATTTTAATTTTATCTTTGCACACACATTGCGAGGAAGTTCTACCTAAAACCTTGTGTGGTTTCACATAAAAACTAATGGTTTGCTTTCATACTTTTTCAGTATATTATACTGTATATTCAGTATAATATTATATTTTGTTGAAGACAAGTGGAACTGGGAGAAAACATAACCTTCATCCAACTCCATTAGTTTTTTTTACTCAAACCAATTTTCTATGGAGTTGGAACAAATTTATTATTAGTCATAAATATTTAATAAGAATAAGTAAAACTTAAAATTCCAAAACAGAATGTAAAATGTTAATGCAGCGTCTCACTAAGTGGTATAACTAAGCTGTAGATTAGCTGTAGAAATAGTCAATGTCTGACTTTTTTAAGTAGAAATGTAGCCTCAGGCTAATAATGAAATAAACATCTCTCTTCAAAAGTTAAGTATTTCTTGGATGCAAAAATAGAATTTATTAGGCCTGACAGGGAATTATTTTCTACATTGACTTAATTTTTTAACCTGCAACAAAAACGGCTCATTATAACAAATGGCTTATTACTATTATTATTATTATTATTATTATTATTCACAGGGAAGCGGATCAACAAATGTCCATCATGCTTTTTTTTTCTAGAAAAGTGATCTACTATGAATTATACAACACAAAACAGACAAACCGTGTGAATGCTTTTGTCTATGTATGTGAGCAACTGTTATGTCTTTTATATGTTTGATTGATCTTTCCTGCCAAAGCACAAAATTAAAATTGTGAAAGAAGTGGATCAAATTCTGTACAAATCCTCTGTGAAAGTACCTCATAAGTTAAATGAAAGGTCGCTACACTTTTGTGACCGCTGCATACCAGATAGATTCATGATGTTTGCTGGACAGCAACTTATTTGGCGGGTGAAAATGGAAACAAGAATGATGGACATCAGTAGAATACACCAATCACTGTGCCATAGATCCTTCCCTCTCAGAGAAACAGGTTGCCATGGCAATGTGGCCATTTGGTCAAAGTGAAGCTGCTATGTTTTTTTTTTTTCTTCCTTTTTTTGTTCAAAGCTGGGAAATACTAGTGTAATCAAGTCTGCTCTTTGCCTCAGATGTTCTTTAAATATGGAAAGCATTGCCTGACACATCCATTACTAATTTGTTGTCTTGTTTATATGTATTTTTTCACTTACAGTTACAGTTGGTGTTAAACATATGTCCAAAACTCACCACAGTGTAAGACATGGACCATAAAAGCTTATTTTCCACCTAAATCCAGACATTGATGATAGAAAAGTAGCATATTCTTTCAGACTTCCTGTTGGCACATAATGACTACTGTACTTCTTACTTTTTTTTTGGTGATGGTGTATTCTTCTGAGGTCATTCTGACCTTAAAATGGACAAGAAGGAACGTATTCGGTCCTGACTTTGAAAAAAACAATATTAAAGAAGACATTTGCTGGAGGAATAAGCTGTTCTGGAGAGGAAACAATGAAAGGCCACACAAGAGACCAGAAACCAATCCACTAGTCCACATTCATTAACATGATGCAGCATAAATTATACGTTTCATGTGTTGTGAGTTAAATGACGCGTCATATAACATGCTATTGCACAGCAATGAGCGGCGATGAGTTTTGGGGCTCCCTTGAGATCAATCATACAGTTATTTTAGTACAAATTATGCAACAATCTGCCAGCTGGGGAGGTAGGGCTTGTGAATCCAAATGAGGTTACCTGAACAGTTGAATAGTTTTATATTTTGTGAAGTTTTATAGTGCTGCATGTTGTTTTCCTAGTTGGCCAACACATTTTAACTGTACATTTATTCCTTGGACATAAATAGTGTATTGTATTTTATAAGCTTATGTTTTTGTATGTAAAATAGTAACCTAAAAATATGTACAGCTGTACGTTTTCTTAGGTGCTTTCCACCAGTGTTACTGCACTTTTTATTTGCGCATATGGTGAATTAGGGTAAAACTTTTAAAAGAACAGTCTAAGCAAGAGCAGCAGAGGTCGAGATATTTTAACAGTACATTCCTCATATTGCAAGTTGTTTCTTGTGATAAGTTAAGTACAGTAGAGTTAAGTAGAAAAGCGCTATCCATTTCTGTGTAGAAAACCTAGAATACCATCACTTTAATCTTTTTGATTTTGAGTTTCTCATCTCTCCAGATAACAAGCAGAGACTGTGTCTCCCCTGCAGACCACTGCATCTGTCTCCTATGATTTGAGCGGCACGTAATGACTCACAATGTATAATGATACCTCATTTAACTAGAGACATTATTCAGTTTCCAGTCTGTGGACCGAATAGCTTTCGCATCTGGTGTACACGACAAGGGACTGCAGCAGTTTGCTTAAAGACAGGATAGACTTTAAATTGTGTTTCTGGACCACATCCAGACACAACAACAGCTTCTACAGACCAACAGACCAAACACTGAGGGCAAATGGCTTCAGGCTTAGAAATAAACACACTGTTCTGAGAAGTTGATGCTAAGAGCTGTAAGTCAGTGTAGTATAAGAAAACAGTGCCAGTGTAATTTCCTGGCTGGAAATTACAAATTTTGGTTATTTTCTATTTGTTGTTTTACAATTAATTTTTTATTTTCAAATTTCCACTTTTGTGCTCTGCATCTTTTTTCATTGTAATGAGTGGAGAACGGAAGTGACACAAAAAAGAGGAAAATAGAAGATATTAGCAAAACCAAATGTCTTTTTAGCTTTCACGAGACTTTATTGTTTTTTTTTTTACTACTATGCTGTACTTCTAGAGATAATTGATTTTTCTCCCCACTGTTTTTAGCTGTTAGTATTAAGACAGACAATTTAATCTCATTTGTTTTTCTCTGTACACTTAGCCATTAAAGAGATCCATGACATTTTGAAATTTAGTAGGCAATTTGTCTTTCTGAAACACATTTTGGCAGATATTTGCTGTGACTTCTAGTTGAAGTTCAAACATTAACACCAGCAGTTTCAAACATTTTAACACTGAAGGATAAAACAAAATGTTCTTTTAACACCACGCTTTTTAATCTACCATAATGATTACATTGGATGAGGTTTGTAATGGTGCATTTTTCCACTCACTTTCCTTATTAGAGGAAGAAACTTCAAAATAAAAGCTAGATTTCAAAATATTCCACTCGTTCTTATTCTTATCACAGTTTGAGTTGAAATGCAGATAAATCTTTATCCACAGCAAGATTTTATGTGTTCAATAAAAGACACGAAGCCAACTGAGAGAGGCTCTCTGTTTGTGTGATGACTAGTTGAGAGGCAAACATTACGCTTTGATTGGTTTAATTAAATGTGCCAGAGTGACAGCACATTCAGGGATGGTCATTTTGAGAATGATCAGTGTAATCACACACTTGTTGTAATTGGCAATCTGATGCGACAGCAATTTCAATCAAATCACAGGATAGGCACACTGGCAATTTGTTTATCAGACGCTTGTGAATTGAAAAGTATTTGTGTTGATTTTTGTTTAAGGGTGGACCTGATTGTAGCTGGTTTTTAAATTCAATTTTTGTTGCTCTTTGCTTCACATTTGCATCATTCAGAATTTGACCACTGCCCAGGATAGATTTTTGTCTCTTACTCTTAACAATGTGGAAAGGGGTGATGGGTTTAACATTTTAGCGCTACTGTCAGGAGAAACTGAAATGTGCATTAATCTATAAAGGATAAGTTCAAAGGTCGTGCAGTCTGTCTTAAAACCATACTTGCATGATCATATGTAGAACTTCTGGTTGTTCCTCCCATCCATGCTGCCTGTAAAAAGTCCATCCTAACTCAAGTGCACTGTGAGTGACAAAATCCACAGTCTTTGTCCTGTATAAAAATCACTTCATATGAAGTTAATGAAGCTGAAGTTGTGTGCACCATTTAGCGCTGGTATTCATTAACATGTTGTCTATATCCAGATACATTATCTGGATGAAGACATCTGATCATTTGCATTTACACCTGCTATAAATACATGTTCTCTTTGTCTCCATTCTACCTTCTTCTTCCTTGACCTGTGACTGGATATCAGTCATGCAAATTTGTTTGTGAGGTACAATAAACATAGCATGTCCCAGGTCAAGGGAAGCACTGCCTGTTCATGTCATTTATTTCTTTTGTTGTATTTTCTTGTGTGGCAAAACCCTGGCTCTTACCTCTCCCACAAAACAACTTGGCGGCAGCATCTTTTATTAGACCCTTCCTGCCTGTTAAAGGTTGTCCTTACATCACAGGTTGTATTCTGGCACAGTACTGCGTAGGTTCCCCATATTTGAGTAGTGGTTGGAGACCAACACAAAATCAGAAGTTATGTGCGTAAAACAGAAGAAAATAGGCTTGAAAAAAGAACAACGCTTGTGCATAAAACATAAAAACACTTCTGCAGCCATATACTGGCGTGTTGTATCTATAGTGCATCTGTTGTCAGATGCAGGAAGAACTTCAGTAATATAACCTGAGTATTTCTTTCAGACAAGGGGGACATTATACAGTGCTGTGAAAAAAGTATTTGCCCCCTTCCTTGGTGGCAACAGCTGCAGTCAAGTGTTTGCTATAGCTGGCAATTAGTCTTTCACATCGCTGTGGAGGAATTTAGCCCACTTTTCTTTGCACTGACCTTAACAGAAGCAAGTGAGCCCTGCAGTTCTTTAGATGTTGTTCTGGGTTCTTTTATGATTTCCTGGATGAGTCGTCCTTGTGCTCTTGGAGTAATTTTGGTAGGCTGGCCACTGTTCACTACTGTTTCAAGTTTTCTACATTTGTGGATAATGGCTCTCACGTGGAGTTCCAAAGCCTTAGAAATGGCTTTCTAACCCTGTACTTTGTTTCTCATCTGTTCTCGAATTTCTTCAGATGGTGGCATGATATGTTGTTTTTTGAGACATTTTAGCGTGCTTCACTTTGACAGCTTCTATTTAAGTGATTTCTTGATTCAACAGGTCTGGCAGTAATCAGGCCTGGGTGTGACAAGTGAAGTGGAGCAACCAGTTATTAGGTTTAGGGGGCAATTACTTTTCACATAGGGCCAGGCAGGTGTGGACAGCTTGTTTCCCCTTGATAAATGAAATCATAATTTAAAAACTGCATTTTGTATTTACTTGTGTAATATTAAAAATTGTTTCATGTGAATCAGTGTGACAAATGTACAAAAATTAAAAAATCAAGAAGGGGAAAATATTTTTTCCCAGCATTGTACAACTGCTTTCACAGGCTGTGTGTTGCTCCTCATGACCTGTACACTGACTGACAAGTTTACAAATCTTATTACTACAAGATAAATACACTGAATTTCAAATACACCATTTACATTGTCTGGAGCAAAGGCAGGACTGCAGATGTAAAATGAGTTATGTTTTATGGCTTTAAAGCAAATGGAGAAAGAGCTCTATCAATGCATAGCTAACTTCATACATAAACTTTGCTACATTCCCAATTCTTTCTAGTAATTTCCTACATTTCAGCCATGTCATTGATAAAGTGTTTCTGCAGTAACTTGTAGTAAGACACCAGTTTTACTGAGATCAAAAGATATCAGAAAGGGCAGAAAATATTTCTCATTGTAGTTCTTTCTTTATCACCCCCTCTCTCACACTTATGCAGTCACAGTTTCCCACTTTCCCACAGGGCACTATGTTGAGTGTTGGCATGTGGAGGCCGTGTTGCTGTAAGTGAGAACATTGCTATTGATTCCTGCTCACCTCCGCTGACTTTCTAAGGGGAGTTACATTGATTTGACAGTCACGTCGCCCACTGCTCATGTGACAGCAGTTCTGTCCAGAAACAAAGAAATATGCTCTCTTTGCACATTTATTTAGTCATTTAGCTGTCTAATGATGTTACAGTAAATTAGTTCTGCTTTTAAGCGCCATAATGTATTCCACAGTTTTCCTGCCACTGAATAGCTGGGACATGGGTCACTCTGCCTTCAAGAGTTTCTAACTCATCAATCACAATTTAATTAGTTTGGGTTTCAGTAGACTTCTCCATCCTGCCAAGAACAGAAATTTAGAGAGAAACGGTGAAAGCTCTATTCTGAATTTGGGGAAAGTTTTCGAACATTGGCACAAAATATAGGCTACTGGCAGCTGAATACATATTTCTGACATACACTACTTTTCTAAGAAGACCAATCATTGCAAGCAATGATTGACTGTGATGACAAGAGACAAGGAGAATGAATGAATAAATTCAGACTCTGCTGCTTTTCAGTATTAGATTTTGGGGAACAACCCAAGGGCCACAGTAAAACTTTAAAATGTGTGCATCCTCAAAATGGCTTGAACCTCAAACGTGACTCATTTTAGAAGCTCACCGAGGACTCAAATGTTGAGCTACAGTTATTAATAATGGCTCTACTTGATATTTTCTCATATTAGATTAAATCAAGTATTAATTAAACTAATTTGGATCAAATTGAATTTGCTCAGCCGTTTCCATAGCAGATAGGAAGTGAGTTGCTATGTCTTTCCCTACTGGGTGTAGTTTTGACTGACAAAACTGACTGACTGATACTTGACTGCTGGACTGGCAAGTGAGATGAAGATTAAAGTGCAGAGACTAGCTCACACACAGTGAGTACCAAAACAAATGAGTTTGGTGTAGTGCAATAATTTCTATGTACAACTTTAGATACTTTAAAACTAAGAAGAAGCTTTACTGAATCTGGAAATGTCCACAAACATCGTGCAATCTGACTTCACAGAGGGAAAGGTGCCTTAAGATGTCTAGCACATCAAACACTTAATGGATGACAACCTAAATATTGTCTAAGTGGCACATTTGTCAAATATGATTAACTGATTCAGCTAAGATTACATTGATGAATTAAATTCATTCTTTAATAAAGAATGGATCATGCCCAGTGGGTAATCCATTCTGTAATAAATCTGTTGTGTAATAATTTACAGATGGAATTAATAATATTTTAAGTCAGTGGGAGCTCAACTGTGGCCCACAGCTCATTTTTACCCCAGGGCCTCCAAGTGGGTTAATCTAGTTATGACTTTCATGCAGAGAAATTTAAGATGGAGTATGACATCTACAGTAGTCTGGACGCTGTACCCTGATGTTGCAAAGAGCCCAGCACCTTTAGATAATGTGACAGTCCCCTTAACAACTCACCACCTTGGTACAATCCATTATTATGATTAATAATGCCTCCCTCCCTGAGGATAATTACAGCTATTTGTATATTTCTGTTGTATGTAGTTGTTGATTTACTAATTTGTGATGTGGAAGTCATTGTCAGGAGGCCAGTGTGAGGGTCCTTTATGATGAATGATGGTACCTATCAGAGCCAGCGGTGTGAGACCGGGTTATGACTAAGGTCACTCTCAAAGGAGTTTGTGGGACTGTAGGTGCTTGCAAGTCAGTATCATCAACGTAGATCAAAGAGGCCCCTGAGTGACCGAGCTGCTCCGCCGCCTTTTAACTGCTGCCTTCAAAGACAGAAGATAAGATGAAGAAGATTGTGGTTTTTTTTGTGTTTGCAGGTAAATGAGACAAGAAGAGGAAGATGGAGACAGGCGACAGCCCGGAGGGACTGTGTTTGGTGTTTAAGAGTACAAGTAGTGGACTGGCTTCGCCTTTCTTCATTGCCTTATGATTTATCATAAGTGGAACATGTTAACTGCTGCATTTAGTGTAGCCAGATATAATACCCATCTTCCCCTCCACCTCTACACCACCTTGTGATCATTATGTCATTTGTTTATGATCCGCAGCTCTCTCATAATGGCCCGTTTGGCGTAATGCTATCCATCAGTCTTCCCAATGGCCTGCTTTCACATAGACACCTTTCTCCCTCCTCTGTGATGCATTAACACAAAAATGTGTTAAACCAACGATTGACTTTGAAAAAGTGATACGAGGACATAGGTGTGTTTTCACAAAGGTAGAGTCATTGCTGCTGAAAAGGACCATAATGTCTATTTGGCAAGTGCCTCTGGCTTTATGTTTTCGCAAGATCTTAACGTGACTGAGAGGAGAAGTTCATTCGGAAAAAGCTTTAGGTAATCGACACAGTGAGCTGAAATTGGCAGTGAATCTAATTCAAATTCTACATGCATTCAGGTAGTATACTAGCCTAGTTGAGGCTTGTAAATGCAGCTAAAAAATCAGACCGTATTACCAGCTAAATAAAAAATTAACTTTTTTACCCTATCTGCTGCAGTTGCATTTTGGCATTTTGAATTAGTTATTTGTCTTTGCTGGACTCACTAAAGAAGGCACAATTTTTTATACTTAATTTTCACAAACATACAATAGTTTGGTAACCTTGTTAAAATTCCTCATTTTATCCAAGGGCCACGACTTGCAAATGTCAAGGTACCACACTGCTATCTCACAGGTCTCCTGAAATGCTGAACATGGGCAGAAATAACTTCACATGAGCACAATATCTACTGACATTTGGTGTCTGTAGCACAGAGATCAGTGTTTTCCGATAATGACCCACAGAATTAGTTGAGCCCTTGAAAAAGTTATTGCATGTGGCAGTACGTGTAATATCACGGACTGACTTTCATTTTCTGTGATATGACCTGACCCCCTGTTACAGGCCCACATCCACTCTGGTTAGTGGAAATGCCATAACGCTCATGTACCGACCACCCATACTCATGTCACAGTGCTTGGTAGGATGGGACTTAAATCAAACCTTTCCATGCAGATGATTGGCAGCAGATAGTCAGGGAGGACTAGCCACTAGGGCAGATGATTAATGATGAAAGATTATAGAAATGTTCAAGTAAAGTAAATATATTGGGCACTAGATGATAACATCTTTCTCTTTCAGCAAGAAAGAGAACTTGACTGAACTACTGCTTGTACTGCGATAGCTAAGAAGTGACTCGAACACTGAGAAACATCATCAGAGTTAGCTAACAAGCTGGTGACACCTTGCATGTCACACATGAGAGGCTTTCACATTTTGAGCCCAACAGAGCTGTATCACGCTGTCTTGTAACGAGCACCTCACTGAGACGATGCCTCTGATTACACAGTAGGAGTGATATGTTTCTTGGCTTTTCATGTTTCAGATAGTGTGTAAGGTTCATGTATTAGTGCGAGGCGTTGCGTGCCTTCTATTTAGAGTAGCAATGTAGTGTGTATTTGGAGGTTGGGGCAGGGATCAACCTATAGTACATGTGACTTTCATCAGCTGAATAATTAATGTTGCTTATTTTAAAGCATGCCATGACCTTTCCCTAACCTTGACCAGGTGCTTGTTTTTAACAATAAAACCACTATAATCAACAATAAAGCAACTATAATCAATATTTTTATATTAACAGTGGGTTTTGCTAGGTTGTGTGCAAACATGAGGTTTTGTAGTGGGTCTGTGTCTTTGTTGCATGTTAGTTTGCTACCTGAACTGAAAAGATCAGAATATTTTAACTCTGTTAAGAAACTGTTACTACAGGTTTAGTCAAACATTAACCATAATGTGATCGGCCATGATCAGATATTGTAACAAGATACAATTATATACAGGCATAAATGCGTGGAATAAGGCGTACAAGCATGTACGCCTTATTTAAATGCCAGTGTCAACTCGTTTGATTGCTGAAAAGTCCAATTTGTGATCCATGTGTTATTGCATTTATGGAGTCTGAACTTTTAAACAGTGACAGTGATGTGTGTCTTTTCTGACACATCCTCTTCTTCCTTCTCTTCCCTTTGCTTTTGCTGCAGCAGGGTTTCTGAGTGACCCCTCTTAAAGTATGTTTTCATCTGGTGCTCAGTGTCTTCGGGTGCAACGTTGGCCAAGATGTAGTGGACCATGCAGGAGTCCATGGACTCTCATTAGGCATCCCTTATAAACTGCCTTAGCCAGCACAGATGGTCATTCACAGAGATGAAAACTGTGGTGGGAGAGTGTTAAGATGAATTCAGATGTTGGTGTGGAATTATAAATGTACACCAATGCTTCCCGTTTGGGGAATACATCCATTGGCTGTTTGTGTTGCAGAAGCCAAGTTGAGATATGCTCTCCTCAGAAGGACATCCCCTAGATTGATTCATGCGCCGACAAAGGACCCAGAAGGACATAATGTAGCTGCCAGATAACCAGCCCATTAAAAGCCTGTCGAAAACATCCTGCCATCTTACTGTTGGTGGTGCACCCTCTATGTGTGACTTCTTAGACTTATTCATAAAACAGCAGGGCAGCAACTGGTTCATGCCAAGATGTACACATCCACACTTGGTGGGCGTGCACATCACTGCGACTCTGAAATCCTTTAACTTAGCCCAGACCATGTGGACTGTAGAGAAACATGGCAGCAGTCCTGGTGATGGTGAGGCTGTTTACTGGTAGCAAACACAAGAGCTCGCCAGTAAGAGAGAGCTGTAAGGGTAGGGGGGTTGTAACAGATGGGCCCCAGGCACGCACCTTCATTCTAACGGCAATGTATCACGACACCATGTGGGCGTCACACACACACACACACACACACACACACACACACACACACACACACACACACAAAGTGAAATGACACTGACAACTATACACCAAAGTGTTAACAGCTGGATATGTAATGTGTGGAAGTGGTAACAGTTGTCAGGTTGTCACAGACGAGGTGACATATTGACTCCCATAAAAGGAGGAAAAAGCAAAATGCTGCAACTAATGTAAAAGACTCTGAACTACCTGATCATGGTCATTGCCTCTGAATGTTACTGTTGATGTCCATTTGTAATTATCACTTAAAAATGCAACCTTATAAGAAAAATTCAACCTTATAAGGAGCCAGTTTTCAGTTTTTTAGTTTTCAGGGGAAAAAAATCGTAAGTGAAGATGAGTCCAAACGTGTTTTCCAACGTCTTGACTGTAGAAACAGGCCGTCGTTGGGCCAAGATCTGTCATAGACTATGTGGAGCTGAAACAGACAGTCTTAGACTAATTTATTTTCTGCCTTGATGAAAGTTTGAAGTTTAACGTTTATGCAAGAACAAAGCTTCAAGGAACAGGACTTTCTTCTTCAAGGATTAATAGAATTTCAGGGAAACTTTCCCAACAAGATGTGTGTTGTATGTTTAAGACATCTTTTTCCAACAAAAGGCCTTTGAAAAGGGAGGGTCTTCTATCCACGCCAAAGAAACAGCCTCAATCCAGTGAGGAAAATATGGTTTTCTCTCAGTTGGATGAACTGATCCTTTAAGTCCTGGGTGGTCCTAAAGAAAGATGAAGTATCAATCCCCCTTCTTAGTCTGTATTTGACATCCTACCTTTGAAGCTACACGAGTAAACACTATACTGGAGGATTTTGATGTGCACATCATATTGTACTGTTAAACTGTAATTTGTTTGTGCTGCTGACGTACAGTCACTATAGTCACACATGCGCTTTGCCGTGACAGGCAGGTGCTGCTGTGTGATTTAGGCCGACTTGACGAGCTTTAGCAGAGGCCCAGGAAGCTTTAGCATGTGTTCATTAGCGAATACTGGGGAAGCTTATCATTCTGAATGGCCTCATTAGTGATAGGGATTAATATGCTGCAGGTTCATTAGAGAGACAGGCGGAGGAGTGTGTTGCCAGAATTGCAACAAGGCTCCTGGTCTGCACTAGCCCTCGCCTATCGTGTTGTTTCAGTTATTAACAACAAAATCTCTGAAGAGTTTTGATCGATTTATCGTAGCAGATGATGCACTGTGGATTAAGGCTGAAGATAAATAATAACGAACAATTGTTGGAGTTTGACACTGCTGAAGGGAAAACAGCAGTTTTTTTTTTCTTTTGGTTTAATGCTGGTGCACTGCATAACAAATGATTCTGGCTATTCCAGTGTAAACGTGAAGCCTCATGTGGACAAATTGCCTTGTGTTTTAATTGTAATTGCTGCCTTGACACTGGTGGGTAAATGTAATAAATCACAAACACCACACAGGAATAAGATTTTAAAGTGTGGAATATAGCAAAATTATTGATTTGTAGCATGTTATAATGTAAATGAAAATTTGTGTACTTCTGATTTTTATGTATCAGCCTTAAAAATTTCAGTTTTTCTTATGGTTGTCTTAGCATGCTAATGAAGATAGTAGTGTGAGGCAACACTACATGATCCAGAAAACGTGGTACATTTTCTTGCTACAAGTACTATTTGGCAGAGAAATATATTTGAGATCAAAACGTTTTTACCCAGTGGAAATTGTAGCTACAGCAAATCCATAAATATTCTGATTGTTAGAATGAGCTATCCATACAGCAAACTCTCTTCTCATTGCATTGGAATGACTCAGAGCTGCTGGTGGCCTACTGCATACTTGTCCTGTGCCAGTAGCATGCTGAGGAGGGGACTTGTGCTCCTCACGTCTGTGCAGCATGTTAAATATTAATTGCAGTGCTATCATGTATTCTTTTATTTATTAAATATTTCTTACTGACAGAGTCAATGCCCAGTTGGAGTTAAAAAGTTCAGTGGAGCGTGTTGTTTCTTGATAGAAGGCTCTAAAATGCCCATGGTTCAGAAAAAATCTCTACAGATACACTTTGTTCCTTCCGTCTTCACAGTAAACCCAGAGGGAAAACAGCTTTTGTACTGATACGCTGATCTAATATGTTGACTTACTGTATGTGGTGCTTCTGACTTTGACTCCTCTATTAATTTTTTAACCAGTTCTCTATTGTACATACAATATTATAATAACCCTAGAAGAAGTAAGTTCTGTTACATAGTGAACAGCCAAAACTAACATTGGAAACATATGAAAAGAAGTGTCCTTTAATTGGACTTTCTTCACATAGATGCATGTCCTTTCCATGGAAAAATGCTATTTCATTATTTCAATCAACAATCACTGTCAGTCACATTTCACTGTAACATGGACATTTTGTACATGAGACATTAGATTGAAGCTAGTGTAATTATTTAGTATATATGAGGTATTACTATATACCAGAATATGTGGTTACTTATGCTGGGGTGAATACAGTAAAAAGACAATAAATAATTTTTAAGAGGGACTAAGTTACAATACACACATTTACAGAAATTACTGAGTGGCTTATGGTCACTACATAATACAGGATTATCATTACTCTGTAACAAAATGAGAAAAATGGTTTATACACAAAATTATAACATGTTTACAATAAATACTGCAGAAATACTGGAGGAAGCCAGTGGTACCAGGCTCAGCTTGTCTGGTAACTGTCTCCTTCTCAGCCTTATAGTAAATTTAGCTCCCAGAGGTGATGCACCTGTTGCGAAGAAGACAAAGCGGCTAAAAGGGAGAAGTATTTACATATGAGCCTTTGATAAATAATCGGTACATAACACATTGTGCATGAAGGTATTTTCGTATGTGTACTTGTTACCATTTACAAGCAGTGTAACTTTTTTTTCTTCATCCGTTTTCTCTGCATGATTATGTTCTTCCCTTTCCGCATTTCTTTTGTAACTACAAGGCACAAGTCATTTTAGAGTTGTGTATGATGTTCGAAATATGCCCTGGCCTTCTGGATAATCCAACTTGATCCAAATTTAATGTGCAGTGAGCATCTTTGAGAGATGGAGGAGCAGTGTTTGATGCATAATTCCCTGCCGTCAGTGTGGAGATGGAAAGCCAAAATGACCGCTCAAAATCATTATGTTGGCTGTGATTAGCGCTGACCTTTCCTTCTTGGAGATGCCAAACTACAAGCCAGAGAGGGCGATTCATGCTAGTAAAGAGCTGCCAAGTCCTCTTTCTTCTGATGATTAGGTTATTTTGGTCACGGCCTGCATTTTGATGGAATTTCAGCAACAAACAATTCAAAGATCAAATGTGATTGGCTGCTATTTTCATCAATAAATCCTTAAGTCTGGGGCTCAGTTATACTGTGCATCTGTCATGATCGTCAACTTTGTGCCTCGGCACAGCTATGATTCATACTGTTGTTGTTTCAACATTTTTGGGTAACGGCATCCACATGGAAAAAATGTGCCAAACATGAACTAAATATAACAGAAATAACAAGCAGGCACTGGTTGCAATAGCTGCATTTTTTAACAAATAATGAGAGGATATTGCAGACAAACCTGTCTCTAGATTGAATTTAAATGGCTGTGCTTTATTTATGTGGAAATAAACAGCATGATTGTGAATGTTATAAGTTGGCAAATGAGCGAGTGATGAAAGTGCAGCAGTGTCTTGCTTTTCCAGCGCATTGTTGCTTGGCAGACATAATAGCACCACCAAAAACTTTGACCTGAATAACAGCAACATGCATCTCTCCCATTGTAACATGGACATAATGGATTTTCCTCTTATAACTGTTTTAATGGACTCATTTGCATAAGGAAATGAGTAAATTCAGTATATGTGCTGTCTAAAAATAGCACTGAATGAAAAATTTCATTGGCTGTATAAAATTGAATTTTGAAGAAGATGAGTGAATCTGACACCTGTGTCAGTTTTATTTTCCCTCTAGCCAACATGGAGCTCAGCATGTCTGACTCACAGGGCTGACGGATAACTTTTTTTATATTTTTCCCATCACAAAGTTAAACTTGCTGAGACATTTAACTGGCTTTCCCCCAGTTGCTCATGAAGCTGCAGCCTGATGAAGTCTGTTACAAGACTCAGGCCAGAGCTTTACAAGATTCGCAAAAGCTTGGGGGAGCTGAGCCTCATGACTATATTTCTCCACTGTGTTATTTCTTTTAAATTACACCTACTACTTTCTTTTCCAAACATATTTATTATGGGGGAAATAAAACATATATAATATTGTGGCATTCGGGAGCGATAAATGACACATAAATCTTGCATCCATGTGGTCCAAATTAAGCTTTCATTTCATTATAAATTCTGCAGACTCTTATATAATGTATTAGCTCAAGGTCAGGCTTTGTAATTTAGTGCTCCCTAAACACCACCACTGAAAAGTGATTATCAAATTATAGCTTAAGAGCCGTAACTTATGGTAGTCCTGCTGTGCGTTTTTGATTTCTCCATGTCTAATCCATGTTCAGATGTCTAATTTGAGTAATATTCTGTATTTAAAGTGTGTGTGTGTGTGTGTGTGTGTGTGTGTGTGTGTTATTTAATCACCTTTGGAAAACCAAAAACAGACGAGTGAAAGAAGCTTATTAAAATGTGCGTTTTATTGTTTTTTATTTTTATTTTATTGTATGATAACCATCTCAGAAAATATCATGGTGTCACTGTATACGGTATTACACCATTATAGATTAATTGTTTTATTTCCTCCATTAACTGATTGATTGACTGAACATAGAGAATTGAAAAATTCATTTTTTCCCCAATATTGGTAATAAGGAAATGTACATCATATGAATGTGTGAATGTAACCATCGACTATAATATCATAGTATACCATGTAACTGGGATATCACTGTTCAGTAAATTTGTGCTGTCAAGTCAGCGTGGCAAAGACGGTTTGGCCACTGCCCCCTTGTCCTGCTGACAGACGGACACACAGACTGTTCTCATGACAGAGGTCAGAGTGGGTTTGGATTTCATGGAATGTGTTTAAGTAGAATTTACATGCAGTTCGTACTTTGATTTCAGTGTGAATTTTGTTGCTAGCGTGACTTTGTGCTTTTCTGACTTAAACTATCCAATGGTTAGGTTAGAATGAATACATTTTTAATTATTTGTAATTGCTGCACTAATACTGTGTTAGCTTTAGCCTCTTTTAGCATCATATCCAGTATATTTACAGTGTCTGGATATTTAAGACTCTTTAATAGACTTTTTTTTAAACAAATCAACCAGAAACATTAAGTCAGGTGGAGATTTTTTCTACCAACTCCATGGTTGGTTCAAATTCATAAACAGACTCTTTAGAATCATGGTTTTATCTGACAACAACACTTTGAATTTCAGTCACTACTGATGAAAAATGAACAAAGTCAGCTGCTTAAGCTGGGTCAGAGAAAAGCTCTGTTTGCTTATCTGCGTGTACACGTTTGTTATAGCAAACACCACATGAATTATAGAAACAAACACTTTGCATGTTTAACTTTGGAGAGGGGAAAATGGATTTCCAGCTGTTCAAGTGAAGTCAGAAAGACCACTGCCAAACAAAACCATTAAGAAAACACGGCTCAGTCAAACACAAACAATCTTTGCAGCAGCAGAATTGCTTGTCTTTTACGTGTGCAGTGTAATTTATTTTAAGAACGTGGAAGATAAAGAACAGATCTATCCCTTTGGCATGACAAAGGAGAGCAGCAGCACAGATACGGAGTTCATTACTAGCAACAGAAGTTTAGAGGGATAAGAAAGAGAGAGAAGCACAGTGACTTCACTGACACATCCAACCACAAACCACAATGTCAAAATAAGTTGCATCATAACTGAAAGTCTATTGTTTTTAATTATGAAAATATTGCACTATATGTAATGTCCCCATAAAGGTTTGTTGAACTCATGGTTTATATTATATGCATATATGTTAAAACAATTTAATATCCCTAAATTTGAAGGTCACCTTATTTTTTTACAGATTAACATCATTACCTATTGTCATTGCCTAGTATAGCATCATGATACATTTATGGTTATGTTTAAGTCTTCAGAGCATTTGGTTAAGTTTAGTTTCATTATTAATGCAAAACCATAATTTTTCCCTAACCCCACCAGTGTCGTGTATTTTAGTAGCCTAAACCTCAGTGTAATTTTTAAAAGACAGGGTTGGCAAAGCCATGGATCTCAGACTGATTAAAGGAGATCATTCTACTTTATTTCCACATCAATCACGCCAAGGCTCTCCTGAGCTGCCTGACAGCCTATCCCTGGCCCTCCATGGACTCCAAAGTACAGTATATTGTGACTGGAGTGAAATGCAGATGGACTGAACAATGAGAGGACGCATAAATTTAGGATGGCGGTATAGTTCGGAGAAAATGAGTTGGAGAGGGAAGTTAAGGAGCGTGCGATAAAGGTTGATCGTGCTGGTATGAATGCCAGTGCCCAGTGTAGAGGGCAAATAATTCAGATTTCGGATAATTAAAACATTAAACCACAGTCTGGGTATCTACAGGTCTCACTGCGATTTACCACCTGGACCGGCTGCAACTGTTTTGTTCCATCTTGTGCATGGCTTCATACCCCTCTGGCAGCGTCTCAGAGGCAGAACAGCATGTTGTGTTTCTAGATCTTCCTTTATTTGTCTTTGTTTTTTAAAATAATTAAATCCCTTTTATGTCTGTTTTGTGTTACTTCCTACTTTACTGTGCTGTAGCCTACAAATTCTACAGTTAAGTTGTTTTGAATGACATGGATTTGTGGCTGTGTTTCAGTTGTTAAAACTTAATTAATTGATCCTCATAATTATTTCTATATAGCTTATACAGCTATGTTTCACATACTATGCATGTTAGCAGGAGGAAAACCAGTGATTTTCCTACTTTAAAAAGCTACAGAGGGGGACAGAATGAGGAAACTATCTGATTGGTGGATTTATCTTTTTCAGAAGTGTCCCAGAAGTGGCTTCTGTCAAAAATAAAGTCTTTAGTGGTGTGTGGTGCACCAGGTAGACCCACAAGTATTGACTAGAGTGGCAGCGATCAGCTCTGGCGACCGTTTTGGAGCCAGTCCTGAAGGAAAATGGCTTTCAGTCTTAAAAAGCACTGAATAGTTAAGGCACATGGTGCCTACAATTTGATTCCCAGCTGGGGGCCATTTGTTGCATTTCACACATGTTTTTTTCTCCTTATTTGATGTCATTCTCTGAATGCTGCTTGTCATCTTTTGGCAAAATTCACAATTTTTATGTCCTAATAGGTTACCCACGTGAATTGTGTAAATCTGCAAAAATATTTGTGAGGGAGGACGTGGGGTTCTACTTCTCATCCAAATTATTTCGGAGCACTGGGCATTATTTGCACATTTCCAGTGGTGATTTATTTAGATTTAATTTAGCCTACGTTAAGTCATACTAAATTGTGAAGAACCATTACATCAGAGGAATTATTTGGCCGCATGTTTTGACGATGCTGTTGTCACTGTTGCTATCAAAGCTCAGCATAGCAAGACGAATAGACTAATTTGTAAAGGTAAGAAGTAATACTCTAACACCTCTGAGCAACCAGAGAGAACTGAGTGTTTTTGTAGTTTCAACACATTAAACAGTGTAGGAGACATCTCCTCATAAAACCATCCGCTGATTGGGCACCAGTTTCCAGCAGTCAGATTAAATTTCTATTCATATGAGAATAAATTCAAAGTCAGCTTTTAGTTCTGTATCAGGACCTTCAGGATTTAAATCGCGTAGCTCTTGTAAACAAGCAAATTCAACAATTGATTGAGGTTGGATGAGAACAGAGCCTCTAGTTTTTTCATTTATTGACATTAGTGCCATGCAAAATAAATGTCAGCGTAGAACCCTGCTCTGATTTAATTCAGCTTCTTCTCTCAATGTGCTTCGTCTTAAGCTTTGCTAGTGTCTTTCAGTATTTCTAAGGAGCCTAAGTGCCATGTGCTGCTCATGTTATTCATTTTCTGGTTAGAAGAAAGTTATGAAGTTATATTAAGTGAACGTAGTTATCTTACATAAACATGATGCATGTACACATATTGTGTCACCACAGACAAAAAGTATCGCATGTTGCATTGAATCTCAAACTGTAGGATGGTACAAGCACAATATAAGGCCTAGCCAAGAAAGAAGTATCTTTTTTTTTTAAAGCTTTTCTTTTCTAATAAGATGTTATCAAGCATACAGAAATATTTAATATGCAACATGTATAGCTCCTCAGATCCCCGTTTCAGAATCAAGCTGTTTTCATGTCTGTGTTTGCCAATTAAAACCCATTAGATCTCAATGAAAAAGCAATTTTCCACTATTTGTAACTAATTCAATTGTAAATCATATTGCAAGGGCAGTTAATTTGCACTACTTTCCCTGAAGGCTACTGGTAATTTGCACCAAGCCTCTTCTCTGTGCATACTATGCCGTTTTTAGGAAGTTCAGCACAATGGGCATGAAGAGGCAGAGAGAAGAGGGCTTTTGGGTTTAGTTAATTGGTGCAAAGGGAAATGAGGTTGAATGTTTCAAATGTATCGAAGGTGAAAGCGCTTGTTTAGTATATGTGAAGTTGTATTGAAGAAGGCTGCACCTCCATTTGAATACAGGCTTTTTATTTGTAACGCATAGGGCACAATGTGATTGCTTTATAGCAGTAAGCATCATTTTACAGCTTGAATTTGTAAATGTTGTCAGCTAGGTGAGGCTGTATTAGGCTAAATGCTAACGCGTCAAGATGCTGTAATGCTCATAGTGACAATTCTAACATGTTTATGTATGCATGGTATATTGTTAACTGTGTTAACCATCTTTGTATAGCAGGTTAGCATGCTACAACATTTTAGCTTTTTGCTAATTTACCAGAAAGATAGGAAGATCTGTGTAGCCTATGAAGGTCTGTACCATTTCATTCTGTGATGTTCCATACTGTTGCCCTTTGGTTGTTTGCCAGTCCTTGAACACGACTGTCCTATGCACCTATATCTTGAAGTAAATCTTACATGCCTCCCTCTAACAGAGGTCACATGTTAGCAGCACCACATAAAACATTCAGCAGCTGGACGATACAAATGATAGGTCAGAGAGAAATGAACGATGACCAGTGGTATAATGTTATCATACCAGGAAGGAGAAAGGCTCCTATTATGAGCAAAGGTGACAATCATGGCTAAAGTTGCCTTGTTGGCAGTCAATCTGATCCAAACTTTGTGTTTATGACTTTCTTACAGGGTTGAAGATGATTTTAGTTTTAAGCGACGTGCTACAAATAAAATACACATTTTTATGTAAAGGAATAACTTTAATTCACTGTCTGTTATTTCAGTTTCTATTTCAGTCTCTGTATTTATAGAAAACGATAGAGATAAAATCAATTAGCTCTTTAAATGTTTATATCCAATCCTATTTAAGCAAGCAACACACAAAAGACTTTGATGTCTCATTTAATAGAGGGTTTTACTGAAAATTTTGATAACTGCAGATTAATTCATAAAACATACTTTTGAAGGATTATAAAATAATGCATTTTGTTGGTGCGTGATGTGACTGGAGAGTTTAATTTAAATGTAAATTGTTGACTGAGATCCTCGTGAATACAAAAGCAGCCAAAATGGTAGTATTTCTGCATGTAAGCAAAGGCACAAAACAGGAAACGGTGTGTTTACATTAGGAAGATGATGAAATGGGTGCAGTATTTCTGCTTGGTCTTCTCTAGTGTTTCTTCAGCCTTGCAATGTTTTTCAAAACTCTCAAAAGTATTTCTCCCATTTCCCCTCATGAAAAGCAGTTTAATCTCATTCACAGGTGACGTGTACTGTAGCCACTTCAGGTCATAAATCTGCAATGAGACGTACTGCAGCTGTAAAATCATCTGTGAGATCACAGTACTGGGGCTGACTGATCACAGATCACAGAGGCTGACAGTGTGTGAAGGGATTTGTCTTATCAAATCATAACCTGTTGGTTTTAAAATGTGTGTTAAGCATGCCTAGATATCTGTTACCAAATGTAATCGTTTAAAAAAAAAAAGAAAGAAACGAACAAAAATCTCTATTCCATATCACAGAAAGGAAGTTGTGATAAGTTAAAATAGTCTGATGAAATAAGCTTTTATTGATGTAATTAATTTCAAATAACATGAACTACAGTCCTATCTAGATGACAAAATCTGACACTTGTCAAGCTTTTTCTTTGTTGCCAAGAAGGTACAGTTCTTGGGGATATTCTTGAATAATTTAGCCCAGTTAGTTCAAATTAATATACTGATTATCATCCAAAGCATCCAGACAATTGTTAGGATTTTTACATTTATTTTCAAACTGCACACATACTTTACATCCCTCAATCAGATTACAATAGTTGATGCTAGTGTGGATATTTTTCAGTGCCAATACACTAATATGAAGCTTAAAAAAACAAATTATCCAGCCTCTACAGGCGTATTATAGTAATGAAACCAGATGGCATTACTTGCTACAGTATGATTTCAAATGTCTATTAATTGCATCACAATCAAATAAAATACTTATTAAACATATGAAGCACATGTTATTGTGAAAGTGGAATTTCAGACAGGAATCTTATTTGGGATCTGGTCCCATGTCTGCCCACTGCTGGCCCTTTGTTGCCAGGCTGTTCAAACTGCAAACATAAACATTTAATGGAGCAAATAAAGTGAAGTTAATTTAGTGGAATGGAGGTTTGTGAATTTTGCCTTAGCTGATAAAAAAGATCAATTAAAATGCTTCATATCACTTTTTTCAATGGGATTTGATTATTCTATTTTCAACATGTAACAGGTTTAAAAGACTTTTAAACACATAGTGTAAAGATTTTCCCCCAGTGGAAGATTGCATAGACACAGCTGGGCTGTGCCAAAGTTATTAGTTCTGTGTGGAGTTTGCATGTTCTCCCCATGGCTGTGTGGGTTTTCTCTGGGTACTCTGGCTTCCTCCCACCATCCAAAGACATCTATGTTAGCACGACATTGTGTTCATCTATGTCTCTTTGTACTTTGCAGTGTTATTACAATCATTTTAATGCCACATTATTAATGGGTGCTGGTTTACATCCAAAACAACCTGAAACTGTCTATAGATGGAGATCGTGCAACATTTGAAGTTTGACAAGCAGGAGCAGCATTCATTGTTTGCTCAGGATCCCATCATTTCTTAATTGCATTTTTGACTATAATTTGTTTTAACTAAAGGCAGACTTGAGCTGCAAAGGATTTATCATGGAGTACACCCACTCCACTGAACTACAGCCCCGTTAGTGCTTGTCATGTCTTAGGATATACTTATGTAGGAGGATGATCTTGTACAGTAAATTTGTAATGTTGATTGCACTCTTCATTACTCACACTCCACACTGCAGTGATGTGCATCCACTTTGTTTGGGTCTGTGTTACTCCTCCACACAAACACTTGTAAACTAAAACAACACGCACAATTAGCAGGTACATTTATCATAGTACAGTATGTATAATTGCAAAATTGGAGCATGGAGTGGGCACTGTATCAAATAACATACTGTAACAGACACTCCATGGGTAGAAGCAGTCATTTAAGGGTGCAACCTGTCACAACCATCTGTTTAAATCGCACACAGTATGTTCCTTGTTTTCAGCTTGGACAGAGGTGATGCCACAGAAAGTGAATAGTCACCTGGAAAAGACTACAGGCATGACAGACTCCACACATTACTGCCCCTGTTGATATGTACAGCTTTACAATATGTGATTGTGACATTATACATCAGTTATTGGCACTGATACAGTTGAGTGATTATTGTGTAGACAACCATTTATTAGTACAGCTTGTATCCCTAATAATGCCCCATACTGGCATTGAATTTTGGCACTGGAAAATATTAACATGATCATTTTTTGTCATATTTAGGCAACCTCATGACTCAATCTCATTTTTATTTTAGGCAATAATTAGTTGACTAGGTGTTGATATGGAAGAGGATAAAACAATGAAGTCTGGATGATGCAGCAACATTAGCAAATAAAGTGAAATATGAGTCACTAATTATGTTAATGCAGGTGGTTAATGATAGTCATTTTTATGTAAGGGGCAACTATCCATCAGGTGTGACTTGTGTGTTCTCCACATTTTTCTTTTCTGTGCAGCTTTCCACAGATCTTCTCTCCCTTTCTCTGCAGCTGTCCCTTATATTCAGGCTATCAATTCACTGCGACTGACATCTAGGTCTCGTTTCCTCTTCCCACTGTGACTGTAGTTCATTTGCGCTTTCACACAGATATGGTACATTAGAACAACTTTAGAACAACAAATGCACACCTAGGTCATAGATGTCCAGCATGTCAAGTCACTAAAACTGAATCCACACCTTACAACTAATCAGAATGCATAATTTTTAGTGGCAGCGGTATAATGTTAACTTACATCACTTACAACTGCAAGTGGAGCAGAAGAAAATGACTTGTTCTCTCTGAACACACAGAACAAATCTATCAGTAACCTTTACAACTTATTATAAAACAATTATGAAACCATTGCTGAATTCTAAAACACTGCACTCTAGTAGATACAAGGACTCAAGCCCAATACTTTACATCCAGTATTTCCTTATATGTTGGTAGATCCCTTGCCTTCACATTAAGTCAGTGGTATTTACACACATAGTTGATTGTGATGACAATTTAGAATTTAATACTAAAGGTCACTTAGCTGACTTTTTGTTTTACTTATACTTTTGCAAGAATCTGCTCTTGGTTCAGGGATAAAACTATCAAACATCTCTCTCTCTTTCATACTGTCTGCCTCTTTTCTTTTATTTTTTCCTTTGTCAGTCAATGCCAAGATGGCCAATGCTTGTTTTTCAGTCCAGACTCCTCTCTGCCAGCAAGAGCACCTGTAGAATTTAAGAGCTAATGAGACCCATTTCCTGAATGTTCTATTCCCTTTCAATGAGTCATGCTTATCCAGTAATTACTGTTGCAGTTTCATTATAGCCACAGAAACATTATAATAGTATGAATAAAAGTAAACATAGGCTAATATGATACAGCATATTGATTTCCTTTCCTTCCTTTCAGGTTGTCAAGGTGAGAGAAGTTGCAGCAAAAATACAAACCGTAAAATGTACATTCAACCTGCAAATTATGTCTCTGCTTCTCATTTGGCCTTTGCAGCAATCATGGTAATTATTGGCTGTGTGTGCTGTAGTTGGGTATTAAAGGGACAAATGCCACAGAGATTTCAAACGGAGATAAATGCTGCCAACATGCCTGTTAAAGAAAACTAATTAACTCCACTACGTGTGGCATTGTATTGCTGTGGCTTTCTATACAGTATTTCAGATTGTAACTGGAACAAATTATTGCAGGTGTCCCAGCATCGTGGCGCCACCGTTTTATTAATTCATGGCTATATCAGAAAAGAAAAAAAACAGGTGGTGAGGGTAACATTAGATTATGCGCCAGGAGTAAAAAGGGGGAATCAGTTTGACAGTCAAAAAGATTTTAATGTAGGCTATAGCTGCAGGAAAAAATAATTTATTGTTGCATTTTTAGATGGACACAGTTGTTAACTGTTGCCATGAGGGAAGCTATATAATTATGTCCGTATTATGTTGCCTGTGTGTCAAAATTGAGAAAGCATGGTTTGAAACATAAGTAGATTTACACACATTTCATTGAACACAAACGGAGCCTTAGTGCAATGAATGACGTAATTAATTTTGCAAGAAAATTGTTTTGATATTACATATTTTTATATGGTTTGTATGTTTATGAAAACAGTTGACAGCAACAGCAAATGTATTGGCAGCTGGTTTCAACATTTCTATAGCACTTTAACTGACATTGTTGCATTCACATTACTCAGATGTGTGAACAAACAAATAATGACGGATATCTTTACATACCTGAATTTCAACAACTACTAGATCGTTAGGAAATTTTGTGCATTCATTCGTGGTCCCCATGAGAAGAAATCCTACTGACTATGCTGACTTGCTGAACTTACTGACAACAGCCAAAAGTTTTCATTTATTTAGTGAGTTATTGTAGTCTCCTAAATGGATCAGAATAACACTTTATACAAACATTCATTGACAACCACCATGAAATGTCTAAACTGTTGTTGATCGATTTCCATAAAAGGTTTTAGACATTTTCCCCCTGAGATGAGTTTTACAGTAAATACCTAAATGTTATGCCTTCAGAACTATTGACATCCCCATCAGCCTCAGCTGGCTTTTTTGTTCAGCGGTAAGTAGAAGTAGGTAATATTAGCATGCTTTGACACTAAATGAAGTGTTTGTTCAAACCTCAGTGCAGCCATGGACAACTGTGGACTTGCATGTGGACAGTAGCTACTACCATACTGCCATACAGCAATAAGAAGTGTTTATTGTATTTTTCTAGACAAGTGTATTTCATGTGCTTGTAGTGTATACAGACTGTAGTGGTGGCCAATGATGGGAGTCATCTGCACAGGAGTCCGACATGGTTGCATGTGTCACATGGACCAGTGTGTTGTGAATATAGCTTAATGTGGTAGACAGTTCTTTTACTGTTGCTGACTTCATGTCTATATAAACTACGAAAATAAAATGAAAATTGACATCAGTCTTTACTTTTGTGAATTTCCTTATGTACTGTACACATAACTTTTACTGTAGGATGAATTTCATTTTTCTATTACTTAATCGTCTGTGCAACAGTCTTTTCATGATAACACATTTACTTGCAGTAAAAGCTGCAAAAGCCAGCCCTTGCCTTCACCCTTAAGTGGAAGAGTCTGTAACTCTGTTCATTATATTTGCCACATGTAAACATAAGTGTATAGGAATGTGACTTTGTATTACTACTCAGTGTGCCCTGGTGGGTACATCAAGCTTATCAACCAATTAACAAAGTCTAATCCCTTGTGCAGTGGTTGTACTTGACAAGTTAACATAGGCATAATTAAGTGGGCGAACATGATTTCAGAGAAGCTCAGTCAGTTCATAAGTGATGTGCAACATGAGGTGGGCCTTTATATCATTTTATATCTTGTTTATGAAGTAAATAAACTTATTCACTCAGCACAACCTTCACATGGAAAGACAGGTTTTTTGTTAAAAGCAGAGTTGAAAATGCATGACATGTTCCAGTGTAATGTATCTGATTTTAAGAGCAATCAATACTCGGTAATTCAAAATACAAACTAAAACACCTCCATGTCTATTTTACACATCCTGTTTCGCCTCATGTCCACTCGGTTAGAAAGTCTAACAAGTGAAAGAATTATGGAGTTTAGCAGAAGAAATGGAAAAAGCCAATGGTGAGGCCATTACAGTTTGTCTGCTGTTTCCGTGAATCATGAAACCTGTACTGGGGATGATGGGAAAGTGGGGTGCTTACGACTTGTCCCAGAGGGCATTTTCTTAGTTTGGCACCCCCAAGGTGAACATCTTATTAACCCCCTGATGTTTTTGCTGCAAAGGATTGGCTCATTTTAGTGCCAGTAGACCAGAAAGATTTTGGAAAGTTTCACAATCACATGCATGCTGCTGGCAGCTTTTGCACTTTAAACTCCCCTAAAACTGTATGGTAGAGACAACGTAAGGGAGATAACTGTCTCTTGCCTTATAGCATAATGGTGCATGAAGGTTCTGGATGTGGTTCTACCCAGTTGACATGTTCTGGTCTTTGTTTCCCTTTAGATACGGTGGCTTATTTCTTAAAAACAGCTCTATCCTGTATTCTTTGTAATTTATTTAACATCAAATCAAATCTGAAAAATGAATCCATAACTTATCTTTCATATAAGTTAAAATCAGTAAGGAACCACATGTTATGATCCCTTTAAAAGCTGTTATAAAACACTACTTTTTCAGGAATAGGAATGGAGAAGGGTGAAATATGCTGCCCCAGCCTTGTTTCTCTTCGCCCACACAACTTGGCCACAATACTGAACACAATATTTCCAATCAAATAAAAACAAAATCCTAATGGCAAAAATTGTGCCATGTGTAAAGACATCAACTGTAGGGTTTTCTACACTGATTCCTAACTGTTATCACAGTGTGTATCACATGGCAGCACTAAATTCAGCAAACCAACCATATAAATATGTCTTTGCTATTTGTTTGGAAAAGTTCTGTTGTCAGCTCAACTTAATCTGAGCCTGTCATCAAAATGGCAAAACAAGCTCCTGCCATCCTCGGCTCATTGTTGAGATGTCACAGCTTGCACACAAACATATTCTCGACATTGAGCAAACACAGTTGGCTTTGGAATCGGAGTGTGAGAAACTGTAATGAGAGGGGAGCTCCAAGTTCCCTGCCTCTTCTTACCTTAGCTGTCAGTCAGGAGCCTCGTTATCTCAGCTTTCTAACCCTGGTTGGCCTTGTTATCCTTAAGTCCTGTCTATTGTCTTATCAGAAAAGAACCAGTGTCATGTTAAAAGATGGGACATTATCTATTCATAGAAGCCATGACCAGATTTTTCAAAGGATCTTGCCTGTAGAGATTAGGTGGTAGCTAAAATTACCTGTTGTATTACAGTGTGGGAACATCACTGGGATCTTGATAACACTGTCAGAATCTAACAATGCCCGGACTTCGGACCTTCCAATCCACTGATCATCAGTCCAGTGTAGCAAGAAATTTCCCCTCTGACATTAGATTAAATGCACTGCTGCGTTATCTGACAAGATCATAACCTCAGCGTCACGTGTAACTCAGCATCTTGTGATTGTGAAAGTGTTGCACCAGTGGGGAGACGGGCCACCCTGCAGGATAGGGGAAAATTTATTTTCATATAAGCATGTGGTTGTTGTTACACCCAAAGCATATCATCGGTTAACATCCGCTGTGAAGGAGCTGAGACGCAACTTCAGAGAGTTTGTGGCTTTGTGCTGTTCTTAACTTGGTTTGAGCAGGTTTACATCCAGCACTCCTAGTCAGCATTACTGCAAGACCTTGTGCGGCCTTTGTAAGTGAAACATAATTTGCAAATATGAGCAGTAAAACACCTTTATTGCCTGTTAGAGCACTTTAATTACATATTATTTGTAATGCTGTAATATAATACTCTGGCTAACAAGCTGTACCCTGCTATATAAAACAATGTCACTTCCTATTTACATGCCTGCAAGGCATTTGTACCGATATGTAATCTGATTTCTATGTCTTTTTAGCTTCAGCCTCAATTTCTAGGATTAAATAATGTATGTAGCCATCATATTTAACACTCAGAGTTCGCTAGAAACAATAAAAGGTCAGCTGGAGATGGGAATTTAGTCGTTAATTAGCCTGCTAGCTATTGCTGTATTCATCATTTTTGTACGTGTCTTTAAGCAACATGGCAGGAGCAGAGATGTGAAACAAAGGTTGAGAAGTCCTGTCCTCTAAATGCTGTCTTCTGGCTGAGTCTTCCTCCTAGATGATGGGTTTTTGCCAGTGTGATAGGAGAATAATGGATCTAGAAAGTAGACATTTATTCTTCATTCTGAGGGAATGACCAGTTTTGATGACCAATGACCAAGTTTTATGATTTACCTGCAGTCAAACTGGAGTAGTTGATTTTAGTTCCACTGGATATATATGTGGGATGTAACACTGTATGATATGAACTGGGTGAAAATGGTGCCACCAAACTACATTTTAGGATGAAGGACCAACACATGAGTGTAAGAAGGAGACATCATGAACTGGTAGAGGAATGTGGAAGGCATGGGTGGAAAGCCTGCTGCTACCTGCAGGGGCTTTGCAGGGCAGCCAACACTCACTCAGTATCTTTCAGAGTGCTGCTTGAAAGAAGAGCCACCAAGAACATGATTGAAGCTGCAGAAAATGTGTGAGGAAGCTCCGGGTCAAGAGAGGTGGTCCTTGGTGTAGTGCACTACTTGACCACAAGCTGCAGACTGACTGGGTTGCACGAGTGAGGGCGTCTGATGAGTTAAGACCTGAAATACTGATGACTCTGGGTTCATTACTGATGATGTGTCCAACTTACACCACTTGGTGTTTTCAAGAACCCACAGTACATTATGCATTCTTGTTATTACATAATTACAAGCTATTTTTCTCAAACAATCAAAGGACAAAACAGCTTCTTGAAAGTATATTTCAGAGTCTTTAAGAGCCCTCATGTGTCCTCTGTGCATCTGATTTCTTGACTGTGATTGAAAACTGCTGTCCGTGACTAGTTTTCCTGGTGGCAACTACTGTAATTTGTATTCTGACCTGCATGTCAGCTCTTTCATTTGTGATCTTGGTGCTGTCTCTTCCACCTTGTTGTTTCTACTTAAATTTTCAAATCAGAATATTTAGTGATCAGGTGAATTTTGGGATGAGTGCCACCGACTTTGTCATGTTATTTTATGAGAATATTTCAAACTTCAAGCCTGTTTTACTGACTTTCTTGGAAAAGTAACTGAAGCAAATCTTGAACTGAAACATAATACATTTACTAGGCTAATTTAAGTTAGCCTCTGAATAGTAGATTTTATTTTAGTGTCTTGAATTTTGGTTGGTTGGTTGGTTGTGTCTTTGTCTCTGGCTGGCAAGCTAAAAATACCTACATACTACCCTCTCTGTCCTGCAAGTATTATCTTATAGTTACTGTGAATTATGCATCCTAAATTGTGTCACCTTGATAATTTATATCACAAATTAAACTGAAGTCTTGCCATATTTTTAAGGTCGTTTATGTCTATTCTGAAATATTTTCTGATATTTACATATTCCTACTGACAAAGTGTTTGTTTGTGGATTCTCTACAATGTGGACTGTCTTTGAGACCTAAGTGTCACTGCTTCGAGAAATGTTTGCTCTGAAAAGCAGGGAACATGTCAGGCAATTTAAATTAGAATCACTTTCTCCTGATCCTCATCTGAACAGCACTCAGACAGACTACATATTTGATGAATGCCTTCACTTGGTTTTCATAATAAAATGGATTTAGTACTTAGACAAGTATTTTAAATTGATTTGTGTGCTTTTTTTAACAGTCAAATTCATTGCCAACCAAAGCAGTATTTAATATTTTTAGTTTTCGAAAGCCTGATGTGAAAAGAGGCTTTAATTAAACACAAGGCCAAAACTCTGTAGGCTTAAGCTGCGCTATCTCTTCGGTGCTCACAGTTCCCTTGGGTTATCACAAACAAGCCAGTTGGAGGAGCTCAGTGGACTTCTTTAGTGCTTACTACACTACAGAGGTGAGGTGTGGTAGATGGGCACAGGAGAAATGAATCTTGAAACCAAAATTTAATTTATTGTCTTCTAACACAAAATGCATAGGACGTCATTGAAAGAAAAAACGCAGGAATCTGTCCATTTAATCAAGTGTAGCTTTGTTGAATTTATGTTACGCCCCTGATCCACGCATGATCCACGCATAACCCACCAGCTTCCAGTCCAATTAAGAAACACATTAATTACTCATCGCTATATCATTTACCCCATCACCCTCCTAGTCCATGTCTTGGCAAACGTCTTGTCACAAACAATTAAGCCAATAAAGATGGAAGTTGATTAAATCAAAGCCAGTGACGTGTCGTTTGTTGCAAAGTCATTACAATCATGCAGCCCAGAGAGTGGAGGTTACTGATGTGTGTCTTTTTTTGTGTGCTTAAGTCAACCACCATGACTCACATTAAACGATGAGTTACATGCCGGAGAACTTCAGAGCTTTGATGGGATGAGGCGAGGCGACAGATTTTTATGCTACAGCTGATTCCAGTTCACACTGTGAGCCATCTGTCTGTCCTGACCTCACACCCTTGTGGCACATACGTTATTTGCATATTTAGTGTCTAGATTTCATCAACTTGTCATTACCAATTTTTCCACATTATATAGTGTACAGTAAGTGCACAAAACATTGGTTTAATTGAATTTCTGGTTAATGGTGTTTTAGTCTGCTGCAATGATTAGATGATCCCTCAGTCTACATGATGCAAGTGCTCAATATTTTGACATAAATGTTTGATATGTTTTCTTTTTTACTTTAACCTTCATCCCGATTATTTAACACAATTGACATGATAAATATATTTTGGTCCATGACATCATTACATTTCCTTGCTCACTGAAAGCCTGACTATGGATATACAAAGACAGGCCATTTTCATAATATCAGTGGTACACACATTTTTAACCCACATATCAGTTGTATGCACATATTCCTAATTGGAGCTGAGAAGAATTAATGAATGAATTACATGCTTTAGTGATCCCTGCTGGGAAATACTGTTTTCTGCTCACCCCTCTCTGCAGGAAGGTCAAAGCACAGGGTCAGCTACAGAAAAACACCCCGGGAGCTGCTAGGGCTTCTTTTTAAAGGACAGTAAAATGGATTGGATCCCTGCCAACCTATTGGACTTGACCCTGAAATTGTGTGTTGAAGACTGCTCTTTCTAACCATGAAACCATATCTCTATCTTGACACTATTAAAATATCAAGAGCCTGAAGTAAATGTTTCCAAACTGTGATTAATAATGAAGGGGATATAATATACCTGTGCTTTTAAAATGAATCTTTATACAAAGAACTGTTTTTCAGATGTGACAGTGCGGCTTCCACCTCATTAAGGCTGTTACTGAACTCCAGGAAGTCCAGAAGCAGCCTCCCCAGGGTTTTTGTTACCAGGGTTGTCCACAGGTTGTTCAGCAACATGTTTCTGCGTCTCTGTCTGTGTCACCAGGCAGGGGAGCTCCGTTTGCTGCCACACGGGGGGATAAGACTAAGAAGAAGAGATGGCACACAGCTTTTCCAAACTCTCTCCCACTTGGACCTGACTCAGAAAAGCTGGTTTTGACACTGCCAGCGTCTGGTGAGAATGCATAAAGTACACCTTCACGTAACACATCCTACCTTTTGCTTCTGCTCCCTGTTTCCCCTAAGGCTGACTTTTAACATCTTCCATGTGATTTTGTCAAACATCATCCCATATAAATCCCCTGCCTTTATATTTTCCTTCTTAAAATTTCTCCTCTGTGAAAACCAACTAAAGCTCTTTAAGTTTATTATTGTTCACTTCATTCTATAACTATTTGCCTGTTGTTTTGCTCTGTTTTATCATAATCATCCATCAGCTATTTACTTTCTCGTGGCATGGTATTATATTTACTTGTAGCTGGAGTAGTATTAGTATTAATAACATGGGGTATTATGCAGCTGTCTCTCACTTTGGCAGCTATGAGTCTGTCCTCTGTGCCCCAGCTTCCTCTCAGTAGGTGTTTTGCAAGTCTAGAAAAGTGTGTTCCCATAGTGGCAAAACCTCACCCCTTGCCACAGAAAACTTATTTTGCAGTATAACTTTTCCTCTCCTTGTAGTTTTGGTTCTCAAAAACACCTGCAGGCTTGCTAACCGTGACTAAGATCCTTCACTAAGTTTAACCAAGTGTTTTAGTTACCTAACCTTAAAGCAGTATATTCAGTGTTTTTAAATTAACATCACAAAATGTCGCTGTAAGGATATGTGTGTTTTGTAGAACAAAACATACATACCCTCTGGAAACTGTCTGGCGCAGTAAAGCAACCCTATTTCTGTCAGCATTACAGAACATTTGTGTAGTAAGCAAAACATTATGTTCTGCTTAATAGAAGAAGGTAGTGGTAGTAGTAGTAGTAGTAGTAGTAGTAGTAGTAGTAGTAGTAGTAGCAGAAAATTTTTTTAATTCAATATGTGCCATGAAAATTTCCTATATCTGGAGATCTGGATTTGTGCCTTGTCTGACACAGTTTCATCCAGACTGAAAGTCAGCCTTGGCTTTTTCATTATAACACAGTTCTTTTCCAGTATTAGGTTGTTTCAGCTACCTGACTAATTGTAGTTTTAACTGCACCTGATCTTTGTCTAACCTTCAAATGGTTGAAATTGCACAAACCTAATCATTAATAATTTAATCAATTTAGTTGGAACAAACCTGTAACTGTGTAATTGAGCTGGAAGCATCTATAGATATGTGGATACAGTATTTATTTTAGATATGGATGGTAACCATCATACAGTTTTGCATATACAAAGTAGCTGCACCTAAAAATATCAGAGCACCAGACAGCTTGCAGGTCAGTGTTGACTTCTCATGAAAGTGAAGTGTTGTGGCTCATATTTGCAGCAAAGAAACTTGGTCTGTTCTGGACAGGAGTGACATGTGGTGCTGTGGGAGGAAGGTTAGGGCTTCTGAAGCTGCTATTTCTTAGTGCTGCTATTTCCCTTAAGATTGTTAGAGATTTTTTCCTGCTTTTATTTGATGTAGAGAGGGAGGACTGGAAGAAGTGATGTGGGTATAACATGCAATAAATGTCCAAGGCCAGACTCAGACTAACATCCACCTGGACACGAGTTGAGGCATGTTTTTTCAGTGCAAAACAAACTTTATAACAGGCCTTCATATAGACTTAGTTCATATCTCTGTGGGCTCAGTTCGGCTTCTCCAGGGTCTCTGTAGAGCCACGTGTTTCTGACCACTCGTTAGCTTACAGCACACCTACAGTATACATTGTACTCTCACGCACAGGTTTCCAGAGGTTTGGATTGTTTGTTTGGCTGCTAGTGACCATGAGTAAGACTTTATCCAAGCAGTGTGAGGATGCTGACAACTTCTGTTATGTCCTTGATGTAACTTTCAGCTAAAGTTGACTTTCCTAATTGCACTCAGGCACACTTGACAGGCTAAACATGTTCGTTCTTTCTTTCTGCATTTTGCTGTGAAAAATATGTTTTTCTTATTCAGGTGACCAATTTCAAAAAGCTCTCATAAGTGCACGTTATTACACTAAAAAAAAGTACCAAATAGTTTGTTGAAAACTTCAATATAAATGGATTAGACGTTTTCTGAAATAACAAGCTCAGTTTCTGCTCTAAAACTGTTACTGTTCACCATTCTTCTACATAACTTCTGTTTCCCATCAACAACAGGACTTCAGTGGATGTATTTTGTAAACGTTTAGATTTGGTTTAATTTGGTTGAACTTCAGCCACAAAATTAGGGAAATGCTGTACCTTCTGCAGCCGTCTGAGAGAAAGCATGAGCCACAGGAGTGACACAGTATTTTGATTTGACAAATTTCACAACAAAGCAAAGAGCAACGTAAGGAGGACACACACTTTATGACTGTAGAACTGATTATGAATGTGATTTGGTCACGACAACTAATCTGTTACACTCTGGGCCAGTCGTTTTTTGTTTTTTTTGTTCTTTTGAGCACAAATTGCATTGTTCGTAAAGTTGCCATTTGCCGTCCAAGTTTGTTTTGGGAAAAGTGGTATATGTCTTTCTGCTGTTTTGCAGTCTTCTCAGCTGTCAGGTGTGTGTACCTTCTAGACTGTCAGTCTTTAAGTGTGAAATGTCCAGTCATTGTAAGTCTTAGCTAGTCTTCAGGTGTTTCCCCATCCTTACGGACTAGGGAAGTGACCAGACATATTGGAAATCTGCTACAGAACAGACTTTATGGTGGGATTGTTATATATTGTCAACTACTCTTTCCATGATCAATAATAAACAACTCCAAGATGTTCTTTAGAAAAATAGAAATGTTAGCATGTACATGTTCAGTGATCTTATTATTATTGTTATATAACATTTATTGAGGAACGTAGTGTCACTTGGTCAACAGCTACTTGTGACTGTTTTGACAGAACTCACTTTCTGAGATCACTAATTAATTTTCAGTCTCAGTGACATTGTCATGTCCATCCATGGATGGTCAGATCACCTTTCACAATTACAGACTAATATACTATACACAATAGTACCTAAAAATAAAACTATGCTATTTATCATGTGTGTTTTGTATTTTATCTGTAATTTGTTATCAGACCCATATATTCTTACTTAATTTCATTCATGTGACTGCTGCGTAATAAAGTTCCTGAAGCTCTTGCATAGAAAACTAATTTAAACTTTATCATTAAATTGAATGTGCTCCAAGCTTTTGTTAGTCTTTTGATAGACTACAGGCTTTACCACAGCGGCTGTCCCTTTATTGGTATTAATTTACTAGTATTCTAATATGTTATATGTTAATTGGCCTGTATTGTGCCTTTGGTCGCATCAAGTTGGCAATGTCATGGGAGCCTGATGTTCAGTTACTTGGTTCCATGTAAGAGAAGTCCTCTGTGGCTACTGGCAGATTCACAGCATGATGGAGATACACAGAACAACAACTGCCATCTTATATCAAACATAGTTCCTTGCCATTAACTCATCATATCCTCTCCACGGACGCCCACCCCTTGAGTCGCCATGCATGTAATAAAGATTGTGTCACTCTTTGGCTTGATACGGTTGTCTGAGTCTATCAAGGTCCAGGTTCCTTTGGGGAGAAATGAAAAAAGATTTCAAGAAGCAGATCTATAGAAGCCTTTTTATGTCTAGATATTTTGAGCTGATGTTCCACTTTATAACATCATAATGACATAAGTACTGCAAATTCACAGGCATTTTGTGATAAGTGGAGGGAGTCATTTAGGAGATTTTAAGCATGATTATTATAAATTAGGATTCTGGAGATACGTGTGGGCACATTTTTTATAAGGTTGGATCTCCTTGTTCCCATAAATACATTTAAATTAATAGCTGCTGTTGAAGTTAAAATGAGGGGAGGAATACTGATACACTTAGAAAACCTACACTGCTGATAGATCTACATATAAGCAGATAGTTTTTATGTGCTTGACCTCCTCTTCTTGCCACACGCCCACAAATCCACTCTGAGACAAAGTTGTTTGCCCTGAGGTTACTTGCCTCATTGGCTACAGGCTAATAGCAGTGACGTAGCTACAATGAAAGCCTTTAAGTGTTTTGTTCTTTTCAATCTCTGATGTTTCACAGACCTCCTCCTTGACACCAGTTTGCCACAAATGCACATAATACAGTTGGCACTGGCCTAAACCTTATTGAACTTTCCACTTTCCCTCATCCTCTTTCAACCCCTGCTAAAGGAGGGTTACTGTGTCGTACATGTGGGGAGAATGACAACAATAACAGATGTAAAGTCAACAAAAAGATAAGAGAGTGATGGTGTTTTGAGCGGCAGGTTGTTCAAATTACAAGAAAAGCTGTCAGACAGCTGTCAGATCATTAAAAACATGCTGCAGCTCTGTTGCATTATGGTCTGCCGAGGCTGAGCAATGTATAGTGGTGCAAAGTGATGAATCTGGAAACATGCCCCTGTTTTTTATTCTGAGCTGTTGTCAAAACTGCTTTTTATCTTTGATGTTTGAGATACATGAGTTTTTTTCTGCCTCAAACTTCAGTTAAGAGCCTGAAATAGACTGTATCAAGGCATCAGAGGTGGGTAGAGTAGTGTTACTTCAAAATAATATTAGTCAAGTAAAAGGAAAAATGTAGTCATTCAAAAAATTACTCAAGGGTAAAAAAGTATTCAGTGAAAAGACTACTCAAGTAGTGAGTAACTGTTTTATCGTAATGTCTGATTTATTTTTTTAGAATTGATGTAATCAG
>JAUMHL010000013.1:5143567-5160217 GCA_032362345.1 Sandelia bainsii
CTTCCCTGCTTAGGCTGCTGCCCCCGCGACCCGACCCCGGATAAGCGGTTGTTAATGGATGGATGGATGGATGGAGAGTCACTATGACAGCAGCTGAAAAATCTGTTTATTCTGATCTGGTAATCATTGCAGTTTTGCAAGTGGAATATTTGCCCATTCCTGCTGGATACAAGACTTTAGCAGTTCGACAGTTCGTGGTCGCAGTTGTCTGATTCTCATCATGATGCGCCATACATTTTCAACAGGTGACAGATCTGGACTTCAGACAGGCCAGTCAAGCACACACAGTCTGTCTTGCACAAACAGGATGAAGCATTGTCCTGCTGAGATATCTCTCCAAGTGAAAATCCCAATGTACACTTTAACATGGATGGTACTTTCACACATAAGCAGGCTTGAGGCACTTTAAGACATGAGCACAGCTTTGCTAGAGAGAAATGTTCAAACCTTGACATCAGCCGTGTAGACACTGCACCAAAATGTTTTGCAAACCTCTAAGGACCACACTTGCCTACCTGAGGATCAGTGTTGAGGTTATTACAGTATATCATAACTGTTGTTTTTTATGATATACAACATTTGTTACAGATTTAAAGGACAATGCTGCTGAATTTTAGGGTGTGAAGATTTTAACATTGTGCCTCAGGCAGTCATGTTGTGAGCACTCTCTGTGTGTGTGTGTGTGTGTGTGTGTGTGTGTGTGTGTGTGTGTAGGTGGCTGAAATATGAGGGCTTGGGATCTTTTGTTGCATGTGAAAACCACTGCGTTACTATCCTCATTATAAGACACATCATCATCACTCTACGGCTCTATTCTTATGATATGCTAAAGGTCAGATCAACACATTAATGTGCTATCTTCCTGCCCGTGACCCAGATGCAAACTTTGGTTACTTGGATCAAACCCACATAGTGTTCAGTAGCCCGCAGAATACATAAATAAATTTTCATTTGATCACTGTTCATTTAATTAAACCTTGACATTTGTTCAAGCACCCGTTGCAAGGATAATCAACAGTAGATGAGTCTATAGCTATAGGCTTTATCATAATTTTATCATAACGGCTTTGGTTCAGCAGTTTTTAGAATACATGCAAAAAACTGCAGAGAAACACTAAGAGCTGGCACACACGGCATGTCTAAAAGTATGTGGATAGTTCGAGGAAGGTAAGCAGAAAGGCCATTGTTCAGACATGATGATGTTTGAGTTGAGTTTATAAGTACAAGGCACTTGCTAGGAAAATGTTAGTGATGGAAAATATTACAGTGGGAGGAAATTCACGCGCAAATGGATCGGGACAAAATGCAAGGGAAAATATTTTGTACACAAAACATTTGACAGCACAAAAGTAGCAGTGGTAAATTTGTCTTTTGTTCATGAAATCTAGAATTGAAATAAAAAAGTCTGCTTTCACCCTAACTGGTGAAAACAGAACCTGTCGAGATATTTTAATTTAAAAAAATCATAAAGTTGCTGCATAAGAATCAATGAAGATTGTCTGCTGTTTTCATCTCAGTCTTGACTTTCAAGTTGTCTCTTCCTGTGGGCAAAGAAATGTCCTTAACTGAACACAGAATGAAATCTGCATATTTTTAAATAAAATTGTTGAAAACTGAAGCTTTGGATTAGAAAGATATTCAAGAGGCGGCTATGAGAACCCGAGCCATCCATCCTTTAAATTTTTAAAGAGGGTTTGGGCTTGAACCTGGTGACACTGAATAACAGTTATTATAGTTTATCTGCAATGCCAGATCAACACGCCCCCAAAGAGTCATTTGTGGTGATTGCTCCTGTCACTTTACATGAACAGCAAAGTAAAAGTACAACTAAATGCCCTGATTAATCGGAAATACTCATTACTGCAGGTTTTAAGCACATCCGTAAGCAACAGATGAAATAGTTGTGTAGTTTAATGCTGTTGTTTGTACTACTAGCAGTAAGCTGGAGAGTTTTGTCTTGATCTCACTGTGCTTGATTTTTGTCTTTAATGCGTGCAGTATATTGTAGTAGACACCCAAATGTATTTCTTTGAACTCTGTGCAAATAATTGGTTGAGTGCTCAACTTTTGGTGCGTTTACTTTTTAATCATAGACTAAATCACACGTGCATACAAGTACAGTGTACAGGTCAGCAGTTAGTTTACTCTCTGTGGGCTACTTGCCCAGGATCAGGTTCCAACCTCTGTAAAATGCACATCTCATCATTTGGAGCTTCCTTCCTTTACCTCAGAGCCTAGCTGCCACTCCAACACAGTAATTACCTCGTCCTCCTTTACTGCTAATGAGAAGGTAAAATATGAGCGTCTGGCAACTGCAGTCATTTGCGTCCATAGCTTGCTCCCGGCAGGAGTAGAGAGGGAGAGAGAGAGAGAGACTAATTTCTACCCACAAGCCACAATTGAATGATGCCATCTATCCTCAGTCCACCTGTACAAGTTATCCTATGTAAGCCTGAGTCTGTTCAGCACAAATACTCCACAGTTTCTAATAGAATAGTCCATGTTTGAATGTGTCCTCACCGGCTTCTTCTAAACTTCTTAATTTCTTTGAAAAATAAAAAAGTAAATAAATTGGATCATTAACACTATGCGCAGCCTCCCCACTGTTACACCTGCCAGGCTTTCTGTTTTCTCATGGTATATATGGAGTTTACAGTGATAAGGGGGACAGGATATATGTGTATATTATTTGTGGGTCCTGTCAACAGCAGTAAACAAAAGTAGGTTTATTTGTGACAGGAAACCTGGCAGTTCTCTGGCAGTGTCCCCAGCAAAAACAGTTGCATCCTCACCTGTTCAACATAGAGGACGTGAACATAAAGAAAAGCCCTTGTTGTAGTAGTGCAGTGTAGACCTACAGTAGTCAGTTCTGGTGTTATAAATATGATAAAGAAAACTGTAAGATAAAACTCTTCAAAGTATTCCCTTGCCATTTTTTTTATAATCTTTTGTAGCTGTGAAAACACAGTTTCAAATAATAATAACTTTTTATTATTTGGCCATTCCTGTCCAGAAATACCTTACATGATTTAAGAATTACAATAGATGACTTCAATCTTGTGAATGTGCCTTAAATTTGATTTCTCAAAGGCACCTTTCACCTCCTATCAGCAACAAAACATGAACACTGAAATACAATCGAAATGAAATGCATGCTTTATGGGCCCCTAAGACTCTTCACTCACCAGACAATACATATTTCCATGTCATCACGACTGTCTTCTATGCCATTATCATTTTTTATCTGATAGGCAACAAATCAAGGTTTTCCAGTGTCAGGAACAAAAGCCATTTTCATGTTGAAGGTTATAGAAAAGCACAGTGATGTAAGGGAAAAGATTATATTGGTGCCCTTCGGATAGACTCCAATGACACACATGAGGAGACAAAGAATTTCATCACAGCGGCAGTGGTTTTTGAAGGCAATCAGAAACATTTTATGCTTTTTGCAGAGCTTCATATTTGCCATAAAATCTTAGAGATCGACTCCAAGCCCTTGCCAGAGGGGTGAAAAAAATCCTATTAGATTGAAAAACAGCAAGGGACATTGAAAACGTATTAGCAATAATAACAGAGTTTGCATTGCTTTGCATTCAGTATGACTATTTTAGTGGAAATGATACAACCAGGGCATGATACAAATTAAATTTATTTCGGAAGATCATGTAAATGCTAATGTTTACCGTTTATACAGGCATGTCCATTAGAAAACCATTAGCAGAATGATCACAATGATTAACTAAAAACTGACTTAATACATCAATTCACTAATTCACTGATACTGGCTATAATGCAATGGAGGTATCAGATTATAAATAAGACTTGTTTCAGTGTCTATTCAATCAACTTCAGTCTCAATCTGTAGTGAAGATGTCTGGAAGGGGCTAACACAACCCACAGAAACCACAGATTGGTAAACGCAACATGTCAATATGGTGTTATTACAGTAAACCTATTGGCCTGACCTCTAGTTTCAGCAAGGAGGGATTCAGCTCGGCCAATGCAGTTACAAGGATTTTATTGGAACAGTGAAGATATTACTGCAGGTTTTTCTGCAGCTATGGCACTTACTTCATGTGCACTTGTACACATGTCACATATTAAATCATGGTTTGTTTCCCAGAGGTCGTGTGAAGGTCAATTCCAGGTTGTTCATGGCAAATCAAAATGAATGCTGAAGCCTGTATAAACAACAACACATGGAAACATGGCTTCAGGCTCATTTTATGCAAGCAATGTGCAAAATCACAGCATTTCTTAAATGTATATGCTCAAGTACTTCATGTGAATAGAAATGTGGCTAACTAGCTATCTATTCGGCTAAGTTGGGCCAATTTGTGTTTCAGTGCAATGGAATGGAATGGACAACCTAATTTCTTGTTCACATATCTGTTGAATTTAAATATAGCTGGACTAAATTTTGAGCAGGTTAGTACCCTCACCACCACCTTAGTGGGTGTACTTAGCCTAGTTTTGGTTGTCATTCATTGTCTTCTTATTCTTTCGGGTGCTCCCTTTAGGGGTGACCACTGCAGATCATCTCACCACCAGCCATCTGCATGTCCTCCTTCAGTACATCCATGAACCTCCTCTGAGGTCTTCCTCTTTACCTCCTGCCTGGCAGCTCCATACTCAACATTATTTGTCCAGTATTTTCACTATCCCTCCTCTGCACATGTCCAAACCATCTCAACCTTCCTCTCTAACTTTGTCTCCAAACCACTCAACATGAGCTGTCCCTCTGATGTACTCATTTCTAATTCTGTCCATCCTGGTCACTCCTCCTGAAACATCTTCAGCTCTGCCACCTCCAACCCGGCCTCCTGTCTCTTTGTTAGTGCCACCGTCTCCAAACCATACATCATAGCAGGTCATCAGGGTCAACAAACAAGCAGTAGAAAAGTAAGCTTAGTAAAAAACTATGCTGGGAAGCTATTGAGTGATGAAAAGTGAGCAAATCTAATCTACTGATGACAGGAAAGAAGCGCATCACATACACACACAGGCTTGAACCAGCATATACTGATTGGTTCAAGAAGCCAGTGTATTAGAACAGAGGTGTTTATAGAATGGCTGAACAACATCTAAAACCTGCTACCCCCTACATCTTATAACAGGTACAACTATCTTAGTGAAATGTAAATGTAAATGTGCTGTTTACAATCAGGTGCTACTGACACGCTCTTTCTGGTCCCTTAAATTATTCATCTGGAGGTTTATGCAGATCCCCACTTCTCTTGAGGTAAATTAAAAGTTAACAAGCATTTTAGAGAAAATAACAGTATTTTCCCTGACAACCTCTAAGGTGTTATATACTGCAAAAAGCAACTAAGCAACCTCACCCCACCACGCTTGTAATTAAATGGGAGTACATCATTGTGTGTTAGCATTGTTCAGCTACCAATCAATTAACTGCAAGTACCTCTGTCTGTCTGAGCCTTTTATCATGCAGTGTTTCTCTAATTGTCTGAACGCCCTAGCTCTGAATATAAGCAATAGTGAGGAAGACTCTTTAGAATTAAATGGATGGATTCAGAAAAAGTAAACCTTGCTGGGCTCCAAAGTGTAAAATGCTGCAAATAGAAATGTTGCTTTTGTACAATTAATGAAATCTGTCAGTTCAAAGTCAGTTTAGCCCTCGCTGTTCTAAACCAGGCAGAGAAAGTTATTAAATTGTTAATATTCTTTCTGCATGCTTCATCTTATGGTCTTATGGTCATTTTCATATACAGCAAATGTTGCTCCATATGACGTTTAACCCTATAATTGAATAATTAATTATATTTATTGTCTGTACTTTTGGTACATGAAAATGGGTGTGTGTGTCAGCACTGTTGATCTGATTGTGCAATTAGAAGAACAGTAAAGGGACCGCCACAGTTATTACAGTTCACCAGAAGGGGAACATGCAAGTATTGACCATATTTTACAGAAGCTGATCCAATAGTTGTTGAGACATTCACTAAAATCCAGAATTGTGATGGTGGAGAAAAAGTCGCGGGAACAAGTCTGTAGGCTCCATCCTTTGGAAAGTTATTGACATTTCAGCTTGGACTGATTGACAGACTGACAAACACAGTATGACATTTCCGTCCCCAGAGCAACATTGCTAGCATGGATAAAAATCCTTGGCATGATTCAGCTGGGAGAGTTTTGTGTCTATACAAGTTGAAAGCTCTCCGGCCAACATTATTGCTTGTGTCATAGCGAGGGCCTGGATCTCCTTAAGCCTCATAACTAAAAACAACTTTTTGTGCACTTACAGCATGTTTGCTTTTGTAAAGATCAGGGTTTTGCTGATTTTTTAAAAATAAATTCTGTAATATAAACCCTTGTTTGTGGTTGAGGTGCAACACATTTGTTCCCTTTAAAGACACTAGGACAACAGTCAACAATTTGCATCTTATTGAATAATCACTGTGTTGTCTGCATCAGAATTTAATCAGAAAATTGTTTAGGCCAATGCAAAGCCTCTAACAACCCGAGCTTGATGAAATTGCAATGCTACAAAGCAAGCCCGATCAGAAAATGACATCTCCCTATTCAGATTCCTGTCAAGGCTCACATATAAAACGTGCACGCTCCGCATTTTACTGGTACAGAGGCTAACGACACGTAGATAAGGCGAAGACTGGCTGGTGACACGCCTGGCTTGGAAGGAAAAGCAAATCATTCAGGACAATCTGCTCCCACTGCTGCCAGTCACTTCACTGCTGTCAATTCAACACCGGCTGCTCCAGAGCAACACAGTGGCCTGTGAATACCATTTCCATATAATTATTCCTACATAAATGGCAGACCGCTTGCTGTTTCATCAACCTTTTGGACCGCACACTGGCAAATAGGTAAATAAATAAATAAAGTTCTGAAGTAAATATAGTGAAGGGGTGAGGAAAAGCTAATGGAATCTAGTGTCCTGCAAATGGGAAACAGGAAGACATTTGTAGACGTTGTGTTCATTGTTGAATGGGATGACCCATACTCGGTCACTTTTCTTTTGTGGAAAAAGAGGTGAGAGAGAGGTACAATCCACAACTGACACAAGGAAGATAATAGGTTGCAGGTATGAGGCGACATACTAAATACACATTGTAAATTCATCAGGCTACCAGGATAATGCAGCTTGTAGTTTTTCCATCTAGTGCTGTACAGGCCTGCTCTTAAAATGCTGTAACGCTGTAAATTGTGTACTTCCAACATGAGCTTGAACAGTGTGATCAAACAGTTCCTGTGCTTTAAAGACAGTTTGCTTTTGAAACTCTTGTCCCCTCATCAAGACCAGTGACTTTTTCCTGCAGACTCTCTCCTGCTGTGAAGTTAAAAGCATTTGCATTTCACAGCCACACTAGTGTGACTGAAGCTTTTATCGACCTAAATGCCCTTTTGAATTTCTTAACATATCATTTGAGTATAAAGCGTCTTTCTCATCTGTCATTCATGGCCAAAATCCCTAACAACATGGTCCTAAAACTTAATGGCTTTAATTAAGTTTGTGTTAGTAGGGATATTTTTTCATATATAGGGAGATATTTTTTTCTATATTTTAACAAAATAAAAGACATCAGTCACTTGAGGCAGCCTGCTGCCCACTCCACTAAATTCACTGTTTCTGAGAGACAAAGTTCAAACAAGCTTACATTTTTACAGCACTGACAAGTGAATCATTACAGCATAAATCATATTTAATAGAACCATCTCTATTAATTATATTAATAATTATGCATTAATGCATCACTTAAGTAAATGATTTTGATTACTGGATTCTTACCAATGGGACAATAGTTTTGGTATAAGAGCAAGATGAATCACTCTCAATTATAATTTTATTGCATCATGACAGCTTGAAGATTAACCATATACCGTCTTTACGTATACTAAATTGTGCTGCTAGCAGTGCTGTGTATTTATTCATCGCTTGTTCTGATCATCACATATTTCTCCTAAACGGCTAAATCATATACTTTTCCTCGCTTACCTTTCATGCTGTTACATCAGTTTTCATCAGATAACGCAACAAGCTGGCAAGTGCTAATTAGTCAGTATTAATCCAATACCCTGAAAAGAATCAATATGAAGACTTGACAGATTGATTCTTACAGTGCATCAAGCAGCTTCTTAAGCATAATTTGTTAAATGTTTATTAGTAGTTTCACATATAAACACCAGAATGATACAAACCAAAGTTTCAAATAAGTTGTTCACAGACTTTCACAGATAAACATTGAACGTTTGTATTGTTATTGTACTTTATTACTGGTAGTGTGACACCAGTTATTTTACATACAAATATAAGATGAACCTATACTGCTCAACAGTATATGAAGTAGAAAAAAATAGCTTTCTCTCAACCTCAAGGGGTCACAGTATACATAAACTTGATGTGTCACAAAACGATGTACAGAATACAAAGAAAAAAATAATGCTACATAAAACAATGTTAATAATTTTCAATTCCTAATCCCAAAGTTTGTGTTTTTTTAATAAGTTTTTGTTAAATGTCTGAAATAAGGTCTGTAGTTAAGGAAAGAAACTTATCAGTAAATAGCGACTTAGGATTTTAAGAAAATTTTCACGTGTTTACACTGTTGCTGACACATGGCTAAATGTAACTACGTAGGTTGTCTGGAACAATAAAGGTCATCATGCCTGCCACTTGTTCAATCGTTTTTGAAAAAAGGATCTGAGGTTAATAACTGACACAGCCAACACTTTTGCTTTTGCAGAATAGGTAAGCTTGCTTAAATCAAATTAAAAGTTGGAAGATTAGTGGCGGTGACACTGAAGTCATACAAGTGTGGTGTAGTTAATTTATAACCTAACAATAGCTTTTTACTTCTGCTGACCGTATTCAGGCTTCTTCTTCTTTTCCTGAACAAAATAAGTAACATAATTTTTTTTTCTCACGTAGCTTACTTTCTGCAATAATACAAAACCCAAAGGAAAAAGCTTCTTGTGAAGGGAACCAGAGTGATGCTAGCATTTGGATTGGCCTACAAAAAAAACGCCACCACAGTAGCAATGACTTAAATCTATTTTGTACTTGTCAGAAGCTTTTCATAATATCTGTGGAAATTGCAACATGCAGAAATGTTTCTGGCAGCTGCAGACCATGAAAAGTTCAGCTGTTGCTGATTCTTTTTTAGCTGACAAGCTTGTTGATCGTCCATACGTTGTTGTTTTCCACGTACTTTAACCCTTGTTACGTTTTTTCACTGAGGAGACATGATGTGACGCATGTACGTTTCTCAGGCCCATTTAAGGAGTACACCATCATTTTTCAACACAGCGAGCCACATAAGTAATCCGCTAGACCACAGGTTTCTGTTCAAGCTAGATCCATCATGTGACTATACTGCAACCTAACAATGTGCTTAGTCAGTGTTACACATATATTAGATGATAGATTGTGTTTGGCTTGGGTATAGGAGTGATCTTCCTCTTCATCACCATCTTCTCTTTCCCTGTACACACGCACACAATTATGTATTATGTAGTCGGCTCACAGACGTCATTCACAACTACTCTTAGCTGGCAGTCATTAGAGTCCCGTGAGCTCTTTTGCTTGTACCTCCTCAGTCCTGTAGACCTCCTTTGCCAATAATCGTTATAATTGATGTTTCCTTTCTAAGCCTCTAATGATGTTTTTAGTATTTATGGTTACAGACAGCCAGGTAAGCTGATTCATAATAGTTTCTCCCTGCCATCTTATTGGCATTGCGTTTCTCACATTCACATCAGTAAATTAAATTTGACCGGGCAATGCCATATATCACAGCAAACCACTGCACACTGTCTCTTCGTGACTAGGTTTTCTTAAGCTGTTGTCGTAAAGAATGGTTTATCGATCCTCCCCGCTGACGCTTTAATAAGTGCTTTGCATAACAAGTGTTTTACTGCGGGATAAATCACGTGGGCTGGCGGCAGCTGTCAGATGCACAAGTACACACACATATGTGGACACAAAGCAGTGGGAGTATGCAGAAGTGAGTGACCAAGTTGAATGAGGAGACATAAAAGTTTATTTCCTTTAAAAATTTTTAAATTAATGTGAAAAAAGATGTAATTAATGAAAGCAAACAAAAAACTTATTTTTGCTCTTTGCCAGCAAGTTAAATATTCATGCAGAGATTGCAATGTCCACTTACTCTTTTTTTTATATTTCTTTATATATATATTTTTTATAGATATTTCTCTGACACCGCAGGGACTGCACCTAATTTCGTTGTACTTGTTACAATGACAATAAAGATATTCTGATATTCTGATTAAGTAATGTCTTCCCTATTGCTAGCAAGCTTGACAACACCATTGGATCTGTTAGGAACTGGATAAATTCAGTCAGGGAGATCCATGGGCCAGTTCGGAGGCCCCTGAGTAAGATCGATAGCTTGAGAAGAAGATCGAGAAGGGGGCAGCTCCCTTGGCACAGTGTTTCATCCCCCATCCTGTTGCCACTCCTGTTTAGGGAGCGTGACGTTGGGTAGGCCAAAAGCGCCACTGCATCCAGGTCCCAGAGGCTCAGTCCAGCCCAGCACTACCACAATAATATCATTTTATTTCAGCCATGAGTGAAAGTTTCTTCAACTCGGAAAGGGCTGATTGATGGCTGTTGTAAATCAATGTTGAGCATGCTGCATGGGATTTTATAGCTAGGGGAACTGGTGCAGGTTGTGTATAGCTCAAACAACACTTCTGTGTGTACCACACAGAAAATCCCTATAGAAAAATTCTTAATCATGCCCCTGGGAAGATCCCTGGCCAGTTTTGCGTAGAGGAGACTCTCAGAATTTAATATCACATTACTTGTTCCCCATACAAATTTAAAATGAAATAAATAACTTTACAATGAAAAATAAACATGCCACCCAAAAACACAAAATAACTATTAGGATGGGTCATGTTGGTATTATAATTATTTGGTATTTTCTTAGAGAATGTACATACCACTGAAGTTCAGTATGCTGTGGTCAGCCATGTTTAGCCAAATTACAATAAAGCAATGAATCATTACTGCAGCACAGTGGGCTTAACGACCACTATTAGCTGACTGAGTACCAACAAGCTGCACAGAGGGCTGTAGGTGGTGTTCACTAGAGGCCAGCTAGGGTGAATACGTGCAGAAAAAAATGTCTTAAAGAACTGTATTATTAAAGTTTGCTTCATATCATTCATAGTCACAGTCACTTATGCACAGCATCCTGTGACAAAAGATGAACTCTAGAGCATCCATAGTTGAACAAATTATAAATCATGTACAAGAATGTCATATAGGAGGAGTGATAGAATCTGTTCCTCTTGCTGTGATGGATTTGCTCTCGTTTTTTCTGCTGGCAGAAATTATCCATGCAAGATGGTGAAAGCTTTCTTAGTCATACCTTGTAGAGGGATGAAGGGTTATAGTACAAATGACTAGCAGTGATAAAACTGCAAACTATTCCTTTAAAAAATCTCTGCTCTTTGTCTGTTTATATCTGTGTTGCACATAAAGCAACAGAGGACGGAAAACAAGTATTTAATGACAGAAATAGTTTAATTCCTCATTTAATTTATTGGTTAGCATTGCCAATAAATGTTAACAGGCCTCTGGCTCCAATAGCGCAGAAATAAGAACATTATTGTGCTTTAGAAGAAAGAGTTTTGAAAGTGAGATTGTGTGATCAATACTAAAACCTTGTAAGGATACTCAGCCTGCTCTTGAAGTGATCAATAACCACTGGAGAAATGCAAAAAAAAAAGGACAAAGATTTTTTATCAGTTTGCTTATATCTGTGACTAAAAAATGGGATTTATTATTACCTAGCAACCTGAAAAAACAGAAAAAATGACAAGATGTAAGAAAATGAAAGAAAAATTACAAAATGCAAAAATAAAAATAAACATTGAGGAGTGTAACTGCATGCATGTGCATTTGTGTCTCTTCAAAGACAATAAAAAAACAGGAAAATAACTACTTTTGATCTCCAGGTATAAAGGTAGACTAGTCATTAGATAATAGAATAGACATTGGGTGACTCCAGAGGTTCCTTAAACTGTTGTGAAATGCAGATTTATTAGGAACTAGTGAATCCTATAAGAGGAGCTTTGCTACAAGGCAGTGAAGTTGAGACAAATGAGTTTCAGGTTTTTAGGATAGAGAGGTTGTAAATCCTTAATTTTATGCATTTCGGGCTCATTATTTTACATCCCAAAATAATTTACTTCAAAAACCAGCTGAAAAATGCAGATAATGCACATTCACATTCACACTATTCACAGTACAACACAGAGAGTGTGTTCTTTGAACTTGCTTGTGCATTTTTAGAGACAATTACAGTTTAGCTTAAAGTAGACTAATTAAATGTATCTTGGTTTAGGCATCTGCGTGTCCAACTTAATTTTTTGTTGAATTAAATATAATAAATGCATACAATTGCATTTTAATATATTTGTGTGTGTGATTGTTATAGTAGCCAAACAAATGGCATTACATAAATTCAGCTAGAGTCGCTTAGATCTTATTACTGACAAGCTTAGACTTGCTATAGTGCTGTTAGTTTGAGACTGTCTCCTGTTAAAAAAACAAAAAACAGTAACCTTATCAGTCAAAGGAGAAAGTCAGGTAATCAGGTGGTTTATAGAGCCAGAAGGTCTATGTTGGAGGAGGTGGGGGTGGATGGAGGGTCAGAAACCAGAGGAGTTTCCCTTGGAAGAGCAGCACCCATTACCGCTCTACATTATTTTCCTCATCTTTATTATTGTGAATGAGAAGAAGGTGTAAGAATACATGATGTGTATTGTACTGACATACTGTATGAAACAGATGTGAAAGTCCGTATGACATCTCAACTAAGTTTTTACCAAATTCCCGCATTTTACCTTTGCAGCACATTGTTGTATCTAAGATATTAGTCATTCCACTGTATAGTATAATCAGAGCCGGCTCGACCCATTTTTGCGCCCTAGGCAAGATTACGACTTGGCGCAACGTGATCAATCTCCTATAATTGCCTATAACTGCATCCCCCCACCCCCCTCGGTAGCGCACACAGTCATTCCTAACTGTAACCCAGACATCTAAGCCTATAACCCTAATTTTATTTAATAATTTTACACTTTATAATAATTAGCTGAATGTGCAAACAAGACAACATTAAACAAATATTTTGTCAGTGCATCTGTACAGGGGAGATGTAGACTAAATTTACCTGTTACTGTAAAGTAAAACATGGAGCTGCAGCAGACAGAGACCTGGTGTGTTCAACAAGAGGAATTATTAAAATGATTATCTAGTTGTGATCAATGTTTCCAGATCTCACGATAGACATAGAAACTTTGATTAACTGTTCACCATCAGGTTTGTTAATCCGCTGTATTAAATCTGCATGATGAGCTCATATTTCACACTTAAAAATAAATTTGCAGAATGTCTTTGAGGTCAGATCCAGTCTTTCAATGTGCTCTCGTTCTCTCTTTCACCCACTCTTTAATATATTTTTCCATATCTTCCCCACTTATTCCCGTACATTGTCACTCATTGTCGCTCTGTCAGGTGGAGGTGTGCGTTTGTGTGTCTTTGCATGCGGGCAGAGGGGGGCGTGTCTGCTCAGGCGGGTGCAGTAACCCAGGAAACGGGGCTGTGCCGGCTGTAAAAGGACAAACTATCGCGTTTCACTTTATTGTGGAGAGAATCATGAGGAGTTCATACAGAGAATAAAGCCCAAATAAGTAACAACACTTTAGAAAACGAGCTCAAAAACCCGAAACTGACGATATTTGCAAGCGACTTTTTTTTTTGGAAGACTTGAAGCTGCACCCCCTCCAGGGAGTGGCGCCCTAGGCGACCGCCTAGTTCGCCTATGCCAAGAGCCGGCACTGAGTATAATCTATACTTCTGTGCTGTAGACTGATTTCACAGTGTTACTGGGTTGTATAAGTGTTCACAAGTGCTCATAAGTGTTCTCCATCAAGACCCTGTTGAGTATTTATTGAACTCATTTCCCATTCAACCAGCATGTGTGTTGTAGTCTTGTTTGGTATTTGCTGTGAGAATAATTGGTATTTAAACGTGATCAATCAAGATTTTCCTTGAAACTTAAATTCAGCTCCACATGAGCTCTGTCAAGGACATAGTGTTGGTGTCAAATGTAATTATTATTGTAATACTCTTTAAGTGTGAAGAAATCCTAATCTTTCGTCTATTCCACTTCAGGTCACTGATCAGTGCGTGACACCATTCTGTTTACTGTTTTTGAGATTATCTGCCTTACTTTATGGAGGACAGTTGAACTTAAGACTCGCTAAACAGCTAATTCAAACATGGCTAGATAGTGGTCCATAAAGTTCAGTGTAAATAAATATACTCAATCAGCATGCAGTGCAGGAAGAGGGCGTAATAAAGCACTGAGATGTGTTTGTTTATTGTGGCATTATTCTGCATGATTGTCCTGAATGTCCTTCTACTTGCTGGTGAGTGTGGCACACATAGGGAAGACACTGAACCGACTATTGTCAGCAAATGTAAGGCTTTATATATAAGTTATATATATGTTACAGTACTTTATCTGTGTGCACAGTAAAGAAAAGCCTACAGAGTTGGTGTACCTTAGAAAACAGTGCAGCACAGCAAATTAGTACTTTACCATCATAAAATTCAGCAATTATAGTTTTATGTGGTAAAGTAGGTGGCTGCGAAAATGAAAGCGAGGTGTTTCTAAGCTGCCGACTTAATATCTATAGGTTATATTAAACAGTCATTACCCTTCAGGCTGTGTTATAATTATGATATTACAGTTAATTAAAGTTAATTAAAAATTAAACTTTAGTTCATCATATACTGATGAAGACCTATCAGGGGATAATAAGTCATAATTTAGGTTCTGTGTTTGATTTTAAGTTAAAATAAATGCAGTGCATCTTTTCCAAAATGGTTATTGTTGGTGGATCCTGAATAAAGTATGTAAACTTTCAGTGCTAAGCAACCTTCAAAAGTGTAATGGCTACCTGGTGGGCGTGTGTAGGTAAATAGTATCATGCAAAAGAAAGTTGTGAGTTCTCCCCCTACTGTCACATATTTGAAAATGCAACATTTTAGTCATGAAGCATTGTTAAGTATTACATTTACAATATTACATGTGCTTTATACCATTTTTTAAATTAATTATTGCAGCCAGTGGCCACATATATATTTTTCATATTCTAAATTTAATGCTCAATGAAGATGTACAGTAAGGTATGAATGAAAAGTTGCATTTCCAATGAAAGTCGTGCTGTGCGGGAATTCAATACTCTGTGCCAGAGAAGCTAAAATACAAAAATACTATTCTCTTGTTAATGTAAATATAGAAGCTTCTTGCTAATTAACTCAAAACTGTAGTAGGACTGCAGCCCTAAATCATTATAACAAAGCTATGACAAGCCACATAAATGATAAATGCAGTATTTGCCTGTTTGATTTGTATTTTGCATTTGAGGCTTTTTGTTGTTATTTTTCCCCCATGATAGGGTCATTATTGCACCTTGATGAAAATTGTAAAGCTTGGAAAAAATTAAAGACCATTATTCTGCTCTTGCAATCTAACCAGTATTATGTGCTTTTCTCTCCGTTTGTCACAGTCACACAAGTTACTGCTCCAACACACACACACACACACACACAGACGCAGCCACACAAACCCAGCAAGTCATAATCTTTCTTACTGCATCTAGCGATATGAGGAAAGCTGACTTTTCCACATCAAGATGAGTGGGGGGGGGGAGGCTTTATCAGCTCCAGAGAAAGATAAGAGTTATGTCGGTGGGCCAGGAGTCCTGTGTAAAAATCCAAAGGTCACCCAAGCTTGACTTCACACCAGCAGACATGGAGACACTGAAGGTCAGAAAGATTGAAGCGGTAATCCATTCACAAGGATGACAACCATACCTTCAGTTTCACCCAGGCCCGTTTTTCACAGCACTTTTTTTCCCCCCTCTGAAGCTACACTTCTTTTATCCTTATGTACTTTTGTTTATGCTGGATAACACTGAGGAATTTTGTCTTTGTAGAGAGGAATTACAAATAATAGCCATCCAGAAGGGTGACAAAGAGAATGAGAGAGGCAGCGACAGTGAGTAAAAGTACACCTGAAGCAGAGCACTGAACCCTGCTAGTATCAAGTAGCATATTAATTCTAGTGAAGCACCCTGGATAAGTGGGGCCCCTGGGCACTGCACACTCCAGATATAATCATGAAGTCAGTGCAGTTGATAATATAATAAAATATACAGTATAATGCTAAGCTCTGAAATGGATGTAAACAATCCAGCAGCAAAGACAAATTGGAAATTGCAGAGGTTTTATAAAAGGAGTTTTTCCAGCTTGTAGATGAGGCATCAATAAACCAGGCATCTTTTTCAGTGAAATTTAAATTTTGACCAAATTAAACCATCCAGGCTCTCCCCAAATTAAGTTTTTGCAAAAATCTGAAAAAAAGACAATCAGTTCAGAAACAACTTCCACGTTTGACTGAAGATGTTGTGCATTTAAATTCAGTTATTGTAAGAGTAAACTGTTTTCTTGTCATTTTCCTGCCTCTTCTGCCTGTAACACTAGTAGTCAGTTAAGAAATCTTGAGGCCCTAGGCTGCTAGCATTTGGGGCCCTATTTGTCGCCTTAAAACAAGTAAAACATTTTAT
>JAUMHL010000013.1:5160317-5187281 GCA_032362345.1 Sandelia bainsii
AGGGAACATGAAATATACGTACAAATAATTTAAATACAATTTAAAACAAATAAAAAACTAAACTATCAATCCATGTACCTCACTGACGCCCCCTGCATGTGGGGCCCTAGGCTGCAGCCTATGTAGCCTATGCGTCTAAAACGGCCCTGCTAGTAGTACATATAGCAGACAGTTCACCCATGCATTAGTACATTTGCACATGATACTTCATAAAATAAGATAAACTTGCATCTAGTCCTGCGCATCTGTCATGTAAAATCCTTTGTAAAATCCTTCGTGTACCTTCACATCAAGCATTTCACAATTTTTTTGGGCCCCCACTAACGACCATTTACTCCTTTAGTAAGGATTTTTTGTGCATCATGGGTCATTCAAAACACATAACCAGAGTGAAAGGTCTGACGGTACAGATCTCAGTAGGGTGCAGTTTGTTATAGAGAATACAATACAAACCCACACAATTCATACTAGACAAGACTGCACATCCTCCATCTCCACCTCAGAAATGCTCCACAAAACACAGGTTTTCATGGGTGAAAGATGGATGTTGACATCTGATAGCCAGCAATTCCTCATGTTTGAAAAGCTTGGCTCAAGAAGATTGAGGGCAAGTTAAAGTCTGGACCATTGGTCTTATCCAGCTTTTTCTTCCCTGTGGTCTTTATTGCTCTGAACACCAGAGAAAGTGAAATACAGGTAAATCTATAATGTTTGCCAGAATTTCTCAGTGGGTATCCCCAGTCACTAATTCTGATAGTTTTGAATTCTGAAGTGAAGTCAGCTTGTTAACTGAAGGAGTGGTTGGACCGTCTTCATTGATCTGTGACCTTGCATTGGGGTAGTTTGCAGCCAAATGTAAAGCTGGGATAATTGTCAGCACCTTTAAGATCAAAGACTTTGTCACTGTGCAAATGGTACATTTCTCTCTGCAGTTTGAAAATAAGTTAGTATCAAGTTGGTATTCAAGTGACCTTTAAGTGGCTAGGAAACACCAAACCAGTTGAGGTACCTTTTCCCAAGAGGGAGGAGACCACAAGGTATGCTCCAGAACATGTTGACATGATAATATATCCCATTTGACTTGGGATCACCAGGAGGCAATAAAAGAAGTAGAAAGAAGGGTATCAGAGCTGCTTTCCTGAGGGTGCAATGGATCGATTAATAGATTAATCCATAATGCTTAATTACTGGGACCCTGTTACGAAGACTCAGGCCAATAAGCAATCTGCTGGTGAATGATCTTTTCTTTTAAAATCACTGTTTTGTTTCTAATCAGATAAAGCAAATACAAAACAGATTACATTTTCCTCTGGTTTAAACCAAACAAAAACTACCTGCAGGTAAAATCAGACCTTTAAGAGCCTTCCTCAGTCTGTAGCACCACATTCTTTAGTGTCTTTAGTTCCTGGCCATTACCTATAACATAACAGCTTGCTATACAGTGTGGAGCCATCAGGAATGAAAAGTTCTCCAGAGGATAAAACTCCTTGGATTTTCTCAGCCTCTCACCCTATGACCTCACATCATGTCGGCTGAGCCTAATCTGACAGGATGCTAATAGATCGTCTAATTAACATAACGTCCACCCATTAGGAGTGGTTAACCTTTAACTCCTCACACTGACAGGGATAAAAGGACGAGTGGAAAGAGGCACACAGATGCTCGTGCACTGTGAACTCTGATTATTTACACACTTCACAAGGTCTGTACACACATGCACGCATGGATGCAAGTAGTTTTATATCTTTAAATTCATCTTTTTACTTGCAGTTACTGTCCATGTCACTGTGGCCACTGGTTTGTTCCTTAAGCTATGCTTTCAGCCTGAGTCACTCATTGATGACAGGAACATAGGGAAGTAAGGCTGTGGTCATTGTACCTCACTGATCTATAGTCGTGTTTCGCCCACAGTTGTTTCACCCAAACTTGACCACTTTCCATAGCCTTGAACTTTGGTTTGTTTCCTGTGTGTGCATGCTTCACGCACACACAGCCTCACAAACATGATGATCCATCATGTCGTCTCATTCCACCTCATTTCCTCAGACCCCTGCTTCTCTCTAATTGAGGCGGCAGCGAATACAATTATGGTGAGAATCATCCCGGACTGATGTGAGGACGGATTAACGGGATTAAGAAGATAATCTGTTGACCCTCTGGCCCCGGCGCAGTATGAGGCTGGGAAGGCAATTTGAAGCAGAGAGAATATGAGATAGTGGGGCTTTAATGAGCGAGCTGACGAAAGCCTCTGACCACAGAGAGGCTCGCTTGGCGTGCCGCTGGGGGATTACTTTCTTCTAGACTCCCTTTCACAATCTCACCTAACCCCTCACAACTGCACTGTGGCCCACACTCTCGCTGCTGTGTCAGGGATGTTCAGGAAGAGCCCTGTGCATGTGCTAATGATGGCTGTAACATTGATTGTGTATGATCCCTGAAGAACAGGGCCCACATTTTTTACATTGAATGTCTTTTAGACGTATTGCCTGTTTAAATGATGGAGGTTTAGACACATGGTTGTTTAGGTTAACTGACCTATAAAATGGACAATTTAATTTTGAGGGAAAACTTTTACTTCCTGGCAAATTAACACATTTCCCTTCTGTCTACCTGTTCTATCAAATCATAAATCTATTCCTACTAACAAAGTTTTAAATGAATAGTTTTAGTTGCTTGGGGGCAGTGGAACAAGCTGTAAATACACTGACATTATCACTAATTGTTACTTATTTCACATGAGTCAGACAGATAGCATCATTTGCTTTCATTTAAAGTTGTTTTGTCTACTTGATAAATGTAAGCCCAATTTTAACTTTACTTTCAACTCTGTTTTGGTTTCTGCCAACACCTGGCAGTAACTAAAGAGATTTTATGGCTCTTCAGTTGTTAAAACTCTGTGTGTGCTGCCACAGCTGCCTGCTGCAGCCAAAAAACAACAGGATGAGGCCGAGTGTGAGAGTTGCAGAACAAAGTTGCAGGTTGTCCAACCAAAAAAGTGAACTTACAGATATTAAAATCCTCCCAGTGCTAACCAGAACTGCAGAGTTTAGTGATAATTAGCACTGTTAGTGAATCATTTCACATTGCATGCAGTATTTTAACTCATTGATAATATAATACATATATTATTTGCAACTTCACATACATAAGTATAGTTTGTATTTTGTCCAGCACAAGATCCTCTTTGCACAGGAAGATCAGATTAGGTCTCTGAACTCTTAAACAGCACTGTAAATAATATCAGACTGATACATATAGGTTGTGGAAGAAAAAAAAAGTCTATTTTAAAAAACATAAATATATGTTGCTTGTACATGTGTGGCTTCAGGTTATAACAGTAAAATGTTATAGCCCCTAGTTTAAAAGTGCTGCATAATTGATGAGAAGATCCAGACAGCTTAAAGTCCTAATTGTGGTGTTAAATTAATGACAAAATTACCCCATAAACTGTGTAAACAAAAGATTTTTACTGCTCCTTTGTGACAAAGGCAACTGACAAACTGTAAATGTCACGTATGGAGTCAGAACAAAGTTTGCAGTACCACACACCTGTACATAAAAAATACACTTAGTAAATAAAAGACTTATAGTCTTAGTAGAGTAGACTCTGGCAGTGTGTCATGTCTACAGTTTTTCTGAAAGTATAAAAATGCTATACTCTTATGCTTCAGTGTTGAGGCAGGTGCATCACAATAGTCACTATCAGAGCAAAAGATGGCAACAAAATCCTGTTACATACTGTGTAATAGAGCATTTTATTAACAAACAGACAGTATTTCAGTCTGCCAATGATTCCCCTCAAGTTGTCTGTTCTGATCTTCAGGAAGTGCGCAGGATTACCTTTTATCTTTTGTCCTGCAAGTAAAGTATATTTCATATTTATTTTCAGCATATGACCTGTCAGGTATAAACCAGTAGAAACCCTTTAATTTAATAGCTGTGATACAGTTGTTGATCTGTAGCACTCTGGATCAATGGGATGAGATTAAAAATGATGTTTAATGGATGTTTGATGGGTTTAAGTGATGCTTTTGACTTAAGCTGCAAATCATCTTCTCTTTGCTGTCTAATAGAACTGTTTAATATAGTAAGAATGAAAGGCTTTCCTTTAGTTTGAGATTTTCATCCTTTGACACCTGTCTTGTAGTTTTCAAAGAGTAATAAGTACTTAAAGCCTCCGCTTGACAAAATTAATCATAAATGCACAGATTGGATACTCGGTGCCAAATGTCTTGTGATTGCGTCACTCTCTTTAATTAGAAATACACATCAGACAGGTTAAGGGTAGTAGTACATGCTCTACCTACAACGTTTACTTGCTGCTATGCCAACTCAGTATGACTAGGCATAGCTTAAAAAAACGATGTGGCTACAAACGATGTGAAATTTAAAACAGCTGTCAGCTAAACATATTCACATTTTGCCTTTAAGGTCAGACTGCGTTTGAAAACACCAGAACACTTGCTGTGGAAAATATAGCTCTGAAATTAGACTAGTTCCTTGTTCTTTTATACAAAATTGTCACTACACATGGAAAATGTGTAGAGACAACTAAATGTTTACATTGAATCTTATTATTTTAAAGTTTTGATTATCTAAAAATAATCTAAGCATTTTATAGAAGCTTTAATTTAAAATAAATCCCAAAGAACCCTTCTGCTTTATTTATTCATGGATGTCATGTTATATTTTACATTTCTGGACTTTTCACAATTTGTGTTAATATTGTTTTAGTAGTATAAAAGATGAATTTGAACATATGCAGTAAATGCACTATTGCGCTTTCTCCAAAAGCAGGGTAAACTAGCAGGGTAAATAAGATGATCAAACATAGGGGAACAGTAGCTGAAATTACAGTTCAATTAAATTACACGTTGATATTTTTCATCCTGGGATTTGGCCTTATAATTATGGAAACTCCGGCTATGAGGCATGCTAATATAGCTCTCACTACCTCTGTCGACATTTGTACTTGTCTCTGCGTTAAAATAAAAAATAAACACAGAAAGTAGCCCCTTGACATGTAGCTATTCTAGCTAACTGGATAGGAATCTGGTGCAACTTGTCATCTAACCAAGCTTGTTTGTTTACATGTGTGAGACTTTTGATCTCTATTGAGTAAATGTGCGTGCACGCTAGAAAAGTTGTAGCAACTTAGAAGTTTGGTTGTGCAGTTGTCTTCAGAAAAACTGCAAGAAAACAAAGCATAGAACAAAACAGCTAAACAGCAGTTTGGAGTCGGACAGGTGCATAAAATTGTGTATAAGAAAACTGGAAGGCTTTTAGAGGCTTGTGCTGTTTGCCCTCAGTATCCAGTAGGTTCTCTGGCAGAGTTCCTTGTATCTCTATACTGGATTCTGTTAGGGCAAAGTTAGCATGACCCTTTTATTCATATAGTTTCACAAAGAAGACTGTTTATGTTATTCCAAGTCCAGTTCAGGCTCCGCATCACAAAGTGAGCAGCAGCTGAAAGCACTGTGTTGTAATGAATGTGGCATACATGGCTGGAAAATATTTTAATTTTTAAAAGTCGTCTTGTGTTTTTTTTTTACACCCTGAGAGAAGTGTGGTTTGTTGGTTTATTTAAAACACAAGTGTCGAGATTTGCGGGTCTAAATCTAACTGATGAAATGTGACCCGTAAAAAGTGAAGTCTTCCTCGATGCCTTTAAACTGCTCTTTTGAGTTTAACATGATTTTAGAGAGAAGTATTTGAACCTTAACCAAAAAGCACTTTGCTTCAAGCAAATTTACAGTAGTCGCATAGCAACAGAAAAAGCCACCACCAGCACTTCCCACAAGCATCTGTTTGTCGAATACAACACTCACAGACTGTCCAAATACAATTAGCAAAGGGATTTGTAATTGATTTACGTGTGCACGATAGAAATATTGAAGAGACAGTCAACTTCAAGACAAACAGTTTGCAGATTAGTAGTTTAGCCCAGCATATAGCAGGTGTGAATGTGTTTCACTAAGACTGAAAGACAACGTGTAATGTTGTCAATGATATTTATTACCACTGAGTTCAGTGATTCCTCTTTCTGTTGTCCATATTGTGTGCTGAGTCAGGAGGCTGTCCTGTCCTGGTTTTTCAGTCTCAGCCTGGACAGTGTTACTGGTCCCCCTTCTCAGCCAAAGATGGGACGGACTCACTGTGTTGTAATTTTTCAAGGCTACATTAAGCTGGAGACAATAAAGTGTCAAAATTAAAAATATGATATAAATGTTGAGTAGGTTGAGTCAGGTTTAATCAACAAGACCGTAAAAAAGTCTACAGTAATTCAAAGCATGAGATTGGACTCAATGTACTGTATTAATGGTCTCATGGTTTGCATGTTTTTGCCTGTTTTTTAAAGGCATTGTTATGCTTTTCATCTTGTTTCTATGGATTTCATTTAACTAAGTTTGAATTGCTGATTCCCGCACAGATGGATAATTTGTTTGCAGGTGAATCCAAACCTTAGTTCTGTTTGTTTGTTTTGTAAGTAGGTGAAATAACCCAAAAAAAAAAAGTCACATTTCAAAATGGCAACACTGAAGTTGCTGCAGTATGTAAACATGCTGCAGCAACTGCATATGCTAATTCAGACACTTATTGTAGTTTGTTACCGTTTCAGTTCAGGCTTCAATATGCTGAGGTTGACAGTCTGAGGTGAAAGTCCCTTTCAGACGGACATTCAATTTTTCTAATTCTACATCACTTTGGTCCTTTCACTGTATGCACACAACTGTAACCATGTGTGATTTTTCTGAATCAACACTGTTCCACTGACTCTGCTCTGTGTCATTTGCTGAAAAACATGATCTTGCACCACATTAATCATAATAATTCAGCTTTTCTTGTGTTGAATATAAAGTGTGTTGTGTGTTTGAGACATTGCTGATGCACGCATTTTTTTACTTGTTTTTGCTGCCTCAATTTTACCAAACAGTGTTTTCTTTTGACTTCAGAGAAACATGTGAGGCAATGATGTGCATGATCTGCATAACTGTTAAAGCGTGTAGCTCCCTTCCATGCAAGGTTATAACACATAGTGCAATATATTATCAAGGGAGCTGATGTTTTGATGTGCAACATCCACACCTCAATCCTCACTTTAAGAATAAGACATGAAAATCTACCCGTTTCTTTAGAAAGATCTGTAGTGGGAAGGGCAATGTTATTATATTTTGAAGGACTAAATCAAAGCATGCCGTGTTACAGGTCAATACTATGCATGCATGTCAAGTCTCAGAGGGAAAAGTAGGATTTATTTTATTTAGACTTGGTCTTGTATTGTATGTAAATATCATTTCTTCAGTAAAGTATCTAAAGCAAAAAATGTATGAAATGCAGAGAAATTATCATAAAACTATGATACAGTATATGACAAGTCAGGTCAAAACTGAGGTAATGTTTAATACTTTGTATGAATTTGGTTATATAAAATATTATACAAATCATTCAAGTATTAAAGTTAACATCTCACAAAAGGAATAAAAACCATAGTATTCACCCTGAAATGTAATGGAGAAGAAATATTCAGTTGAGTTGTGTAATTGTGACGAAGCAGGGTAATGCACATTTGTGCAGAGAAGATGTGATTCAAGCTATTTGTCTGACATCAAACATTGCATCGGGGCTTTTACTTTTTTTGGGTGAAAAAAAAAAAAGCATATTCAATCTTGTTCAGATGGATCTGAAATATAACAGCTGCACTATAAGCCTGCTTGATTAAACTTGAAACCATAATGTGTGTTCATCCGTCATGGGGATAGACTTGCTTAAGCTTTACAAAGACTTAAACAACGCCTTATCTGTGCGTATGACTCCAACACTAGGCTCACTCTTCAGTACAGCCATTTAACTTGGTTGCTACAGCAACTGGCCGGGCTCTGGTGACAGCGGTGATGATGGAGCGATCACTGACAGTCTGACTTCAAGACAGGCCACAACTTCTTCCACTTGGTGCCAAACACTTAGTCTTTTTCCCCAGCACAAAGGAAGCTGTATTATGCAACACTTGGCAACAGTGAAGTGGCGGGTCCACACCAGTGACACGTTTACTGTGAAATGGACTGTTCCTTTTAAACACAGTTGGACATACCCTGACATCAGTTATGTTATTTATTTGAAGCTGGTGTAAAATGTGCCTTTTTAAAGCAACATAATGATGCAAATTAGATTTTTTGTTGATATATGCACTTGTCATTTTAAAAGCGTGATGAATGGATATGCTCTGTCTTGATGGTCTAACATTAATGTCATTTGACCGTTGCAATGTTGTCATGAATGATGCATAAGTGGTGCCCACCTCAGCTAGTTATTATGTATATCCAAAACATACACAAATCAAATTTTAAGTAGACTTTTACTGCAAATCTTTGGGCTTTAGAAAAACCAAAAGGAAACTCACATGAACCAGAATAGAAGATACACAACAGACAAAGACGCACATCAGCACACATGGTCTTCTTATTGCTAGCAAACGTCCTTTTCCCTTTAAACAGCCTCATTTTATAAATGCCGAATCGTTAATGTCAAGAGTATTTCACTCAGGGTTTGGATTATTCTGCATTACAAGGTCTTTTGCACCTTAACCGTCCTGTTAAAGGGCAGTTAGACATTTTACATTACCGGAAAGGGAAAAAAAGGTGAACTTTGCTATTTTGATGACTCACAGAACCACCTACTTAAAACAACTAACACCATAAATTTGCCCTTAATGTCATGAGGAAACTAGTCGTCCCAGAGGGAACTGATGTGGAATTCAAACTTGTTCTGAAGCTCGTCCATCCATCCATTTTCTTAACCGCTTGTCCACGTAAGGGTCGCGGGGGGTACTGGAGCCTATCCCAGCTGTCATCGGGCGAGAGGCGGGGTACACCCTGGACAGGTCGCCAACCCGTTCTGAAGCTCGGATTTTTCTTTATTAAAGATCACATCTTACCGCAAGGGAGAAACTTCTTAATGCAGGAATTAAAGCCATAGTCTGAATTTAATAGGGACAGCAGATTGTTAGTAATTGCATCAATTAAAATATTAATTCATTTATATTCATGTTCACTTAAATCTGGTCCACAGGTGCAGCATTATTAAGCAGAGATTCTGACCTGTTCCCCTGCCAGGCCTCACTGGGAAGTGATTGTTTCTCTCCATTTTCACACCTTCCCTGTTTCCACTTAGAAAGTTTGACACAAATTGCACCGTAACAAAATCCTGAGAGTCAACAGCTCACCTCTAGATGGCTGTTAGGCAGGTCAGGACTTTGCCTTATCTGCCACAGTTACCTTCATTGCATCAGCTTGTCAGGCGACTTTGGGGAATTAAAGCCATGGAGCCCTTTTGACATGTGTCCGTTAGGAGCACAGCAATGTGGGTCACAGACCAAAAAATGACTTGTTGTCCCAAATTGAAAAGCTCAGAGGATGCTATAGATTGAAGCAATCAAACGTGTTCCCTCAGAAATCAATGAATGATTATGACTAAATGTGTGTGTGTGTGGGGGGGGGGTGATCTGGCTTTTTATAGCTCAGCAACAACATCTCCCCCAGTTTTCCTCTCATATGACGACTCAATACATTTTAAGAACAGATTTCATCCTTGTGTAAGTGTTTTATCAGTTTTTTATTCATCAGTTCATTTGCTTTTGACAGGAAAGAGATCTTTCTTTGGTTGTGATCATCACTGCCACTACAAATATCTTATGTCTGGTCCGCTATAATTTGGTTCTTATGTTGTTATTATAGATTATTTTAGATCAAATAAAATGCCAGTGTGATAGATCAAAACAGGTGTAATTGTGTAGATGTTAGTTGCCTTTGCTGTTCCCCACAAATTTTCACAAAATTTTCATCACCAAGTCCCTAAATTAACCTGTTCTCTGTTTGGTCCGGTATAGGTAACATATTTGTTTATTTGAGTGGCAACGCTGAACTGTTACTAAAATAATGAGCTGAAAGACACTAAAATGCACCAAACAGCTGCATAGAGATGTTAGCAAACTTGTTGACATAGAAATCTTTATTTCCCCTCTTCAGTAACTGAATTGAATTAATTGTGTACAGTGGTGAATAAAACACCAGGGGAAAGAAAACAGAATAGTAAAGAGAAATTCCCCAGGAGTTGACAAGTGAGTTTATGTTAATTCGCCAGTAATAGCTGTTTACCAGCTGGATGGGAGAGAGAGTTTTATTTTTGACCACTGCTCAAGTGTTGCTTTTACTTCTTGGTAATATTTTAGCGGTTTTCAATTTGCTGTCATGAACAGGGGAAAGTTATCGGGCTGGAATGAACGATTTAAGACAGGTTCAAAAGGATTTGGTGAATCCGATTTGAAAAATTTGGATTTTAGAGTAAGAAAACAAAAAATGCTGGCATGAGGTCCTCTGTGTTAATTGAGTTGAGAGGAAAGTTGACCCGGGGAGTATCTGTATTATTCATGGAGGGCATTAATTCTTTCTTTGTACGTTTGCCTGGATTTCTGACATAAAAAGGCACTGCTGCTCCTAAGTGCCATTATGTGAGGGGGATCCCAGGGGCCCACATCTAAAAAGAGTTCTTGAATATTAGAGAGGGCCAACAGAATTGCTAGACACACTGCTGCTAACAGGCAACTTGAATTCATGGACCCTGTGACTAAATATACTTTTCCTTAAAATCCCTCTGTTCTAACTCTACAGCTTGTTTTATATAATCCAGTAAAGTCATGAAAAACATAAACATGTTTGCAGATTTTTCTTCCTGTCTGTTTTTCCAGCAGTGAGGTTGGACAGTAGTGATGCTGGGGGGGTCCTCAGCGCAGAGCACGCACGGTGAACGAGCGGCGAGCGGGAGCGCGCGTATAGGAAGGAAGGGAAGGAAGGAGCTGAAGCAGATCAGTCGCCAGCGGAGCTCGAGACAGCAGATGAACGGAGCCGAGCGTGTGTGTCGCCCTTGTCGTTTTTTACAACAGCTGAAGGCAGCGTCCGCCAGCCCGAAAATGATGCTCAAACTCGTCCATCTCCTCGGGGTGCTCGTCTGCGGCAGTCAAGGTAGGGATGCGTGCGTGAGTGCGTGAAACCCTCGAGCTTGGTGACTTTGTGGACAAGTTGAGTGTATTTGCCATCGTGATCTGCAGCAGGCAGAGAGAGCTGCTGGTGAGAGAGCTGAGGACGAGAGAGATAGAGGAAGAGCTGAAGTGAGAGAGAGGGGTGGATTGTTTAAGTGGACGTTGTTTTGTAGTTGAGGCACGTCTTCGGGGGCCAGAACGCTTTCTTAGTGAAAAGAGGGATTATGATGGGGTCCTGTGTTTTGGGTGGGTGAGCTGTTAAGATATTCACTCTGTACTCCCCAGACAAAAATGTTACCTTCTTCATGTGACATGGCTCTTGAGTTGTTTTAATCTTTTAAGAGCAGCAGTGAAGGTGCTGCGTTGTTTTCCGTCTTACCTGCTTTAATAGTAAAAATCGATGTCACACAACTTAAACTGGCACCATACTTGGAGACATTGATTTAAATTCCATAATCTGACTCATCTTTGCGCTGCATCTGTTTTCACCCTGTCTTGCTGTATACTGTATACTAGTAAAATAGAGTAGAATAAAGATTGCACGGTGCCACCTCTTTCTTCAGTGTCTGCGTCTTTTGCGCAGGCTGTTTATAATAATGTCAGGCCCACGGGGCGGTTACGGGGTGTGAAATGATTTGGAAACTTTGAAAATACGAGCTGCTGCATTTGTGACAGCACAGTGACCCATTACCGTTAATTGGGTTTCACGCGCGCGGCGCACCTGACGCGGAGGGGACGATGATTGCCTGTGCGCGCGCCCGCGTGCGTGGGTTGCACGCGCGGAGGAAAATGAAGACGTTACCTGAGCCACTGCTACTAAAAAGCACCAACTGAAAGTGTTTATCTCGTCGCCCTTGGCCTTTTTTTGTGTGTGTTTCTTAATTGTGTCCTGGTCAGTGAAGCGACGCCGTGTCACCGCGGGCTCAGCTCCGCGTGCACTGCGAAAAATACCAAACTCCTGTAGCTTCGTATTCACTGTTGATGCGTTTCCTGAAGCGGAAAAGATTTTCCTACAGGATGTGATCAACTCATTTCTCTGCGTAGCAATTTAAATGCATCTAACAGGCTTATGTCTTCCAGACATCTTGCAACAAGTTAATTTGCATCCGGCATGAGACGTATGCTCTTGGCGAAAATGTTCCACTACTTAAAAGAAAACAAAAAGTCTCCATACTATAAACCATAAAGAAGCAGTTGTTATATGGACATTTTTACAGTGTGGTCACACTGGGTTCCTGGCGCACGACGGCAGGTGGGGGTAGAGCGCTGCAAAGTGGTGCCAAGAGTGAAGCCATAAGCCACTGGTTGTTAAAAGCATGTTGCATCTCATTCATTTAGACTGCTTTACTGAAGTCCTTCAGGGTAATGGGTTTCAAAGGGGGGTCCTTAAGAAGGTTTCAAATATATCCCCAAGCAAAAATGAAGAATCAAAGATAGAGTTTTACTGTACTTTAGTGTACCACACATAACTCCAGTTTGAGAAAGTGTAAAAAATATGAATTTAACAGCTCCCTCTGACACTGTTTTATAAATGTAACACCATATTAAAGAAAGTGGCATATCATTTAGATCATTAACCAGAGGCTGTCTTGGCTTTCTGAGAAACAACTGCTTCTAATGCAAGGTGTTCAGGTTTGTTTTGTTGGTTTGTGGCATGAGAACAGTAGCAGGTTCTCAATATAAAGGTTTCAACAATACCCGAATAACATGCCTCAGTCCACAAAGGGAGTTTCATTATCCTCAACATTTTATAACCTCTGTAGTTTATTGGCAGTTCACATGTCCACTATTTGAATCAATAGACTTTTAGTAACTGCTCTTATAAATAATAGAGAGCAAGAAGAGGAGGAATTGTATTTGCATTTATTACATTTAATCCCAGTAAGGTAAAATGAGATATAGGCTACTGTTCATCAGCTTTTACTTGACTGTTACTTTCTCTTTGTTGCACTTGTATTACATCAGCCTACCAACCAATTTCCATTCTTATCAGGCTTCTCATGATAGCAAAGTCCACACAAATTGACCTATTAGATAATGCAGAGAACCTGCTGTAATGTAAATGATAAAGGTAGTTCTGTGTTGAAGGTTTTGTACTCCAGCCTGTGGGATGCTTATTCCACTGTGCCTTTTATTACTGTGGGGCCTTGGAGCAGACACTAACCCATCAATGAAACGACTAGAGTCAGAAAAAAGTTTTTTACCCACTCTCACCAATTCATGACGACAGCTTGATTTTCTGACAGGAATCAGCTAGGTGCCCTGGCTGCCACCGCACTAACTCTGCAGATATCCTCTGTTCTACCCCCTCTGGTGCCTGAAGGAAAACATTTGCTTTTGAAGTCCCAATTCAACATCTAGCCGGCACTGGAGTATGCCTCCTCGAAGGTTTATGTATTTGGCTTTTACTGATGCTTAGTACAATGAATTATATGCTTGCTTGGGCTCACCCAGGACTCGCTGATGTGATGTTAAGTGGCATAATTAAGATATTTTCTGTATCTCTGGGGGGAAATGTCAGTGGCTCAGGGTTTAAAAGATTTATGCCCGAGTGCTCAAGTGCCTCTCATTGCACCCTGAGCCTGGGCTTAGGCATGTTACTGAGGTTTGCTTACAATATATCCTGTACTTCTGGTAAATGCCTCACATCAGTGACACACACACCTACTCACACATGCACACTGTACCATATAAGAAGAGAGTATACTACCTTCATAACCCACTGAAGCCTGAACCCTTGGCGCCTAAAAAGCAGCTGCCTGTTCATACGAATTCCCCAAGGGGATAAATAAAGTATCAGTTATTATTATTATTATTATTATAAATATTAATGAGGGTACTGCAGATTTTTTTTCATTGTCAAAAATTTGCATCACTAGTCTTACAGGAAGCATTTTTCCCTAAAACCTTTACCCAAGAAGTTTTGCTTTCCTGCATTTCCTGCCATGCTCTTAACTTGATACTGGAACAATACTCCAAACAATGCAACACCAGTCACAATCTTCTATTAAAGACATGCAAAGCTGTTCACAAAAGAAATGGTCTGTGTCTTGGTCCTGCAAGGTGAAATTGATTGCATTATTTGATTAATAGACTAGGACAGAGAGCACACATATAGAGAGCCGGTGTATATATGAAAATGGAATCGGCCCCTCGAGGCAGCCGCATATGAGAAATCAATTTAAGGAACGACTAGAGTCAGCAGGCCCCTGAATTGTACAAAGGGCAATCTCGGTGTTATGGATATGCTATTTATTTGCCTGCAAGCTTTTGATTTCTCATGTGTGCCCTTTAACACTCAATCCGCCAAGTTTAGGCCTTAGCATTGAATTGGTACACTGCATACGAGACAGGAGGAAAGTGTATTATTCTTAACACCTGGATACGTGAAAAAAGCACTGCAAAGCATCTGTGCTGCAGGGGTTGTTGTCAGCTTGCCGAGAAAGAAATGGCAGAAATAAGACTGAAAGAAAATGAGTAGTTGTTTAAGACATGACATTGCCATATTTTTCTGACTCCTACCTGCATATGTTGCAGTCTATTTCAAACTCAAAGACTGTAGAAGCGTTACATTTTTAAAGAGTAAGATGTGTGTCTAAAACTTTGCTCAAATACTTGGATTCTGCAAAGAATAATTAAAAATAAACACTCTTATCATCTGTACATAAGCATGCATGGATTGCTGAACTGGCTACTAGATGGAAAAGACTCAAGTGCCAAATGACCACAAAGACACAAAACAACAAATTTAGCTCAAAGATAAAACCAACCACAGAGATTCTTGAAACAACCACAGAGACTTAAAAAACCACAAAATGGCTACAAGAAGACAAATAACAATTATTAACAGATGCAAAACATACTACAAAGAGATGATAAACAATACATACACAACTACAGATGGACACAAAATGACGGAAAAGAGACGCAAAACAGCCACAAAGACACAGAAGAAGACCACAGTCCTACCATGTACATAATTACTTGAATAGGGAAAGTGAGTAAAGTTGGCTTTAATTTAGTTTCTTAAATTAAATGAACTGTTTTGCTCAAGGGTAGCTGGGAAGGCTCTTAGTGCGAGCTGTGCTGTCATCAGCTCACGGCTCAGCTAACAGGATTAGAATCAGGGATTAAGAAACCTTTTCGGACATATTGTCTTGTACTGGCACATTTTTGGCTTTAAGTAACTTATGCAATAGCAAAGATACTGAGAGGTGAGATGATGTTGCTCCAGTAGGTGAACATTTGGCATGTTTCGAAAAACCTTCAAGTTATTTGCGATTCATGGAGCAAAAACAGCAGCATGTTCAATAATGCCCTCTGCCAACCTCCATTTTCACTCAAATTACCCATTATTATCATGGAAGTGAACTAATGTTCTCCTCAGGGAGTCTCTCCAAACCAGAAGCCAAGAAAATACAGATATACTAAGGGTCCTTTTGTTGAAAGAGTTTGGTGGTGCTCATTATATTATAAATTCTGAATCCCAGAAAGGCAAAATTGGGAAGAATAGAGTGAGCAACAAGAAGATTTATACAGTTGGAGGAAGAGATTATGTTTAAAAATTCATTCAATTCAAGTAAATCTGATTGCATCTAGTTAAATTGCATTGCCAGAGATTGAATCAAACTCTATGGAGTCGCGCTGTGCCAAAATTAATAAAATGTAATTGAATCCTGTCGAGATGGAATCAAATTATGCCAGAGTGACGTGATTGGAGGAGGCAGCTGCTGCATGTTGCTGTGTGCTCCTGTGGGTTTGTCTACTGTTTTACATCAGTTTGGTGCTAGCCAAGCAGGAGACCCTTTGGCTCTTGCATATGTGTGTCCTGCCAGTCTAAATGCCAGTCTAACTAGCAGGCTAATAGGCAGAGCCAGGATGCCAGAATGAGTGGGCCCACTGGCAGACTGACGGATGAAGGAAAGTGGTTGCGTGGTCTTCCTCTCCCTCTCCGGTTGCTCACTTCATATCTGTACCTTATGTATTCACAGAGAGACACATTCACACACTTCTTACTCTACTCCTTCAAAGTACATTCCCTGATGGGGCTCAGTACTGCTGGTCTGGGCCTTAGTTTTGGGTTTGGGCACTGACAGACATGATTAAGTGAAGTACAGAGGGACAGAGAACTGGCAGAAGAGCTTCAGAACCACTCCAGTTTGAGCTGTGCATGTCGAGTGACCCACTTAGACCATTTTAATAACTAGACTGGAGCCTTGGGGTACGCTTCACAGTGTGCTGACGTAAATCATATGTGAAATATAAATTGCAGAAGTTTTCTATGACATAATACTTACATTAACATAATTAAATAGTAGCAGACTGTCTGCTTATGCTCGCCATTTACTTCTCACTTGGTCCAGTTGGCAGAACAGATATTAGGAAAAACACTGACGTAGTGTGGCTGATGACACTTGTAGGACTCTGGGAGTCTGACTGAGTCTGATTTTTCATTAAGTATTTTAAAACCAGAAACTTATATTTCCAGCTATCTAGAGTTAATGACTGTCAGAAAGGTGATCATTCTACTATATGTTTAGTATTGAGGTCATAGTATGTGGTGGAGCTGTACATAAATGAGGGGGCCAAAGCTGCCAGAGCTGCTGTATTGGAGTGCATTAGATTGTACAGGTGTACCTAATAAAGTGGCCAGTAAGTGTAGGTGTCGATGAATGAATGCAGGAGGGGTTGCAAATGCAATATTAGATTTGTTAAATTAACTAACTGGTAAATACTTGCCTATACTGTCAGTTTGACTGACACTGGCAGCATTAATGTGTGAGCTTGCTGACAGATTAAGACAACCTTGGGAGATGTTATAGGAAATTATTAAGCTGCTACTTCATATGGTTTGATGTGAAATATTAGTTGATTATTTGAGCTGTTGCAAAAATAACTTATCAATTAGCATTCATTCACAGTATCTTCCTTTGTTTACTTAACTTAATGTTTTTAATTCTTTTATACGATGGCGCCAGATAATGCAGCTTTGTAAGTCCTTTGGCAACTCATATCAGTGCTAAAGGTATCATGTGGCGCTACCGTGGAAGTGGCACTGTTTGACACATGCGAAAGATGGCGGCTGCGTGGGCTGGTAAAGTTTGGATGTAACACTATGACTAAGCAGATGGCAGTACTGCAGAGTCACTTGTAAGAGTAGCTTGATTTCCTGATCTGTCCAAACAAAGAAGTTCGATTTTATTTTTTCTTTGTGGATACTGTTCCCTGTTTGTTCTTAGATGTAGCTGTAACCCAAACCTTTTTCTGAAATTGCAGTCTTCTTGCTATAAACAGTGTGTCACATAGAAATTGAAATATTATACTGTTTCTTCTTTGCTTTTTGTCTGTGGTTGACATTGTTGTCAGTCCTCCACGCATGCCCAGAAGGAGGAAAATGACCCATTTTGACATTTTAGTGTAAACTGATTGCAGAAACGAGCTGAAACGCCAGGGTTTGGATGTTTTGTTTTTGCATAAAAACAGCATTTTCAAATTGAGCTAGCTAAATGTAGATTTTAGAGTTAATTTGTATTTTTAAACATTTCCATTACATACCATACATATACAGTAATGTGTATGTGATTTGTAGAACATGGACTAAATGTGCAAAAACTTGGGTGTGGCTCTTGAATGAAACAAGAACTTGCCAGGAACTGGACAAATAAATTGGCATGAGTAGTGAATTGGCACAGACATTGTTAGGAGGCTGCACAGCAGATGCACTGGAAGAAATAATAAAACTCCCTTTATGAATCATCATTGGAGTTTGTCATGGAAGAGGACTGATGCTGTAGTGCATCAGTCCTCTTCTGGGAATAAGATGGACACAGACGAATGACAGGAAGTGGTGGCGGGATGACAGATTAACGTGCAGCTCAATGTACTAATGCTGAGACACAGATAGGACCATAATGAAAAGGAGTCATCCACTGACAGCAAACGAACAATATCTTTTACCTTCTTCCTGCTGGATGTGGTCCTTGCGTTGAGCATTAGTTAGCGAGGGCCAACAGATGCTGGTGAATGTCTGTGTAGTCCATCACAGTGATTGAAAAAGGGGCTAATTGTAGCTTTGTTGGATTGCAGACACTAATGAGAAAGTGGTACAGGTTTTTGGACATGCCTATTAGTGTGATTAGATGAGCCAGAGAGAGGCATTTTATTACTGAAAGCAAACTTAAATTTGTGTGTGCATTATGGTTCAAATTTCCATTCTTCCAGTAGAAATAAAATTCATTCTTGCTCTGTAGATAGCCATTCTTGAGCTTTCAATCATATCGCAAGAGCTTCCTCAGCAGGTTGTGTTTGTCAGTAATTGTGGAGGTTAATATCATTTTTCTGAGCACTCAAAGAAATCCAGTGAAATGACACAATCACTTGGGTGGTCAGCATCTTATACCTGTAGGCTACCAGGACAACATTGTTTAGCTTAGATAATAACATAACCGCAATCAATAGATTAAATCCGCTCTCAGGAACTAAATGAAACTCAGACTGGGGTAGTTAACTGAATGTTGTGAACCAGTCTCACTCTTGGCTGATACTCAACCGCTGTGTACTCTTTCTCTGCTGGCCTTGCAATCTGAGTTTCCCTTTGGGCTTACAGTATTAAATTATCTTCTCCTATATTGTATTGTATTGTATCCGTCATATTTCATCGTTTCCATTCATCCGTCCATTCAGACAGTGGGCCCCTGGCTTGTCATTCCTGCTGGTTAATTAAGCCAAATTGTGATTGATGGACTCGCAAGTGAATAGCGTGTGGTCCAGTTGCTGACCCACCCAAGGAGATCGGCCCAGCTGCCACTCACACCTCACAATGGTTGTAGCCGGTGACTGTAACATTGAAGACATATCCTGGTTTAATCCCCCTCCCGCTGGTACTTCCCAGTATTAAGATGACTTCAGGTTGTCCAGTGTCCTTGCGGGATTGGTTCTTCTAGGAAATGATTCAGAGACCATCCTAAAAAGGTATCAGTCTCCTCAGATTTCGTGCCTGGTGGCCAATATCCTTGTTTATGGGAGGCAGTGGTTGATGAGGAATAGATAAGAGAAAGTGAGTGATAGATGAGAGAGAAAGATGAGTGGGGGAGGAAAAGGACACTTTAGATGTGGTCGGGCTGCAGTAGAATATCTCAAAGTGAGTCCAAACTGTCTTTGCTCTCCCTATTGCGTCTCCATACTAGAAAATGTTCAAACAGAATCTCCTAATGTAACATGGGCTAGCTTATTTTTGTTTCTGTCTCTTCTTGTTTGACTCCTCTCTCTTCCACTTTTTTTCCTTTCATTTTGTCCTCATCCTCATGTGCTTGCTGTGTTTTGTGGTCCTCCCACACTAGGCTCAACAGCAGTGTCTGTAGGGGAAAGATATCCTGTTCTCCCCCTACGTGGGAAGCTTTTCAAGCAGCACTGATGTTTAATGTTATTTGCTTGGGAAGCTAATGAGGTTTGTTGTTCTGCTGCTCAATATAGTTATTAACACGTATGGATTTTATGTTACTTTACTCTCTCTGCACAACAGCAGTCAGGAATTTTCAAGTCTAGCTGTTTTGGGATTTTTCACTTCTATCAAGTGTGTTATTATCTCTGAGACATAATGATCACCTTGCAAGCACTCATAAGGTGCACCAAGCAAAGTGTAGGTGTGTTTTTAATTACTTTGTATATCTACACAACTTCCATGATTCCTAGTTGGTCTACTCCCAATGTAGGCACTCTGGGATTGTTGTCTTCCCACCCACCGCACGAAGAGTTCCTGAGGATGTGTGCCTCCATGAGAATACACAGGACTTTTGAGTAATTAAAGAACCTGTATTATGGAAGGCGTGTTTATTGATGGGCTGAATCTCCAGGTGAAAAAAAGTTTGCTCACGTGTCAGTCCCAGTGCTTTTTTCGCCTTTGAAATCTGAGGGTCCCACATGAGGCACATGATATTTTTGGATAACCTTCATTGTCCTCTCTACCAAAACTCATCTTTCTTTTCCTGTTGTTTTTTTTTGGAAGTTGCACAAAAAGACAGAACACAAGGATTTACTTATTTTCTTCCTGCACAAAACAGTTTGTTAAATCTACAGATGACTGTTGCTTTTCACTAATTGGCCCACATACATGTTGTTTGTGCATATTTAAAAGTAGTTCAAAATAAAGAGCGATGCTGGAAGAAGCAAACAAGACAGATTTGTGGGAAGAGGTCCAGTGTTGGCCTTCCTTTCATGTGAATGTATGTGCTTCAGGGCTCGAGTCTTAGGAGCGCCTTGTGATCCCACACATGCCTTTGTTGCCAATAGGTTTTTGTTGATAAAGCCTGATTGTAATAAGCACGATAGCAACCAAAATACAATTACAGCATTTAGAGAAATGAGGATTGTAAATGGTTTTCTTATTTATATGTGCTTAGACGTGTATAATTTTATTATTTTGTAATTGTGTCAAAAATTCATAATTCAAAAGTTGTGTTTTGAGGTAGTGTATTTGTTCGCTGCTAGTTTCTGCTGCACATATAACTCCACAGCCACTATCTTGTTAGCTTGAAGCCCATGTTTTTGTGGTTATTCTTCAACAGGACGTCCAGAACTTTGTAACGCAAGGAGATTAGATTTCTCAGAGCACATCATGTTGTAGTGATGTGTATTCCAGCTAGCTAAACTCTGTGTATTGCTCCAAAAACAGAGATTACATTTATTTCACGCTGCTTTTCATCCATCCTGTTGAGTCTGGAGTGGGCGACCAAAGAAATGATAGATCATCTCAGCACTTGAGGCAAAGCCACAGTCACAGAAACATTGCAATGCAGCTCCTCAGTCAATAAGCAACAAGAAGCTTTGCTGGAAGCTGCAAAGGGAATGCAGTACTGGCTGTGGCAGTTCTCTCCCCAAGGAGGCGGCCTGAGCCACAAATTAATAGAGCGCTCCCACATGATCAGGGAGTTTCATTTGGAACCGTCACGCTACATAAAGCCCCACAGAAATGAGGAGTTCACTGAGGTCCCCCTCCGCTTCCCCAAGAGTCTCCAAATAACCTGTGTGATTGTAACACTCTGCCCACTGCTCCAACAACTTTGCTCCCTGATTGAAACTCCTGAGAAATGCTTTGGCCATGCTCATCCTGGTTCAGTTATCACAACTTACTGTCTCCTTTTCCAAGTCTTAGTGGATCCTTATTTTGCATTCCTTGAACACCATTATGTTCCTCAAAGAATCCCGAGAAACCTTTAAAGATTATTAAATCAAAAATATGGCAATAAAAAATAGTTTAGTTTAATCTCACTTACTTGAAGCACATCTTCACATTTCTGCATTTTCTTTTCCTCATAAAAAACTATTAAACACTCATTTGACAACAGCGTGAAATTCTTAGTGACAAACATGGAGAGTGGTGAACCCCTGAGGCCTGCTTTACTCTTATCATTATCTTTGCAATGCCCGAGATTAGACACAGCAACCAACTCTCACAACAACGTGCCTCAGAGCGAGGATTAACACAATGACTAATCACTCAACGCACTGGACACAAAGCATATAGTACTGAATCATATTTTCTCACAAAGTCTACTTAATAAAAATTGGCATAGAATATTTGCTAGTGGCATAACCTAGTACACAAATATGTATAGATAATAACCTGATCATTTTTTTTGTCTCAGTTGTACAATAGTGCTTTTAGGAAACATTTAAATTGGAACATTTCAGTGCTTGATGTGTTTAATGGTCTTATGATATTCAAAAAGACATGTAATTATTATGACAATCTGACCCAGAGATGGAAGTTAAATTATACAATAATCAAATATTCAATTAGACAACGTGTTCAATGAAATATTATTGCAATCTGTTTGTAACAATTTGTGTTAGAAAATTAATTGAAGTTTCCACCAGCCTCAACTGTACTTTTTGTTAATGAGCACAAGTTAGCATGGCAGCACAGTAAACTATTATAGTGAACATGGTAAATGTTGGACTTGTTGAACATCAGTATGTTAGCATTGTCATCGTGACCATAATAATGATATGTATAAAGAACATCCCTAAAACATTTTTAAAATTGTGGGGATGCTTTAAGGTGGATTATTTCACTACCGACTATTTTTATTAAGTGTGAACAACAATGACATGACTGCAGGGAATCTACAGTTTTTATAGTCAAGGTTAAGAAAGTATTTATTTTTCAGGGCTTTACTAAAAATAAAATTTTTATTCAGAGTTTTATGAATGTGAAATGCATCCAAGCACACACACAGGCAATTGTGTGACGTATAAAGAAAAGGGACATTTCAGTGTTTGATGCTTTGTGTTGTTTGCCAGAGACGGTACAGCATAACAATTTTCACCACACTGCAGGCTGGCTCTATTGATGTCTTGCCTCAGACTGTAGCAAAGAAGTTTGCTTTTCTCTTTCACTTTGGTCTTCCCTCTTCCAAGGATGACTATCTGCTAGCTTTATGAATACTGATCACCACTCTCTGCTGCTTCCACCTGAGCTGTTGTCAAGGAATCCCAGCAATAGAAAGGGAATTGTCTTTTCAAAACAACTATTATTGCTCAAGTCAGTAAGAAGTGTGTGTTGTAAAACACAGGATTTTCATTTTTATAGTTACCAATTGATGATTGACATATCTTTCATTCATCTGTCACCGACAGGTCTAGAAATGTCAAGGCCATAATTTTATACTAACATGGCAATGGAGGTATCATTCTGCTCTAAGTTCTCAACCAAACCTAGTCACGTTCCAGAGATTGTTATTCCCAAACACTGGTCCCCCGTGACTGCTCCCCTCACTGTTTTAGGGAGGCGTGTGGCACTTTCCCCTGCTTTTAGCACAGAGCTTACTTAACAGTTCACTTGAATAACCTGAGAAAACAGGAAACCAAGTCGCTACAGTATCCTAAGGTGTATTGCATCTCCCAAACACAACCGTTTGTTATGTGGAGAGGTAGCAAACTCCGGGTTTGTGAGGAGTTGAAAGTGTTTGCTGTGATGAAGCATGTGGAGGTCGGCGTGACGCATGGCCCAGGCTCTAGCGGATGCTGTGTCACTCCAAGGTTGTTTAATAGGAGTGTTTGGCTTGTTATAGATTTGGACGACGTGACTCTGGAGCTTCAGCACCTGAGTGCTACATCTTAGCAACAGGAGCTTCTTTTTGTGTGTGTGTGTGTGCAGAAGATATGAGCTGATCTCTAGCTCATAGTGTCATCATAGTGAAATCAGACACTATACTATATGTGTGTAAATCAAATATGATTCTTGCAAGGAGCTGCTGAAGTAGAAAATAAGTTATAAAGTGGATAAACTGCAGCTGTGTGTGTGTGTGTATGTATTTATTTCAACATTTTTGCTTACTCTTTGATTTTTTTGCTGCTTTGGGTTTTGCCCTTTTCTAGCTCAAGGCTGAAGAGTGTTGAGTGAAGATGCAGTGCCTGTATCTGCCTGCATCAGCAAAACTATATGCAAAACAACATACACACAAATAGGCAGGAAGAATCGCAAACACACACACACACACTTAAGATGTATTGTAATCCCTACACCTTATAATACACCTTGTGCCTGGCTTGAAATGTCGAGATAATTGTGAAAGTGCTAATTCAGTCAAGTCAGGTGACACGTGTCCCTGCAATGACAAGAAAATCAGGTAAGTGCAGGAGGAAGTTAAAGTATTGAATCAAAATTAGGACCTACCAGATAGCTGGCGATTATAGTTCAATAATAATCTCTTGGCGGGATTTCTACTTCAATAAGTGATCATGAGAAGTCCCGACAGTCCATCAGCAGCACAGAGGGAGAGGAATACACTGAGTGAGCCTGTGCTTAATATGATCAGCCATCTGCGGTGTCTTCTTGGTTACACTGAGCTTCAGAGTTCCTGCAGTTTTTGGGTAAAGTTGGAGAAAGCTGTGAAGAATAAAAATTTAAAATGAGCAATGCCAAGCAATGTCAGCAGCGCAGGGCTTTCCACTGAGCTCTATGTGAAATATAAATGTCTAAACACACGTTAGATCATAATCATCACTTGTCTTCTGGCTCATCTGTGCAGCACAAACTAAGAATCAAAGAGATTATTTCACCATTCCAGAGAAATCATGAATGCTACTAAGTAGTCAGTGTTTGATTTGATATGCTGATTATCCGACAGCATGGGTTGGGTGTATGTTTGTGCAAAACGGGAGGCGTGAGCCGGGGCTCGGCATGAACCTTCACAAAGCAGCTTCACATCTGAGCAGCAGGAGAAATCAGCTGCTCTTACCTCTGTTGGAGCATTAAATTTCACTCTTGCCTCGTTTTTTTACAACTGTCTTTTAACGCTGATTCACCTGCTGCTGCTTGTTGAAGAAACAGCCTACGTGTCATGATATCAAACCTTCACCTCCTGATGCTCAGATCAAACGCTGCTTTACTCTATTCAGCTCATAAGGAAATCCATCAAATCGAAAGTTTGTGAATAACAGGACTGCAGAAGGCGAGTCAGGTGACTCTTTCATCTAACTATACTTCGAGTGCTTTGACCCCAGGAATCAACTCAGCACTGTGTGATTGTGTGTATTTGTGTGTAAACAAGTGAGACTCATGCGAAAAGGCCCTGCGTCAGTGTGTGAGACAGAAAGAGTGGCCATTGTTTGCTGTGCTGGACAAGTGATGCTATCGCTGCTAATCTACTGACTGCGCTATTGTGCCGGGAGCAGCCAGAAGAGACGGCACTGCTCCATGTGAACCTCAGCAGAGGCCAGTTTGACGCATTATTGTGAGTGGCACTGTGCGTATGTGCACAGTGTGCTGCGTGCATACTGTACATGTTTCATTTGCATTATGAGGCAAGATAATGCTTACTATGATGATCTTGTGGTTATTGTCAGCCAAACTCTGTGGGTGTTTAAACATCAGAACTGCAGCAGTTAAAACAGGGCTACTAATAGCTATTTTTATTATGGTGTTTTTTCCAATGAGTGGCTTAACTCTCTACCATCCAAAGCCAAATCTTTTGAGTAGTGATGTAAACCATAGAAACACAGCAAAATTTCAATCTGGGGGAGCTGGAATTGATGGCCTTAAAAAGATTAGATGGTGATGAACAATAAATATTTAATATAATAATATGTTATGTTAACATTTTCTTATCAGTTAGTTTAGTCTAGTTTCAGTTGTGTATTTCCTTTAAGTCTAACAAGTGTGTTGTGCTTCTTCATAAACAATTCCAGAGATCATAATGAGAAAGAAAAATAAATTAAGCTTTGTTTACAGCTACGTTTGCTAGTACTTTTGCGGTTCTTTGCATTTTATGGAGTCTTCAGTCAGAAGAATAGCATGGAGTTGAAGGCGGGAGTGTGTGGGTTGTGTTGCTCACATGTTTGTCTAAACAAAGCCAGGACTCGCTCTGAGAATAATATTATACTAAGTACTATAAATATACTGACAAGATTGCTTCATAGTGCTACTAATGCTACCTTAAACTGTGCTGTTATTTTTTCTGTAATGTTCTGTGATTTCCAGGCATAGTGGTGTTTTAAAACTTGCTCTATTCAAATCATCAAATCTGTGGAAGACTATGTAACATTTATTTATTATTTTGTGGGTATTTTGAAGATTTATTAAGTGCAAACTTTGGGTAGGCTGATAAATCCCATAAATTTACACAAAAAATTGACATAACTGGAAAGAACACAAATAACTTCCAATTTCTAAGTTTTGAAAGTTGCTACTTTTCTTGAAAACAGAGTTTTCACTATTTTCTGACATTAAATAGACCAAAATATTTAGTTTTAAATTGAGAAAATAATTGATAATGGAAAGAATCATTGGTGTTACTTTGAGTATCCTCTCTGACAGCCACCATCCTGGCATTTAATTATAGTACCACAAAGGTGTGTGTGTGTGTGTTTATGCATGTACGTGCTGACCGCCTGTCATCCACACGCTCCCTTCTGTGTTCATTTCCTCGTTCAGTCATGTTGGCCAGATGTAAACAATAAATGAAGCTGGTGAGGAAAATCAATGGTGAGGGTGTAAGAGTGAAATGCGTTAATGAGCTCTGTGCTCATCAATGAAATCACTTTGGAGTTGCTGCATCATCTTAACATCAGTCATTCCTATTGCTCAAATTCCTGGTGGAGGTTATTATCACCCTCTTTGCATTTTTATTGCCTTGTCACACATATTAAAATGAAAAATAAATGGTGGGTGTTCATTTTACATATGTCAACTTTATAAAATCTGTGACTATACTATAACATAGCATAAACAGCCTAATTTGCAGAAGCTTTTTATGACAGCGAGACATGGTATGTGAGTACAAGTGTATGTGTCCTTCAGGCCATCGAATTGGTTGTACAGTATTTTAGTGTGTATTAAAGGCATGTAGCTGATGGCTCTATTTGAGACTCTGTGTGTATACATGCGCGTGCGTGTGCATAGACTCATGTGAGCAAGTGATTTATGGGCTGTTTTTAATCAGGCGGTAGAAAATGTTATTAGACAGCCTTCTCGCACTCCCTCCGCCTGCAAATGAGCCGGCCCCTGCTGCACCCTGGGATAGCCTCCTGTAATTAGTTCTGGGAACTCACCTGTTATTGAGCAAGACTGAAGTACAGGGAGAAGGAGTGGGGGCATGAAGGGAGGATGGAATGAGAGGGTAACAAGCAGACAGATAAACAAACAGAAAGATGAGACACTGAGAATGAGGAAGGTGGAAAATGCAGCAGATGACGGAGGTCGGGGGCCGGAAAAAAAGGACCAGAGAGGAGGAAGAGGAGCAAGTGGAAAGATGAAAAACAGAGGGAAATAGAAATTGACCTCAGCACCCCCACAGCTTTTGGTTTGCTAGTTTTCTAACAAGCTAACCAACCTCTACCTGACTTTTCCAGCATCTCACAAAAAGTTAGGGATATTTGGCTTTCGGGTGAAATTTCAGGATGAACCTAAAATGCACTATAACCTTCACAGG
>JAUMHL010000013.1:5187381-5199238 GCA_032362345.1 Sandelia bainsii
GTGAACTTTTTACGTTTTCCATAAATTTCACCCGAAAGCCAAATATCCCTAACTTTTTGTGAGTAGTGTATATTAGGATTAGCTGTTGCTGGGGAAAAAAGTACCCTCTCATTCTAAGTACAAGAGCACTGATATTGACTTATATGTACGTATATCTGCAACAGCAGGATTTTCTTTGTTTCTTTCACCAATCTCACAAAATCTTTAGAGAATTTTAATCAAACTATTTAGCTCTGTTGCACATCTATACATCTTTGAGGTGACTGTTTTGGTTTTACACCCAGTGATTTTAGTGTTTTCCTAATGCTGTCATTGACCATTTCCAGTGTTATGGAAAAAGAAAACATAAATTAACTGTGGCGAGAGATGAAAACTCAGAGACAGATCTGTCTTTTGTGAGTTTATTTCCTTGCAAAGAAAGGCCACCAGTACTACAGAGTGCCAGAGCAGTCTGCAGAGTGAAGCACGAGATAGTGAGAATGTAACAAACATGTATACTCCTGCATACAAGTGGGAGGTTGACCCTGAAAGAGAGCTGGAACAAAAGTACTGCCTGGGCGCCACTGAGATATGGCTGTGGGGAGCCTGCTATCTTTGACATGGCAGTAAGAGAGGAATTGATATAAGTACATGGGTCATGATGGATATAGAGTAAAGGCAAAACATATAGATACCTATCTACACTAGTGCTAAAGAAAACATTCTTCAAGGAACATCAAGGTTTCAGCCTTGGACTTTCTAATGTTAACCTTATGTTGCTACATGTTTTAAAGAAGCAAGATGTCCAGCATAAGAGTGATATTTATGCAGAACAACAAGCTACAAAAACACTCATAGTTTCTAAACTCTACATTTCCATGACACCAGCAGCAGTAAGCAGCTGCTTTTAGTAAAAAAAAAGCTCTGTAAACCCACTTGATAAACAGTGAACAGACTAAGCTAGCAACTGAGTAGTGAACAAAATGCCCAATATTTCCCTTCAGGGATTTGTGGAGTCCAAAAACCGAGGTAAAAGAAGAGTGAATGTTTATATCTGTCTGGTTGGTTGGTTTCTGGGCCCAGAGAAATGCCTCTAAAAAATAAATAATGCTACTTTAAGGTTTTGTTTGACTAATGTAACACATAACAGTGGAAGTGTGATTATTTTATAAGGAAATGCACATTACTGATCACTTTTTGTCGACCTATGTGGAGGAGTAAAGTGTCCAAATACTATGTGACTAACAAGACTTACATGTGTCACAAGTTTTCAATTGTTTTAACATGATGTTCATGTTGTTGGAGCAAACATTTCATTTGTTGTTTTGAAAAGGCCAGAAACATCCTCCAAAATGTAGCTGACCTTCTAACAAATAACTTTTGGAATTAATAAAGGATGTCTTATGAATTAGATATTTCTTGCTGCAGCTTTTCCACTTTTCAAGAATCTATTTTTCCACTCTTGAGCTAAGCTTGCCACCCTGTCAAAATCATCATGTGACCTGCCTGCTCCCTGGCGCATCACTGAGCCCTGATGAACTGACTGCAGCTGCTGCCCACAGGCTCTCCAGTGAGCACTGTCTTGACAGCCAATCACAACAGCAGCCTGTCAGTCCCTGCCACAAACACAAATAGACAAAAACAATGAAATCGTCAGCGCAAACACGTATATAATTTAAATCTGCACATATGCAAACGCATATGGAGTACAAACACACATACGCTGCAGTTCTCAGATGCTCCTGACAGGCCAGTAAAAACATTATGAAATATTCAGTAAGTCTCACTGTGGTTTGGCTTCTACCTGCCTCAGCTTTTCTTGTTCCTTTGTGTGTGTGTGTGTTTGTACGAGAGAGGAAGAGATACTGTCTGTGTGCATGTTGGCATCAGCTACGTTCAGACTTTTCCTTCTCGTGGATACATTCAGTGTAAATATGTGTTCGTGTAGGAGAGTGCGTTGGTGTTTGTACATGTTCGGGGTATCTCTCTATTCTTGCTGTCACGGTTGTGTGTAAATTGGGTCTGAGCCAGCCAAACCTTTTGTCTACACTGAACTTTGTGCTTACATCCACTATGTTATTCCTCTAAATAGCCAAGTAGACAAACTTGGAGCCAGACTTTGATCCTCCCTATCTTCATCTCTAAGCATATACAAAGCACGGTGTTTTCTCAGCATCAAAAGGCAGTTACAGATGCCAGTGACCATTTTTTAACTTACCTTAAAGTACGAACATTACCAAAATTACAGGCTTTTGCTCAATGTTCTTGGCCTAATTGTGTTTATTCATTTACACCTGCTCTATGTTGATCCTGTTATCCTGTCCACTCACCACAACTGACTCTTTCTTGACGTTGACGATTGCATTTTCTAATGTAAGTGAAGGTTGTCCTTTGATTGAAGTTTAACTTTTCGATAACGCCTTTTGGTTAAAGGTGTTATCTTGCCGTCCTTTTCACATTTGGGAAAGCTACACCTCTCCTACCCTCGACTGTCTTTGGAGAAGGTCTTTTCCACAGTAATAACCACATGATTAGTCCTTTGCTCTTCTGTTTCCTCCCACTTGACTCCAAACTTTCTCTGTATCTGACTCAGACAGCTGCCACTGGGGATGCTGTCTGCTGATTAATAGACCGTATCGCTATTATAGCAGAGGAGGGACCCACCTCATGGATGTTTAGAAAAGCAAATAGAAAATAGTACTTATCAACTGACTGTTGTAATATTCCTTCATTATAGAGTAGTAAATAGACATTTGTTTATATGAAAGAGATGCAAATTATATGGCATTATAAGCCATCATTATTATTCTTAGCAAGCTCTTGAGGAACCAGCTTAAAGCTTGGAACATTCTTTATGTGATTTACGATTTATTAGATTATGTGCAAGAAAGGAAGAAGGGGAGACACTGTAATATATAGGAAAATATAGTCTTAAAAAGGATTAACATTTATTTACTTTTATGAGGTGTTAGATATCAATATTGAGTCATGGCAACATTTGCCATGACTCAGCTTGGAGTTACCAATTGCCTGGTGAATTGTCTTTGCCACGAAGTAGTTCGGCACAAAACCCTGTAAAACCTGCAAAAATTTTACACCAAAGAAGTCTGAAATTTAATCTACACCTTAGTAGATAAACAGACCATAGTATGGATGCAATGAATGTGAAACAAATATAAAAAAGTTAATTTCTTACCTGAATTTGTTTCCTTAGACATTTGATGCAGCGTCTTTACATCTCCACCACTGGGACTGCATGTCACAGTTGGAAAGAAATGACTGATGTAGGCTGAAACATGTGGGAGCCAAAAGTGATTTTTTTCCCACTCAGTCAAATGGAAATATTTACAGGAGTTTGTTCATTTTGTGCATGTTAACAGCTTCATAAATATATTTCAGACTAATCTAGTTTGGAAAAACCCTAATAAATCGCAGCACACTTGCAGTTACACACACACGCACATGCTTGTGCACTTGTGCAACATCTAAACACGTGACATGCAAACTACAATCAGAAACAGTGTTGTTCCGGTGTCTTAGAGAGGATCAACATCCTAGAGCAGCTGACTGACAGTGTACTGTTAAAAGCCATCCGTGGCAGCCTCCCAGCTCCTGCTGTGCTTTGAAAGGCTATTCTCATTCACCCAGACATATCAGCCAGCAAAAGGCTGAGGGAAAAAAATCTGTCAAAGAATATACAATAAATCACAGAGAATAGCTGATTTTTACACACTGGTCTGTATTGCCAATAGGTAAGGTTTTAAAAAATCTGACATGGTGTTTGTATTTGAGTTCTCATGATGGGTTTTCATTCCTCGCTGACACTGCTTTTGCAAAAATGTTTGCAAGGAAGTCTGTGTGGGAGGTGGTGCCGAAGTACACAGAAAAGTAAAAATTGGACTTTCTTTGATTTCCAGAATCAGATCATTCAGATAAAAGGGTGACAGGGTGCACACACATAAAAATATATAGTATGTTTAGTAAAGTGTTAAATGGTACGTTTCTAGAATAGATAAATAGTAAAAGCTTTTTTCATGCTCTTGTAAACTTTATCAAAATAAAAAATTTTTTATATAATGATAAATACTATAGTATTTACACTTCTCTACTGTCTCAGTTTTTCTGAAACGTTTTGACCCTTTCAGTTGCAGGCACTTAATTACTTAGTGTCTAATGAGAGATTTTACACAAATGGTTAGATCACAGCTCTGGACTGGTGACATTTAGCTGCAAGAACGCAGTGGGGCTTCTAGTCTGAGACTGTTGTTAGGTGAGCATTACAAAAGGCTTCGTGACTTTGCTTCAGATTGGGGAATACGTGAGCCTCCGCAGATTGAGAACACATTTGAATCCATTTCAAGTCCTGGCACTCCTGTTTACAAAAACCAAAAAACACCATCTTTCTATAAACAGGAATGATCTTCTTAATTCCTTAAAAGTTGCCCCTTTTGAGTGCACCTTGAATCACATAAGTAGTTGATAAAAATAATCACTTTTTTTATTAGAGATTGTCAGATGATAAAGGTTTATGCTCAAAGGAGGATAAAATGAAAATTCAGGCTGTAGATCAGCGGTGTCAAACTCAATTTCATTCCAGGCCACATCAGTATTACGGCTGCTCTCAAAGGGCCGCTTAACTGTAGACTATATGCAATGGCCGACATGTCCATATAGGCAAAGTGGCACTTTGGCAGGGGCAGCAAAATGTGGGCCAAAAACATTGCTGGAGATCATGTAACTCGTGCTGCACCCAGGGCACTCACATCTGAGCAGATCATCTTAAAAGAATGAACCACTAAGTATTTCTTTCCAAATCTCCATGTCGATCTCTGTTGAGGACCATGGGTCACAGACAGTGTGCACCGCGGTGCCAGAGGGCAGGGCAGCTTTATTAAAACAAGGGAGTGTTGTCCTGTATCCCACTTGAGTTTTGCTCCAGTACGGTAAAGACAACTGCACAACAACAATATGTGATACTGTGATTTTAAAAGACTTTTACCTGTGGGGAAGACGCGTGATTAATTGTCCATGACGCATTGTGGATACAGTCAAAAACTTTGGCATCTTGTGAGCTACACACGTCTGTTGTGTTCACTGTCGCTGGTTGACATGTAGTTACCCTGATGAAGCAGGAGTTCAGTGAACAATCAGTATGTTTTGGGTCACGTTTAACACTTAGAGGAGACTGTTTGTTTGTTTGTTTTGTCTTTTAGTGTTTAAAGGCAAACAATGACACTTCATGACAGTTATCGAAGGTACAAATTTCCAGTGTTTGTTCGGGACACGTCTCCTGGTCCCCCGTGAGACCTACGCGCTTGTCCCCCTCCCATCCCCAGCTCTCGTGAATGGTGATCGAGGATACAGAAATAACAGTACTGCAGCATATTTAAACATATTTAAAACATGCTGTAGATGATTCAGAGTGGCCGGCATTGTGTAGTTAACATTAACAATCAAAATACTTCAGTCTAATAAATGTAAACATTAATTATGCAAACTGAATTACTTTGTAGTGCTTCCAGTACTTTGCGACTGACCACTGTTTGTTTTAGTGCTGTAAGACTGATCTTAAATCTTGTTTTCATCTAGTTTCATTCAACAAAGCAGATAGATTACCAGCGTGCGTCTACCGTGCTTTCACTGTCCATTAGCACTTATGATGCAATGTTAAAAATCCCCCTCTGAAAGTCAGAGTGATGGCCGAACACGGTCCCTCCATCCCAAACACATGTCGAGTAGCGTTCATTAGTCCCACTATTCTGAGAGGTTCATAAATCACAACCATCTGGAATGCTCTCGGTGTGCAGCTCCCCCCAAACCTTACCCTCCCTCCCAGCTTGTGCTGCTGGCAAACAGCCATTCAGATCGCAGATCTCATAGAGACACGTTATGGGTGAGACAAGCTGGGAGCAACATAACAAACAACCTTTAATTCTGTTAAAGATAGTTAAAGACAGAGTTACACATTCACTTTTTCAGGGTTTCACAGACTCCTAAGGAAAAGCTGATTTAGTGAGAGAAAAACGGTCTAAAAGGAGCAAAGATTCAGATTTTTAATCACAGACGAACCAAGGCTGATATCATTAGCAAAGGCTAATAAGGTTTTACTCGAGAACCCATAAGATAATCAGTGTTAAATTCCACTTGTAGTGCCTCATTTAACCCACATTGGTTGTCACTGAATTGTATCGTGTTACCACATTTAAAAAACAACAACAATCCATCACTTTTCTCGGACACATTACAGGGGTTCATGTGAAATACATCTTCATGAAAATTCATGAAAAGATTCACTGGGAGACAAAATCAACAACCCTTGTTCACTATATGCGGCTAACACTGTATATCTGTTACCCAAAGCGAATTACAAATGAGGGGGACAAACACAAACAACCTGGGGATCACTGTCTTGCTCGATGACACTTTGACATAGACTGGATTGAATGCTGACCCTGCTGTTGGTGGATGACATGCTTTACCTGCTGATCCACAGCTCAGCACAGCAGCAGTCTGAGTTCACCAAACAGAACCTTCACTTAAGAATAATCTGTTGAGGTTACAGGTGCATGAACATACACTAAAGACGTATAGTAAAGTGATTAATCACTTATGGTAATACATTATTTGTTTCCTAAAAATAGCTGTTATTTAGCTGTTAACTGTAAATTAAAATTGAAAAATCATTCAGAAACAGACACAGTTATCCATTGTAGTTTCCTTGACAGACTAATAAAGCTGTTTAGTTTTGCTTCTTAATGAGTTTTGTTGCCAGACATTATAGATCCACTTGAGATTTCATTAACATTTGTGGTGCATATTGGTTAAGTTGCGGGTTTATGTAGTTTTCAGCTGCAACTGGAAGTGGAAGTTGTATGTTCAAAGAGAACAAATAAACACATAAAATGTCACCAACACAGCAGTTATGCTTACAAATGTATTTCCACCAAACCTCCACAGACTGGTCCTGCAAATTAAGTGACTAAGCGTGGAACATTTTCTGTCTTATTAAGAATTTGTGGAAAAATAGTTCAAAAACAGCCACTATCCTTAGGGGACTTAAACCACGCTTGCTTGCACTCCTGCATGCAGTTGCTCATAATGCCATTTCAGTAGCACCACCTACTATTCAGTGTGAAACACAGGCCTACACGCCATCAAAATAGCAGGACATTAACACAACACTGTCTTCAAATGCTGATTAATCTATTATCTTAATTGTACTGGAATTAGCATCAACATGCAGTGCTAGTCTACTATTAATGGATCAAATCATGGGATAAATTATGGTCATTTCATTTTTTTATTTTAGCTGTCACTTTAAAAGCTAGAATTGGAAATAATCTGTGTTTGTGAGCCTTTTCGAGTTTGTGTGCGTGACACTGAAACATTAATGTGTGTGTGTGTATATGTGTATTCAGCTCAGCACCTGTAGCTCAGACTGTGACTTATTTGCTTGCAGAGCCTCAATTCTGGTGTTTGTTATGTGCATTGCATGTTTTGGGAGCTAAGCTTATCATTCAGCAAGCAGAGCGCATCTATCTGACAGTTAGCCTGCACACATGCACACAACGACGCATATATTGAGTCTGCTTGATGTAATTTATCCTTGATGCATCTTCCTCTGTTGACATTTGTGTGCTCAAGTTACCTGCTGAGCCACAAACCAAACAACTAAGAGGAAATCGAATCAGACAAAATGAGGAAGGTTTCAGCGTTAAGATTTGAGATGAGCAACAGTGAAAATTTTTATTTGATCTGACATATTTATATTCTTCCAGTCCATCTGGATGCCATTAAACCAACTGCAACTTCCAAAAGAGAAAGATACAGCAGCAATAAGACAGACAGAGACATTTGCAGCCACAATGCTTTTCCTACCACTGCTTCCCTCCACCTCTCTAGGGAAATCACCGACGGGGGAGAAAGGAGTGATGTTGTTTTCTTTTCACTCAAGTGCTGTTACCCCCACTTTCTCTCCCTCCTCTGTCCACCTGTGCCCTCCTCAGCCTTTTCTGCAGCACAATAATAATCTGCCCATCTGCTGTAATCAGACTTTCCCTCCTTCCCCTCTTGTTCCTCACTCTTCAGTGGCTGCACTCTTACCATCTTTCATTTGACTTTGCACTATCCTCTCCTTCTCCTCTTTCCCGACACTAATTCTCTCATCTCCTGTATCCTTTCCTTACACCCTTCCCTCAGTCCCAGCCTCATGATCCCTCCCATCTTCCTCATTATTTCCACAACCTTCCTGCCTCTTCTCTCCCCCCGCCAACTCTCATCTCTGCTTCTCCTAGTTTTGCCGGCAGGACTCCAACAGGCCATTATTGATCAGCTTAATCGGAGGCGTTAGAATGCAATTCCACCTGTCTTCTCCGCTTCATAGCTCTGTGAGCTATTCGATAACGTTTAGATGCTCGGATGCAGATGTGGCTGTGTTGCTTGTCAATGACAAAGAGGAAGGAGGAAGGGAGGGACGGTGCTCATGAGCCGCTGTCTTAACGCTCCCTCAGTCTTTCTTCCCCGCCTGTCTAAACCAGATCTTTGTCTTTTTTCCCCTCACTTTCTTCTCCTCAGTTGGTTTTCTCAACCCTTTCTTTGTCTTATTCACCCGTCTGATTCACTGTATCTATCCCTGATCCCCTTTTTTCTCTTCATCTCAGTTTGTGTCGCTTCTTTTCTGTTACCTATAAATATTCCATGTCTCATTGTAGCTGAGACGGGATATTTCAAACGAACCTGTATTGATATTCGAATAATTCTTCTCCAGGAGATAAGAAATAATTATTGTCTCTCATCCTTGATGTGTAAACTGTAATTCCCATTTTTCTCCCATTTACATTTTGCACGCATGAAATGAATCCCAGACGGGCTGAGAAATTTTAGTTATGAAGTGTTTCCCTCTCCATCAGCACTTTTTATGCATGTACCCTTGAGCAAGATATTTAATCCCCAGATTTAATCCCCAGTTTTGCACAGTGCCCAAAAAATTTAAGATTAGCAGTGTTTCAGAAAGCTCCCAGGTATGAATGCAGGCTCTTTTTTAGTATTACCTTGCAATATATTTATACAACTGGGATCTGGGAGCTTCACAGTCTGCTGTAACAGCGAGCCAATCATTGAGCTGCTTAAACAAGTGCAGAAATAAAAAAACAAAACAGATTATATGGTTACTTTGCTATGAAAAGACAAATCCTGCCTACATATGTTCTCAGACGATGATGTTCACAATGCTAAAGGCTTATTTTGTGATGAAGCATTGAAATTCACTTCATCATGTCCCCACTTTCCCTCAGTTTGTTTTATCTTTTCCTATTTTCCATGCATAATATTTAGACAACTCCATAACATATGTGTACTTGTTGCATTCATTGATGATGACATATTTAATTCAAATGAAGCATACATAGAAAAAGTGAGTAGGAGTTGAGTGTTCAGCACAGCATTGTGTTCTGGTGTTTTGAAGGCACTGTGAGAAATTCTTATCTACACAAGAGAACGTGCACATTTGCATATGAAAATATGATGTTTTTAAAGTGCAACTGACATTCTCTTATTGGGGGTCACCTGTGTTGCAACAAGCAAACTTTACCTATCTATCCATCTATCGTGAAAAAAAAAAAAAAGCCCAATAATTCTGAAGGTACTTATGCTGTTTTACAGAGGTGAGGGGAAAAAAAAATCAGCGCTTACTGTCAGTTCTACTGCACTGAGAATTTCTCTGTGTGATGTTATCTGCTGAAATCACACAGTGCTTACAGCAAGAGCTGTTTGATAGCATTAATGGACTTAAGGCTGTATTTTTCTTCAGTATACTTCAATACAGACAGTAAACCCCAGCAAATGAATGATGAAACACCCTCTGTATTCTAGTTAGTGGCACAGTGGTGAGCTTTTTAGCCTGTAACTTTGATTTCTCAGAGACCCTAGGCAACCCTCTGAAGTGTTACTGTACTCGAGTCGGTGGGAGGGCAGCTCGGTGGGCTGAGTCCTTGCAGCGCAGAAGAAGCAGGTGTGTCAGCTTACAGCACGCCTCACTTTGAGCCTAATTCATATGAATGCCTGTGAGAAGGCTCTGCCTGCTTGCATCAAAGCACACATGGCCTCTTATTGTCTCACTGTCTCTGGTGATTAGTCTAGTTCACTCAGTTTCACCAGCACTTAACTAGTTGAATGCTACACTTGGTACTGTATGTTTTACTAGACTGTGCTATTGTTGTGGATAGAAAATACTTCATATGTCGGTCAGTTTTGGTCTCCAAGTTACAGCACAACACATTACACAAGAAGAGTTTTTTTTATTTCTTAGATACTGGCCTGCATACATTTAATGAAATATATATGTTTAGATGTGTACTGTAATAACAGCCCCCTCCTTGTATGGCTTTAAATCTTTTAACTTCGCAACCCTGTACTCGGATATTTAAAATTCGTATTTGAGCTGCAGCCATCTGTCAGTTTTCATCCATTAATGTGTCTGAGCATAAATTTTTGATGATAACTACTGATGTGTAGAGTTAAACAAAGCACAGATTTCCCTCATGTGTCTTTGAAAGTGCCAGCATTTGACAGATATTTGCTTGCTTTGAATTCCAGTCCTTTGCTCTGTTATTTGTAAAATATTCTCTTTCTGTATTTCCCTATTTTAGCTTAAGCTCTTCTTTTTGCCTCTGTACTTTGGCTCTTTGATTACACACTCCCACTTTTGCACCTTACATTTCTGCTTGGCAGGCAGGCAGGAAGGCGGCAGTGGTGCAGCAGGTTATCCTTGAACCCAGCAATCTCTTGAAATCATTTGAACTCCTTTCACAATTTGTTACTCTCAAAAGCACTTCCACTCACTAGTTCTCATCTCAGTGATTTATGAAAAAAACTTTGTCGAGGGAATTTTGACCAAGCTCTCAATCTCTGTTACAACTGTGCCCTCCTTCACACTCACACTGTAACACATACTGACACTGTTGCTGCTCTGTATAACTGCCTTCTACCACTGTCGACCACTCAGATATTCCCCCTGGAGCAAAGTGGGGTTCAGTATCTTGCTCAAGGGCACCTCTACGGAAGATGTTAAGGGAGCAGAAAGCCTTTCTCACTCAATTTCCACACAAAGATTTTCCCCAGCTGGTCTGGGACTGAAAAAGCCGACCTTGGTGTAACAAGCTCACTGCTGAACCTTCAGGCCGCTGTCCCACTGTACCACTGTCCCCAGACTGTGACTGCAAGGTTCACAGGAAGGACAACACTTGGTATATGTCTATAAATGTGTGTGCGTGTGTGTGGGCTCCAGTTCTATTGTCTTTCTTTGTGTTGATATTTCAGATGAAGTACATAGCCTGCAGTTCAAGTCTTTTTTATCTTCCACATCACTGTGTAAAGTGCACGATAACACTGACCGCTGAGTAAATAACACTAGAACAGAGAAGGAATTTTAAAAGTAACAAATAATGGGAATGGACAATAATAGCCTAGACCTAGACATTACTGCCTGTCTACTCTTGATAGTCATTGTAAAACAGGAAGTTGCGGGTTTTCATTGGCCCTTAAGTGGTAGAGGAGTAAAGCATGTCATATCATGTGTCATCCAGAGATGCAACTAATATTGTGCTACTGGGCTTGTTTAAAGGGTTTTAAATCATTTCTTGTCTTGACTGCTGTTAAAGAGTCTCTTCAACAAGAGAAATTCTAACACATCCCTCAAATATGAGGGGAAAGAAATATGTTGTCTAGTTTTCAATTAAAACTGCTGTGAGTATCTTCCAAAGGAAACAAAAACTGCCAACCTTGCTGCTCTTACATTAATCTATTATATATACTACTCACAAAAAGTTAGGGATATTTGGCTTTCGGGTGAAATTTATGGAAAACGTAAAAAGTTCACACT
>JAUMHL010000013.1:5199338-5241722 GCA_032362345.1 Sandelia bainsii
GGTTCATCCTGAAATTTCACCCGAAAGCCGAATATCCCTAACTTTTTGTGAGTAGTGTGTGTATATATATATATATAAAGCAAAAATGCCAAACTTAAGATCAGTCTCCTGAATGTGTAGATTTGCTGCTTACATCAGTCCACTGACTGCATCATTTAGCAAGCAAGATGCCAGAAGCACAATAAACAATCAAATCTGTCTGAGTACAATAGCAGAGATGTGCCAATCTGGGGAGTTAATGTGATAGATTTGTTGCTATTCCAGCTAGTTAATGTGCATCAAGATGCTACTTATGTGTGGGATTTTACAGAGGAAACAATAGCCATTGGTGTTTTAACAAATGTGGCTTCAACACACACTCACCTGCGTGAACCGCTTGCATCCTATAGAAAATGGTTATATGTGAACTTCACTTCACAGAGAATTATTTTTAGTATGCTGCTCCCCAAGTCATATTGCATATCTGTCCACACACTGTATACACGTGTGCACCAGGGTTTTCAGAAAAGCTTAAAGGTTTGGAAAACATTTTTTAGAGCAAGCTGAGCAGATACAGAGAGCCACAGCAGAAGGGGAAGAAACTGTGCAGAGGGGAAGGGCAAAATATGTAATTGTTTTACAACTTTTATTTTATCTCTCTGTTTGTTTTGTCTTTATCTTTGATCCGTATCCATGTTGTTTCATACCCCTGCTCCCCAAGGCATCAACAGGTTGAAGATTGCATATCTTTGGCCCAGCTGGTCTCTTCTCCGCCCTGGGCAAGCCAGAAGGCAGGCTGGAGGGGGAGCTGTCCAGTTGCTAGTGCTGAATCGTCCCAGCACCCAGCAAATAGCAGCAGTGCTGTCTGTGGTACTGATATGCAGATTCCTTAACCCTTAGAGACAGAGAGGGGAGCAGCTCAGTATCCTGCACTCAACTCTGCTGGTCCTGTCAGTAATGATGGCAGATGGGGACGGGGGCGGATGTTCTGTGATGCTATTTTCATGTAACTGTGTGGATGACATGAGCAACACAGGCGCAGTCTCTATTCCTTTTTGCATGTGGTGTGTCTTTCTCAACCAAACGAGGCAAGGAGCATAGGGGGGGAAATGTAGGAGGAAAGGCTTAAAGATCTGACAGGGATGTGTGACTCTGACAGGATACAGCATTTCCAGGCAGGCAGGCGAAACGGGTAAGAAAATGTTTCCTGCCAGAACACTGTGACTCAGGAGATGGTGACACATGTGGCACCAGAACACTTCTCTCATAACGAAAGAATGGCCATTTGTGTCCCGAGCCAGGATTATATATCTGTGGAGAAAAGGTGTTTATCTACAGTAGTGTGTGTAGTTTCCTAACCTGAAAAGCCAAAAAAGAAAGACTTAAAGAACGGAGTCGCAGAGTGGCGCTGTGTCCTCAGCTTGGCACATCCTTCTGCCATCATATCTGATCTCTCGAGTAAAAGGTTTTAACCTTGTGACATGCTGTCAGAAAAACACAGGGAACATTTCAGTGCTGCTTTCCACCTTTTAGAAGTTTGTCTCCTCAGAGTGACTTGTTGAGTGTTTTAAGAAGCATACTGAGCTGTTTTTGGGTTTGGAGAAGCAGAAATCGTCAGTGCTAGTGGAAGTTGGTAGACTTGAAACAGCTTTAAAGTTCCTAAATGTTTAACAACCTATATATATAAATATATAATAACATAATTTGTACTAATTTGTTGAGGATATATGGGTTGTGGCCACACTGACTTTTTGTAGCACAGCGAGCAAATGTTTTGTGGACTAAAACGTCTCCCAGTTTTAGTTATATGACTCAAACTTGCTTCTTGAAACAAATTTTTCACAAAACATGCATTTTGTTTGTAATCCTTCCTGTCATGAGTGTCGTTTCCATTGCTGGAAAGAATAAGGGTGCCATCAGGAAGAGAGAATGACAGATTAGCCCCCTGCTGATAATCAAACTCTTCTAACACACAGGATGCCATTAGCGTTGACTTTGATTTACTTTGAACCCCCATCAGTTTGCACCAGAAATCTGTTATTTTTAACCACACACACTTAGATTTCTACAAATCACAACCAGAGTCACTGGTGTTGTGTCATGTTGTTGCTACAGCGTCAGCAAAACATCATTTTCAGATGTATTTCCGTCTTCAAGGAAAACGTCAAAGCTGTGTAATCGGCTCAGCCTGTTTGACTCATCTTTTTCCCTCCCTCTGCCAAAATCAAAAGTCGCTATGATTACCATAATCGTACAAATCTGACAAGATGTTTAATCAAGATCAAACAAGGGAGGAGATTAGTGTTTTCATTCAAATGTTGGTCTTTTGCACTTCATGTGTGGATGCGTTTGGCGGCTGAGGTAATCCATGAAAAATTAGTGTTGCCGAGCTGTTTAACGCTGGAAATGAAAAGTGCTCAAAAAGCAATGCACATGTGCGAACGCTTACACACATGCACCTGATACTCACGCTGTGAATGCTAATACGCAATTTCAACGATTCACAAACACAAGCACGCAAAATATTTCTTCAGGCTGTGAAAGAAGGTAAAACTAAAAAGGGAAAATTTGTGAAAGTGTGGAAGACAAAGGCAGAGCTGAGTAGGATTTAGTAATTAATAAAGTTCTTGTTTGAAAGTTTAATTATAAGGCTGAGTGGTTTCTAAGCTCGTAACTTTCAAATGAAATCTGGCAGTTGAGTCCAGCAGAGCACACACAAAGCACATTTTATGTTGTTCAGTACAACTTTATACGGACGCAGTAAATGTCACAGACAAGCGTGACTCTCACTTTATCAATGAAACACAACCCTTTAATCATTTTTATTTTATGAGGATTATTTCATTGTGCCTTATCATAAAGCAGCAGATTGATCTGCAGCATTTATTTTTGAAATGACAGCCCCCTGCTGGTGTTAATAAACATGAAAGCAGCTAGTAAAAGTTGGGAAACATGCAACAAACAGCAGCAGTACTGTAGCTGTAAAAATAAGCTCATCAATCAGTGTCATTGCTTTAGATTAAAGGACTGTTTTGTTTTCGCTTCAGAGTCCAGTTGCGATGTGACTGAAAATTGTCCCAAACCTCAGACAGCTGAATTTTTTCAAATTCCACGTAATTATTCTTCACTCTTTCAAGTTAAGCTTGAAAATCTCTGATGAGCTTGATGAGTAAAACTTCTTGACCTCATGATTTGCGTTTCAGCTAACAGAAACCTTTGGTTGACTTTGTCTTGTGGCAGATATTAAACCACTGAGCCATACATTCCACTTTTTTATTGCATCTTCTTCTCTATATTTTCTGTTTTATTGCAGTTGAGGAAAAAAATCACACAGAGCAAATAACAGAGTCCCCAGTGACGGCACTTAATCAACACACGTCCTTTGTGACTCCGCAGTGAAACAAAGAAGAAAAAAAGCTTTTCAAGAGGGCAGCATGCTAATAAAGGCTAGATAATGTAAAGCTATGGCAGATTGAAGAGTCACGAGAGGACAAACAACCAGTAAATTCCAGTTGACAGACAGATAGGTGCTTCAAGTGTGTTGTTTACTCACAGGTAACAAAATGGTGTGGTAAAAAAATCAAATGACCTGCTTTATTTTTGCATTTTCTTATTAAATCTTTAAACCAGAACAAGCTTTTTTCAGAAAGTGCTTCAGGAAGATATTAAGCTAATTCCTTCTGTTTTGTGCTCTTGCTGTAACACATGCACTAATTTCTGACGTCGTCTGCTGAGTTTGAATCTCTCACTTTGAAGAGCTTATGGAGGCGCATCCTCTGTTATACCGACCTGAACTCCATCTGTCCTCTCTGGTGCACAAACACATGCATAAACTCTTGGCATACAGTGTTCTTCTCTCTTCTCACTCACCCCTCACTTGAAGCTTCCCCCATTTCCTCCCCTGCGCCTGCTGGAGAGCTGCTACAGGAAGGTGAAGTGTCTGAGTCAAACATGGCACTAACCTTGGTGGGCTCAAGGGCAACTGCTCACACTCAGCCGAGCTTAAACGCTATGTAGTCACCAGGGATAACCACCCTCCCCTTAGCACACCACCCTCGAAGCCCTCACCCGTCCCTCCACTCCCTCTCGTCATTAGCATATGTGAAGACAATCGTAGTTCAAGCATGCAAATGAGGCCGAGCACAGGCGTGCATATTTATTTGGCTGCTCAAGCCGGGGTGAAAGTGATGGGGAGAGTTTGAGAGCTGACCCTGGAGTGGTGTTCAATTTTCACATTAACCCAGAGACACCCACACGTAAACATGGCTGTGTAGAGGGGGAGCCAGCCTCTTAGTGCTGCATGTGATTTGTGACCCCTATTACCTATTCACATTTGTGCTTCAGTTGCACCTCATGAGAGGTTACTTAAGTTTGTGTGGTTGGTGACATCGTCAGTAGATGTTGCGGGTGAAATTGTGTCGCTCGGTTGACAACACTCCCCTTTGTTTGGTGAATAACAGTCTCTGTGCGTTTGATCCTGAAAACAGGACTTTGTCTACGCGCGGCAGTTGGCTTGAAATTAATAAGTGGAATGATCTTTAGCACCAACAGTAATGGATTATTTCTGAACTGATTTCACAGTAATCAATAAGCGGTGCTCTTTTAGAATAACTCAGTATTCTTTGAATAGAAAAGAAATAAAAGCGGGACAAGCTGAGAAACAAACTAACAAAGTGGGTTCCCTGCTGTTCTGTAAAGCTAATATCTCCACAGACTTTATAAGTTATTTAAAATTTTGAAAATCCCACTTTAAGAGCTTCTAATCGGAGCCCATTGCAATGTCACTTAAACTTGAAAGCAAATGTGCAATGATAAGCTCACCCTTGCCCAGTGCATATCTAACTTCTGTAGCTGGAGTCTGCATTTCAGCCGGGTTAGCAGCACTTGTCAGTCGCTGGTACGCAAAAATAATTTTTCACCTTCACACAGTGTAATTTTCACTCGCATCTACAAGTGAAATGCTCACAGTGTTGGAGCCCAGCTGCGGCAAAGGAGAGCAGTGCTGCAACACTTCACTCTGACATGAAAAGAAATTAAAGTTCATGATAGAGTCACAAGCAGCAGCCACAGAGACGGCGGACACTCTTCATGCAATATGTCATGTAGAGGGCAGCTGGCATTTTAAAAAAATGGACAGAAGTCGAACAGTCGTAAAAGGAAAAGAAAAAAAAAGAAAAACAGGCCATTTGTTTTGCTGAATCTGGCCTCAGTGCTATGCTATGTTATACCATTCATATCCTCCATGTACTGCTTCATTCAACTGCTGTCAAGTGTGTGAACTAGTTCTGCTTTTCTCAAGTGAATTTTTAGACAGCGAGGCATTGTCTGCCGCCAGGCTTTAATGACAAAGCATGGGGCGACACCCACCACATCGGCACACTCAAAGGAGGTGAGAAGAAGGGACTTGAATAGGCTGGATCGGTAGAAAGGTTTTCAAGTAGGCGCGGCACTATCTCCTGTGGTTTCTGTGATATAAAAAAAATGAAAGTGGTCAGATTTAGATGGAGGTGTAGCACTAAATTTTTCCTTTTCGTTTAACAAGTGAATGTGCTCATCCAATACACTTTTACATAGGAGCAGGATAATGGAGGAATAGAAGTTTGTGAAATCACTCTAGAAGTCACCATGAGCACTACAGCAGTAGATAAAAGCAGCAGCCCAAGAAAAAGCAAGACTGCAGAGTAAGAAAAATAATAAAAATTTGACTGAAGATGCAAGAAACAGACAGAAGGCAGAGACGCTGTTCATAATGCAAGTATTATGTTACATGATAATAATTTATACTGTACACAACCCCTTTATCATTTTACTGGGTGTCACTGAGATTGCTGCTTCTACAATTACTTTTTTCTCGTTTGACTTGTATAGAAAGTCATAAACCCCACACTCCTGTGAAATTGTTGGATTGTTGCAGTAGGGCACTGTGATAAACAACATCTTTAGAGCTCTTTCTTTAATTTGTTCGTCAGATGAACAATAGAGATTTGTAACGTCTTTCCAGACCACCTGATGTGTTTTTTTTAATACACTTTAGCTTTTTTTTGGTAATTATCCAATCTGCCTGAGACTCATGAGGTAGTATGAAGGAGTAGTCAGTTTTGTCCCACAGTATGACAAAGTTGTGACACAATGTGTATTATTCTTGCGTGGTAATACTGTTTATAGCATGGACTATTATAGAAACTCTCCAAGGTGGTGCTTCCTGTGCAAGCCAGGCAAAAACACATATATTGCAATAAGTCAAGTGTCTTTTGCATTGAAAGCGTTGCTCCTTGTGGTTGTTTTACCTCTTTTATGGTTCACCTTTTCTCGCTTTCCTTATTTTGTTTCATTTAACAGAGTTCTTTCACTCGAAAAAGAAATAACTTCATAAGGCCACCTGACCTCTTGGGCCCCTCGACCTGTGCCTGGTAGCCCCATTCTGTAATCCATCCATTCATATGAGTGACTATGATTGATTACATTTGCTATCTCAAGCATGCTTCACGTCTATGCATGATGATGATCATGAAATTAATGGAAATCAATGACTGCCTGGAAAGACTAAGGTCAATGTAAAAACTTATTCTTTTGAAAATGGTCAGCAGTAAGTTGAAGTGCACTTGATGCATAATTAATGGGGAAAAAACTCCTTTTGAGTCACCTTATTAGAAAGAAAATACATTATACACCTGTTTTATAGTATCTCATTCCTGTATTTGCAGCACAGTTTCCTGCTAACACACTCGGTGAAAGTGTTCTAGTTGAAGCTGCAGGCTGTGCTCCATTTTGGTGTTGCACTGCCGCTGCATGTGGGCTGCTGTGCCCATTTGTTAGAAGGCTCGGGGAAACAGTTTGGTGGACGGACAGCTCCACATCGGTGGAGCTGAAAATCTAAATCGGAAAATCTATGTTAGTCATGCAGTATTGCACAACACTGTTGGACATGCAAATCAGTGAAGTGTGAGGGATGTATGCTTACTGTACAGTAGAATGACACACACTGATGCAAATATAAACTGGGCACCACTAGGCATGCACACACACACACACACACACACAGAAGCATCTTTAGTTAACAAAGAGAAATTCCATCCTTATTCAGTGGCCTCCATTAGCCATCCATCAGAAAGAAACCACTGACACTGCAATAAATCCCGGCCCCGGTGGCCTCATGATATGATGTGTATGTGTAGGATATCATTACCCCCTAAGCCCCAGCGTTTGTCTGAAAGGCTCTTCGGTCACATAGTTGGTGAGGAGGTGAAGCATGCACGCTCCGAGGCCAAGGTGACAATGACGAGGATCAGGGGCCTCTCATGTCTGCACGGCCAAGGTGACTTTAAGACCAGAAGCACAGGCAGAGAACACAGCGGTTCTGCTTGACTGATGACCCACCCAGCAGTAATACACTCATGCTGATTAAGACTGGACTGCCTCAGACCAGAAAGAGACAGAGAGCATTCAGAGTGGGAATGCACTGAGTGGGTGCTTGTCTTAAAGGGACTGGATATTAGGCCTCAGATTGTGATTTTCTGCTTGTTTGCTGATTTTAAGAGTGTATGAATCTGGCCAAAGACTTGCCTGCTGGTGGTTATTATTTATTGTCTTACAATAACTTTTGCATATGTACTATAAAAATAGTACATTTGTTTTGTAGCAGCCTATAGTTGTACCTACCAGTGTTCTTACTGCAGTATTTGATTTGGACTTGAAATCTACTATTCTTTTATTGATCACATCTTTGTGTCAGACCAAGGCATCATAGATACTTTTCATTTAGCATTTTTCAGTCAGGCTGTTAGATTACTTGGGAAAACCACCTGGACAGGACTAAATTGTAAAAGGCTTAAAAAGTCCACCTTGAGTTTCATTAAGTAGCTTTTCTGGAGCTTTTTGTGTGAAGCTAATTTGTCATGGAATTGTAGATATTTAATTTTCCATTTTTCTGAGCACTTTAATGACTTTATACACAATTTGGCTTAAAGGTTTAGTTTTAAGCTCATGCTTGACCTTGGAAATATCAGTTCACAAAATAATCTCACCTCAGAGTCCTTTTGATTGTCACTTAAGGAGAAATTTGAAGCTAACATGGCAGAGAAGTCCTCGAAGTGCTCAGAAAGCTAAATTGCTACTAAATAGACCTTGAAGTGAGATTAATCTGTCTACTACTATTTCCCAAAATGAACTGTGTATTTGAGTTTAAAACAACAATAGCAGTCTTTTGATCACTTAGTGGACAGCACAAACATGACATATCATCACCCTTTTGAGTTGATTTGATGAACTCGAACATTTAGGTATGTAAGTATTCATTATTCTTTTTGTTTTTCTTTGAGTTTTTGGTCTCCTGCATGTGTGTCCATGACAGAATCCGTGAGAATATATAAGTTAGTAAAGTTAGTTGTGGAAAGATTTTTCTTTCACCTTATCATTTGACCTTATCTTAAGTGTCTTTCAAAGAGACCAGCTAAGTTTATGTCTGTCTTCTGTTTTTTTATGTCAGTGGATGAAATAGGTCAAAAGACCAGAGTGGACTGTAGTGCCATGGGGAGTGATAGCATAAATATGACATAAACAATGATTATGATCATTGTCAGTCCCCCTTACCGACTTATAGAAGGGAGAGGATTTGTACAGTGTGATGGTCACTTGCAGAAAGGATCTCCTGTGGTGAACCGTGGAACACTTGGCTGAACGTGCTCCTCTGTGCACTGTGTAATAGGTGTGAAATGTCCAGGATTGAGCTGGACAGTTAGGACAGCATCCTCCTCTCAGCTGCAAAGGTATAGAGGGTCCAGCTCCACACCCAGAACAGAGCTAGCCCTCCTGATTAATTTATTCAGCCTGTTAGTGTCTGCCACCTTCATGTTGCTGCCCCAGCAGGCAACAACATAAAAGATGACACTGGTCACCACAGACTCATAGAACATCTGCAGCATGGTCCTGCAGACATTAAAGGACATGAGACTCCTAAGAAAGTACAGCCTGCTCTTGGCTTTTTTGTACAGTTTGTACAATTGTTAAGTTTGTTGTCCGGTCAAGTTTATTTTCCAAGAAAACTTGTACTCTGACGCAACCTCCACCTCCTCCCCCCGTATAAAGAGAGGAGTGACAGGACTGATTTTCTCAGAAGTCCACCCCCAGCTCCTTTGTTCTACTGATGTTCAGCCCGTGTTGCGCCCAAACTAGACGACAAAGCTGTCCTCCACTCTCTGGTACTCTGTGATGTCTCCACCCTGAAAACATCCTACAACCACAGTCATTAGAGAACTTATGAAGATGGTAGGACTCAGAGTTGTACCTGAAGTCTGAAATGTACAGGGTGAAGATGAAGGGAGACAGAACTGTCCCCTGTGAAGCACCTGTGCTAAAGACCACAGTGTCAGACACAGTTCTTCAGGCAGACATACTAGGGGCGGCCAGTAAGTTAATCTAAGATCTCATGGGAGTGTCAACCTGAATGTTTTTTTTTATTTCTCTCCCAGTAGTGCAGGTCAGATGGTGCTAACTGCACTGGAGAAATAAAAAAACTCTCACAAGCTTGTCCATGTGGGTGTAGGTGTGAAGGAGCAGATAGATGATGGCCTCATCCACTCCAAGTTGGGGCTAATAGGCAAACTGGAGGGGGTCAAGTGAGGGTTTGACCCGAGGTCAGAGGGACTCCAGGGTCTCTCCAGGTCTCTGTGGTGAATTTCAGCAAAATAATTTGGTGTTAAACGACCACATGAATAAAACTTCTTGTTTCCAGCAGGATTGCTCACTAATTTTGAAATCTTTTTACAAGCTGGTACTTCTTGGAAGTGAAAATTAGAGACATCAGATAGTTACAGCTTTGTTAACACTGTTAGAAATACTCGACTAAACATAAATCCTGCGTACATTACAGTGTAAAAAGCCTTCTGGAGTTAGGTTAAAGGAATTTTAGCTTGAGAAGCTGCAAAATCTGTTCTGTTTCAGGGGTGTTTAGCAAATGTACTGATAAATCATGTATAGCTTGCGACTTTGTGAGTACAATTTAACAGTCATGATTAATTTAAGAGACATTTAAGCATTACTGTTTAATGTTGGATGAATTATTTAGAAATCATCAGTATAAAAAGAAGCACACTGCTTGTATTAAGGTCTGATTGTATTTGTTTAGGTTTTGTCAAAGATAAATCAGAAACAACATAACGACCAAAAAATGTAACATGAGTCAGCCATTTGTGAACTCTGAAGGTTACTGCTTTTCTCTGTTTTGCTTATTATTTTCAAATTGTTCTGGTTTTGAACCAGAGATTTGCACAGAAAACCAAACGGTATCAAAGTCTGAAGAAGACAGGAAATATGAGGCAGAACCTGGAGACATTTTTATACACTCGCAGATGGAGTTTATGGTCACCTTGTCGTGTGCATATAGTAAAGAAACAACACATAAAATTGACAGCTGGTAGATACATTTGACAACTAGTGAAATAAAAAAAAAACAGTGAAACAAACACCAACAACCAGCTGTCCCTGAGCACACCCTCCCTCTCCTGCTTTCTCCTTTCGTCTTTTCGCCCACGTCGGCTTGTTTCTCCACTGGTGCCCTGCAGATGAGACGGGACAAGTGTGACTGATTCAGATACATTGAGTCGGGGTCTCTTTGCAACCAGGCAGAACCTGCTGTCAAGTGTGTGCAAGATGGATAGAACAAGGAGAGCGAGGAGGAGAGACATTTACCATGAACTCCCAATGAACCTTGCCCTCCCCTTCTGACATTTTACACAAACCTTCCTGCTAATACACACGTTATTACACACACTCATTTTTGCACTCCGCTGCTTTCTCACCTCTCCAAATAAATCACATCATCACACGTCGTCCCCTCACACACACGTCACCTGTTTTTCAGCGGTTCACAATGTGAGAGCTGTAGGACCGCTAATAGGTTCCGGTGGTTGACTATGTGTGCTGCATTTCAGTGTCACTTAGCGTGATCAGGAGTGACAGGGTGCCCTAGTGGCACCCTTGCACTGCTGATGGAGTAGGTCAGGGCAGGACAGGTGTCTGTCAGCCTTGGTCAGTTCCAAACAGTCAGAGAAGGGAAATATGATACTCGGGGTATTAGGGAAGAGATATGCTAAACCAACAACTCCTAGTGTCATATACAAACATTTCACGGACAGATAAGCAGCACTTCTATGAGGTCTGTGTTGAAATTGTGCATTTGTGCACAAAGACAAGGAGACTCTACAGCTCTGTCTGTGTCAAAACCACTTTCATCAGTTCATCTGAAATAACTTGGATGAAGGCTCCGCAATGGCCTTGATTGTTGATGATCATTGCCAGTGAATCACTTACCGGCTGCAGTTTGCGTTCCAACTGTGTAATTTAAAACACATCAGCAGCAACGCTCAGAAGAGACAATGGCTGCTGACGCCAAAATGGATTTAAGAATATTTCCCGGAACTTTGGGGACTTTTTAAAAACTACTCTCAGTAACTGCTGCAGCAATGAGAGTGGAAATCGTTGAAATGTTTAATTATCAAGTGTTGGTGCTGGTAAATTCCTGGAAGCACAAAAGAAAGACCTAATCTGACCTAGCCTAATGAACAAGGCACAATGAATCACACCGGCAAAATGATCTTTCTTTCTATCCAGAAAACCAGAGCCCAGAGGAGGATGCTCATTATTTACAGCCTTTTAATAGGCACTTTACATGTCGTACGATGAGGCAGATTCAGGAACCAAATGTTTCAAGTTTTCCTCAATTTATTCAAACATTTACACTAAAACAGAGACAATACCGAGACAGCAAAGATGACAAGGGGGGCGTGAGGGTAAAAGCTATTGTTATTTCTGTAATTATTTTTTCTATTTTTCTTTTAAGTATTTGCCACCAGGGTTCCCATCATGCTTTGGTGCTGTCAACATGAAATATAACAGTACCTCAGAGTCAGTGAGTTATATGAGGGGTAGGGCTACAGTAATAATCCTCATTATCAATATGACTGATGATTAATTGTTTAGTCTATAAAATGTCACCAGTATTTTCGTATCGTTGAATGTTTTACTTTGTTTGGATGGAGATGGATGGATGGCAAAATAAAACCCAAAGTTTTTGGCTAATCAATTCATTGACTAATTGTTTGAGTTTTAGCTGTGGGTCTCACTTATGCCTGCAGTTTTAGCCTGTTATTTCTCATATTATGAGGAAACATCTGAAGGTCTAAGGAGCACATTTTATGATTTCTGAGTAGATTTCTCTGTGTTTATCCCCACCATACATTTTGGAAACGAGAAAGAGGAAATCATGCTGCCTTATCATGCTGCCTTAGATACAGTATGATCTGCATTGATGTCTCTCAGTTATGGTTCAGAGAATGATCAGATTCTGAGAGTTAAATAACTGTACATTGTTTCTCGTACAATATGTGTATTTAATTGTTTTTGGATGTCTGTGGGATGAATGCCAGCTTTGTCAGGCTTAAACTCGGTAGCATGATAAATTCAATGTTGGTTCTGCTGTTTTAATTGAGTTGAAGTTAATAAATAAAGCACAGTCATTATCCTTTAAATAAAAACATGCTCCATCAAGATCTGAAGTGTTTTAACTTCCCTGCTTGATTTAAAGCAGGTATTAATCAAATAAATTTCATAACAAAGACAGACACGACTGCCTTTAATGTCAGAGCACAACCATATGGTGCCAGGCAGCACTTTGACCCCTCTTTGCATTTGAGATGAATCGGCACATTTGGTAGCGTACAGCATATCCCAGAGTCCCTTGGTCGCTCTTATCTCGCACCCATCCACAGGGAGCGCTTTAATACTGCTCAGCATTAATGAAGACGAATCATCCAATGAAATCAATCAATGATGAAGTCACTGTACTGAAAGTCCCGGGGGTGTGAGAAAAGATACAAGCAGGTAACTTGGTGCATAACACGCTTGGATGCACATACAGGGAACACAGCTGGAGATCCCACAGACACACACGCGTCTGTGCTGTTTCACAGACTTATTTGGTTTCATTAAATTTAGTGGCACAAGCACATCCCAGCTGTGTACACGACTGTAATTCAAATTCACACCCAGTCTTCAACCTGTGTTTTTTTTTCCCCAGGACACAAAAGCTCTTTCTCTTCTCTCTGAGCTGTGGCTGGTAGTCAGGAGAAATAAGGCATCAGTGTCAGATCAAAGTGAGCTCAATCTGCAGCGAGGGAAAGGAGAAATCTGAGCTTCACCCTGCTGCCATTGTGAATGTGTGTGTAACCCGAACAGTAATGTGTGTCTGTCTCTGTGTGTGTGTGTGTGTGTGTGTGTTGAACATGTATATCTTTAAGAAAACTGCTTTCGAAAAAAGTAAAATTTTTGTTTGTTTTTTTTGGCTCCTCCGTTATACAACACGCTCATACCACTGTGTATGTAATCACATCACATGTGATGGAAAAAGGCTGAGTAGCTGCCAGAACTACAATAAATGCTTTCTTTTTAAAAGCATTATTTCTGACAAGATCCAATTCGATCTCACACAGGAAAGTAAAAAATTGATTTCTTTCTCTGGCTTTTCTTTGTCATTTTCCGTCTTTTCAGCTGAGATAGAGGATGTGTTTCCTGCTGCACACCAAATGAATCAGATATTTTGTTATATTTGTTTGGTAATAACATATTTTCCTGCACACATACACTGGGGCACCAAAAGTGGCTTCCGGTGTCACTTGAGTGCCCTTGTGCAACCTCAAACAATGTGGGATGATTTTAGTTCAATATCGTCTTATTTACTTGACAGTAACAGTACAATGACAGAAACCTATTGTGGGACAATGTTTTTTTTCTTTACATTGTTATGTTGCCACCAACAAAATGGCCACAGATATTCAGATGTGCTTTAACAACAAATATCTTATGTGAGTTGTGGTTACTGGCCTGTTTGTCCCTTTGGGCTTCTCTGATATCAAAAAAGGCAGAAAATCTTGGCTTACACATTTGTGTGAGTCCACATGTGGCTTATTGGTGCACCTTAGCTTTTTGGCTCACTAGACAGAACAGATTTGACTGTGGTCAAACAGCTTTATATTGTTTGAGGAAGGAATACTGCCTAGACCAGTTCATGGGGAGTATATAAGTAAAAAAACCCAGTGAAGCACCAGGATGCTCATTTTGCCTCATGTAAGGGCAATAACAAATTGTCCTTATTGTTTATTGAGTCATCTTTTCATTGTTTTCTTTGATTCTGATCTGCAAAAGTTTTAAACAACATCCGGACGGCAGACAGATTATTGCTGTCATTTCTTTGCTCTGACTTACGTACAGTACAATGAGTTATGGTAACAAAACCACCAGCTTGAAATCAACAAGGTGTTGAAATTTTTCTGCACAGTAAGCCACTGTTACCCTTATTGATTCATCCACTAAGTCACATTTTCTAGACATTTAATGCTTGGCAGGTGTTTAATTCAGACACTGGTTGTTCACAAATGAGATTAAATTGGACTTGATGATTCCCTTGGGGAAACTGCTTAAAGTTTAGGCCTGTAATCATTGACCTCCAGGTTATGTGCGTGCTTCCACTTCAGCACTCCGCTGTCCTTCAGCTTCTACACCAAGCTAACTAAAGCTGGTTTTAGGGGAACGCTCATTCTTGCCTCCATTTCAGTCAAATTAGCTGGGTTTGCTTTTGTACAATCAAAAGAATCTCCTCTGCTCTTTACTTGACATACTGTTTACAAAGTCATGCAAAACTAAACCTAAGCAATTAAGTCAGAACTGTGACAAGGAAAATTAGGAACTCGGAGACCTAGAACTTGAACGTAATTAAATCATACAATAAAAATAATTAAATGAGCGTGAGAGATTGGCAGTGTCTTTCATTTACACTTCACCATTTCACTGATGATGAACTTAGGTTATTAAAGGCAATTAGTCATATCTAAAATGATGTTTTTCGCTTTGATAAACGACAATTTGAACAAATGTTTCAAGCAAACACAACAGACTTTTTTGCCAGTGTGAAAAAAATAAATCTTATGGCTTGATCTGTTCTGCACCAGAAAACCGTTAAAGTATGAATGAGGGGAAAATAAGTCTGACTGCAGATTGAAGGCAGAAAGGATGTGAAAACAGTAGAAGGGAGAGAAGACTTCACACAGCTTATGTGGCTGAACAAACTTGATCTTTATGTTTCATAAAATGGTTTAATAAGATGATGGCAGGTGAAAGCCGTTATTCCACAGCACCTGTTATTTTAGTTTTACATGTGAAGGGTCAGTGAAGATGTCAGGCGCAGACATGAAGTTGTTGTAACCTCCTGTTTCTTTCCTGAGTTGTCTGCACTCAAACCGAAAATCATTTTGAGTTTTAAAAAAAACGATGATAATGTGCCAGGAAAAGTGTGGAGTCACAACCTTCAAATGCATCTGAAAATATGACTTTTCACTTAGGTCTTCAAAATATCTTCTTCTCTGACAGTGTTCTAACTGCTGTCTTAAAGTACTACAATTTCTCCAAGATAAAGAGCCCCACAGCACCTCCAAATAGAAACAGAAGAAAAACCTCAAGGGAAACGAAACTTTCAATTGAGATATTGTAGGTTAATCCATTTTAATGTGTAATACTATACTTTATGGTTCACTGTTAAGGTTCAGTTTGCTGAAAAATAGTGAGTGGGAAGATATTTAAGATTAGATTTTTTTAACAGAAAAATATTTAACAGATTTGGTTTTAAACAAGTTTTCACTTCAACTGTATTTTCTGATTCTAAAATATATTTAAGAATTGATCACTTAAACTAGTAACAGGGATCATCCACGCCTTTACCAACAGCAGTATGCTATAATGCCAAAGTATTAAATGTACATAAGAATGTACATCTAAAAATACACTATCATGAGTTTAATGTGTATCTTCTTACCTTTACAAAACATCTTTTATAACAGTTTAAAAATGTCTGAGTGAAAACCAAGATAAATGGAGACACTGCTGATGTTGGGTGCAGATTCTAAGCCCGGAGAGAAAAGTCACTGCAACGCCACTGACTGAAAGAAATCTCAATCTTACCTTTGATCACATCCCTATATACCCATGGGTGGAAGCTGCCTGAGTCCAACATCAAACATAATACAGTGCAGCACTGAAAAAATGTCCTTCCTATAGCAGCGGGGAGAGGATTTTGAACATGGGGGCACAGATACCCCAAAAGAAACTGCTACACTTCCCCTGTAGACTAAATATGTACACTATCAGTAATAAATTTGCGTACACTATATGAGAGGTAGGCCAGCAGCACTCTATGTGCAGAGCTGACCGTACTTGAAAATAACTTTGTCCCACTGGGGCCTCTTCTGTAGCTCTACTGGACCAACTATGTCCAACTTTGTCAACTATTATACTCAGATGAAGTTTAAAACCTAGAGACTTACAAACTATCAGTGCTTCTGGTCAACTATTACAAGACAGATACAAGAAAAAACACACTGACAGCTTCAGATGCTCCAGGGAAGAATGTGTGGGAGTGTCAGCAATGCCAGGGCCATTTCTAATTTCTGCAAATATTTTTTTTTAGAAATGGTAGTATCAGATAGATCTATATCCAGAACTCTTTTATTGTTCTTGGTGAAATGTGAGTATGTTGTAGACATTTGTTCGGGAATGAACAGTTGCTGGTATTTAGATTCAGTTGCGTCGTAATCGACAAAAATCATGTTGTGCATGGTACTGTTCACACTGATAACACCTGATTTGCTGACTGACATAAACTGAAACTGCTGTTTGAGCCTTTGTATCTCAATACTAAAAGTGATGCAGATATAGTGTTTATAGAAATCTAGTATCCTTTTATGTAGACATAGACAAAACATAGGTCCATAAATCATGGGCCACAGCTAAAACTACATGGATTTTAGAAGTCTGAATAATCAGAAATCACTCTAATACCTTTTTTAAGAGCTCTTAATTAACAAACTGTCTCTTGAGTAACAGTCCTGTGTTTTCTGACTCCTTCTTCCACCCCAAACTCTTCCTTACATCGACGCTCTAGTTCCTTAAACTATGTCGCCTAACTTATTCATCAGCTCATGCTACAGAGGCCACTTAAGTGTAACAAATTACTAATAACGTGCTGTCACAAAGAACATATGGACTCATCTCACAGGAGAGTCTCAATCATTTATTAAAATCTTTTAAAATCTCATTTCCACTGTTCACTCCATAAAGAAACCTCATCTCCAGTGGATTACCTGGCAGAGTAAAAAGAAAATCTAAAAAAGAAACCGCTTCAAACCAAGCACCCGCTGTCTTTATACTAATGGTCCGACTTCTTCTTTCAATTAAAAAAAAAAAGAAGATAAACAGAAAACAGATGAGTCTAGTGAAGTCTGCTTCACTCTGTTGGAACTTTTTGTCATAAGTTTTTAACACAATTTTACAGCTCCATAGTCGACTAATTGGCCTCTTAAACACTTTTTTTTAACAGCACTCTTATATCTCTGTCTTTCCACACACACTACAAACAGAAGGACAGATTCCTGTTTATCAAATATAGCTGTCACAGCTGGGAGTGAAGTCGGTCAAAATCCCACAAGACTCGTACTGGAAAATTGGCAGCAGCAGTCGAAATGAGGAGAAGTGATTCAAAAGTTGAGTGAGTGTTGGGAGTCGATTGATTCAGAGAGTGAAAGAGTGACTAAGAATGGATGAATGTGTTAACATCACACTTACTTCTAAGATTTTCTTTGGCATTTTAGCCTTTATTGGATAGCTTGACAGTGACAGAGGAAGACAGGAAACATGGGGGGAGAGAGAGAGTGTGTGACATGCAACAAAGGTCTCCAGTCGGATTCAAAGCGGGGACATTGCGTTTACATGGCATGTTCACGAACCACTAGGCTACTAGTGCACACCAGCGTCACACATTTTTACAGTGGTGACATAAATTAATTTTTTCTTCTGTGAATTTCTACATTTCTGAGACTCAATTTCGCATCCCGCCCACCATGAGCCTGGTTCTGCTGGAGGTTTCTACCGTTAAAGGGAGTTTTTCCTCTCCACTGTTGCCTAGTGCTTGCTCGAGTGGGATTGTTGGGTTTTCTGCAATATTCTGTTTTTTATATATATTTTGTGTAAGGTCCTAAACCTTACACTGTAAAGTGCTTGAGATGACTTATGTTGTGATTTGGCGCTATACAAATAAAGTTGAATTTAATTGAATTTCCCTTTTTGCAATTTTACTGCACTTCCTTAAATAAAACAGTATAATAACACCTTAAAGTGAAATTTCAGCCTGTTCTTACTCCAAGCGCCTATTAACACTAAAGATACCCCTTAGTGTCAGTGTAAGACACACAGGGATGTTAACTGGCTGTCTGAGATATTGTGTGTTATAACAAGACCTTTCCAGAAAATACTTATTATATCTTTTAACCTAACCCAGTGGTTCACAAACTCAGTCCTCAGACCTGGATCAGGTGTGTTCAGCCAATCAGAAGCTGGAAGATACCAATTCACATAGTCTTCCACTACACCACACTCTTCTGAGATGGTATCTTCCAGCTTTGAATTGTTTTCCCATCTAGGGAAGTATCTGTTTTAATCAAAGCGCCAACTGTTAAAGTTGTCTGAAAACAGCAACTCTGTAAGTAATTAAGATTTTAAGATTTCATTCTAAATATTGAATTTTGTCATTTTTTTGAAACAAACATCCTTTGATATTTATCTATTATTTGAACAGCAATGACTTCACTCTCTGAAAAGCTTTTTTACTAAAAACTTGCCAGAACTTTTCACCAAAACTTTGAGCTTTGTGAGTTAATAGATCTAATCTCTCAGCAAAACACTAAATTTTATAGTAGCCTCAAAATCCTACATAAGTATTCCTATAGCATGTCATTGTAGGATTTAACTCAAAAGGCTTTACACATCTGAATGAATGTTACAGCGCAAACACCCCACATCCATAATCACACACTTGGCAGGCGTGAGCTGTAATTTACTTATACTGAGCTCCCTCATTTGCATACAAAGATGTCTCTCTTGCATAGCAGCTGTAATGAAATTAGTATGTAGTGTAAAGGCCCTTGGAGAAGTCTTATTGCACTGCACCAACATGTTAATACTTAATGCATTCTGTCAACGAACCCCTTGATGGGTGTCTGTGGCACGTCACTGTGAACGTGGAAGGACTCACTGATCACCCCTGCTTCTACTCTCCCTCAACTTGTGTCTTTTTCTGTCTCTGTCTTTTTTTTAAATCGAGTGCAGACTTTTCTCTTTCTCCAAAAAAATGTGCCTTTCTCGTTCACCACCACATCTTCATCCATCACAACAAAATCAAATTTTTCTTTTAAACGTTTTGCCTAAATTTCTCTTTCTCTTCCTTCTCTGTTTTCTTGCATTGTCTGAATCAGATGCTACTTTGCCTTCAGGGATTCTGAGTCATACTAAACAGAGTCTTACTGTAGTTATCAAGGACACACACCTCCCATTATAAAAAGAGCTGAATTGCCTCTCTGTAAAACACAAATTTGACTCAGAAAGGCCACGACTTGCCCTTGGCTGATGTTAACATTAGCCTGAAATGTAAACCTGATCTCCTCTAGTGTCAAGAGAGTTCTATTAGCTTGTGTGCGTGCGCTCTCGTGTGTGTGTGTGCGCAGACTGACTTAGAAAGTTGCCAAGAATCTTTCAAATGTTTAACCACTTTTTGTCCTGTTGATATTTGACATTTCAATCAAATATCAATTTATCTGTATGTCACAGATAACACGTTCTGTACTTAGTGAAGCAGACCGTAGTGAAGTACTCTACAAATACTTCCATGACTATGACTAAATCACGTCTACATGTGCAATGTGCAGCTATATGACTAACCCTCTTTTAGGTGCATCATCTCAGTTATGGTTTTTGGAATGGTTTTTGCATAACAGTAGTTGATGGAAGTCTGTTTTAATTTGCAACTTCTTCTCTTTTATTAAAGACTGATTGCATTCACTGATGTTTACGTTAAATGTCGTTGAAACTTTACTGTACTCTACTCTTAACCTATATAAAAATCACACTGTATTTGTAACAGAGGTTCTATCAGTGTGGTCGTGTTGCTTTAAATGCCAAGATGATGAAATGCCATGTCAAAGTGTCATCTAACACAAAAATACTCTGTAGCTCTATAGTAGTACAAGACTGGATTATAAACTCTGCAAAATTAGGAGTATGGTGACTAATAGTAGTTAATAGATACTAGTTGTGATTCTCAAATCTTTGAGAGACAAACAAATCAACAATGCATGTAGTTACCGGAGAGTCAGGCGAGTGTAGAGTCCACAAATCATCCCCTCCTGGAATTATTAGCATAGCAAAATCAATCATCAAACTGGGTCAACAGATGCCAGCTTCAGACTGCAGTGAGTAATATTAATGTGTAACAGCTATAAGATAATGAAATAATTGTCTTCTTGAGTCTGACATAAATGATTGTGATTAATAGCTGGGATCATGATATTCAGCAGAGTAATCAAGATGAGCATTTCTGACATAATCATGTAGTCTTGCATCCATTGTATGTCTGATTATTGTTAGATCCTTCAACTGATTATAACCCTTGCTCATTATTTTGATAATATTGTAGTAATGATAAGTAGGTTTCATTAGACTTTGTCATAATGAGATGTCATCAAACACATGCTGTATTCGGTGACAAGGGAGGTGGACGGGTAGGGGAGAGGGAGGAGTGAAGACGGAGGGGGAGAAAATGCGAAATGACACATTGACAGCTACTCAACAAGACACAATCAGCACTGCACTTCATCATATTTAAACCCCTGCAAGGTCTCTGCGGAGCTTTACCTACAGCATTGTTTCCATTACAGACCCAATTTTCTACCTCAATCAATAGCAGCTCACAGCACCTAAATACTCAGATTGCTGGGTTGTGATGGAATGAGCTGTTGTCTCTGGTTGCCGTTAATGCTCCCTTAGGAAGACGTCAATATCCTCAAAAGTTTGGTTAGCGGTTGCTCTCTCGCAATCTCCCTTCAATGCACTTGAGAAGGAAAGAAAATACACCAGATGGGTGAAGGATAATGTGTTCTGTGGCCCATTAGTCGAGGAAAGGGTTTGAATACCAGAACCTCTTCTGAATATTGTTCTTCATCTGACCTCCACATTAACAGCTCAAATGAGTCGAGATACCCTGCGGTGTTTCTAAAGTGATTAGAGATGGCTGGGAACCTATAACCTGAAGGCTGACATTTCACTGTGAGACACTGATGCTCACATTGCTCTAACCCCTTTCTAACAAAATTAAACCACACACAAGAACACACTTAAATGCACAGTAACAAGCGTTATAAAATATTTTATTGGTCTTAAGTCAGTTCGTTTATAGCAACAGAAACTTTATTTGTTAATTGTAAAGCCACCAGTGAATATGCACTTTCAGGATTATACTGAATATTAATTGTTCCACTTCTTTTCCAGTAAGTGGAACCTGACCCAGGTTGAGCTGGGTTATATTCAGTGCAATCAGGACATGTTGTATTGTTTTGTGTCTGTATGTCAGTCTGACCAATGCTGGACATCAGCCCTGATCACGTCGTTTGACATAGTCATCACAGGAGAAAAATGTGACTCTTTTCAGGCAAGATTAGATTTAGTAATTTAACCCATGATGGACACAATTAGCTGTGTAGTAATACAGTGTATCATACATTGCACCTCTCAGGGGCACCGAGAAGTATTACAGCAGAGCACAGGAATTAGGAGGCAGACAGATTTTTTAAAATGGACTCATTGTGAAACATCCTCAGTGTGAACACACATTTAGAATCAATGTGTAAATGGAGTGCAATTGGTTTTTTGGAGTCGACTACTTTTCACTGTACATTTGCTTCCCCAGATGGTATTTGAGAGCAGAGAGCATGCACTATAAATTGCTCTCCTGAACCCACTGACCAGATACTGGTCAGAAATGGTTGGCATAATGGAAAATTAATGGGAAAATTGCACACGATGCCAAACTGACAGAGCAGTACTGTAAATATCATAATCCAAAGACCTGTAGCCATGGTAGAGGCCAAGTATGTCTGGTTTGACGCTGTACTTTGAATTTATGGCTACTCTACCACTGCAGGAAGATTTTAGCCTCTTTCCTGCCACCTCTCTTGGTTCTAGTCCCTGTGTTACCTCAGTCCCAGGTCTAGTATGCCACCAAACACAACAGATAGGTGTAAAATAAATGACCACCATCATAGTGGACGTAGCAGGGATGACTGTATGTGTGTTAAGAAACCCTTAACTCAACAACTAATTACACCTATTATTCTCTCTCACATATATATAATATATAATTTATCATATCAGCGTTTTCTGTGAAGTGTGTTTTTTTTTATTATTATTATTTTTGCTCGTCTTGTGTTTCTTAAGACACCCTTATCTCATTACACCTTTTTTAATGTATTTGTACCGTGGGTTTCAGGTGTCACTGTGAGCAAATGTGTGAAAGCGAAGGTGTTGCTGAATATCAGGTTTGCTCATTTTGGTTTAATTAAGCAGAAAAAGGCACTACTTAGAACATCTGCTGTTACCTTTTTAGTTTGTATTTTCACACAACTGATGAGAAAAGAGCGAAGGAAACCACATACTGACAGGAATGGGTTACACTGCATATCAGCTCGTGGCATTGTGTCTTTTACTGAAGAAGTGAAAGTAAAGGTGATAATTTGTTTTTACTAAATCTCATTTCTCTTGCTTTGTCATATCCCATACTTTCTGGAAGCCGTTACAAATCTACTAAATGCATAATGCAGCAAATCTGAGAAACAACCAGTTGATGTAGCTTCAAATATCCAGCCTGCAGAGGAGTGCATAGTCTTTGTCCACAATGTGATGTGTGAGAGTGATGTTACCATAGTCACCTGAGGGATAACATAACTGGTATGAAAGGAGACGTGAATAAAGTATGACTCCAGAAGAAAATACTCCTTTTGTTGTCCTAGATTTGTATTGGTATTTAACACCATGTGTTAATGTATACATTTCTATCTACTGTATGTCTGCTTGTAAGAGTAAACATGAAAGTTCAGTGGCGTAATAAGTACTTGAATCCTAAAGTTAAAATAGAAATACCATAGTCTTAAAAAACTCTATCATGGATAAACCAGGAAACCTTAAAGAATACATACATTATATATTATCAGCAAAGTGCACTTTGCAGTAAAAGTACTTAGATGCAGAATGGCTCATTTCACATTTCTCACATTTCTTATGTGATTCTACAGTATTTCAGGAACTGTGATGCACATAATTTACTATGAAACTGACAAAAAAAGTATATTTTAACCTAGAAAATAAGATGACACTATTGTATATAAATTAAATTAATTGAGAGGGTAATTTTTTTTTATCATTTAAAATTTGGTAATAAAATAAAAGACTATAACGTCCTTAACTCCTGACATAGACTGGTGATCTGTCCAGCTATACCCCGCGGGGTCTTGGTATCGGCTAGTATCAGCTCCAGCCCTCCTGCAATGCTTAACAGGATAAGTGGCATAAATAATGAATGGATGGATGGATGTCTTAGAACTGGAACAGAGTTTGCTCACCAGACTTTTTAACATTCACCACATTAAGAGGAGATTTATAACTGATGTATCGCCTCTGTTGTTCCACTCCTTAAAATCAGTTTGGCTCATTTCAGACCCACTCAGCTCTTTCTCTATATATCAACTGCAGTTTCCCTCCGTCTCTTCTAAACAGCACAACAAGGACATCAGAAGTATATCGGCAATCATTATGCTGCCTGCCTTGCTTCATTTTACAAGTTTGCTAATTACCACTTGTGCCATAGCCCGTTTCCCCCTGGAGCCCTCTCTCTCCGCTAACTCGGCTCCTCTCCCCACCATCGATCATGACTCGGAGAAAAGTAAACTTTCCGAGTGCTTATTCTTTTCCACCCTGATGATTCCCAGTTGAGCGGCCTGATTGTGAGAGCGCTAGCAAAGATGCAAATTTGTTCTTGACTAGTGGAGTAAAAATCATTAAGGAGTACCTCAAAACCCAAGAGGGGGGAGAGAGGACAGGTATGGGAGACGGGATGCACGTACACAAAGCTGATTCCACTGTGTGAAAACTGAAGCTGTGGGACTTCAACAACAGTTTTAGATCAAAGACAGCCTAATATTTGCAAACTATATCACACAGTTTCCTGATAACACTTTGCAAAACATACTGCCTGATATTTTGTTGAAAGATCTGATCACTAAACTAATGATCTCTCTTCTTTCTGTTTCATGCTTTCTTCCCCATGTGGATTCACCACATTCTGTACAGGTAAGTCAGCCATTGTGCTTGTCATATACACACACAGCCCTCTAGCCATTGTTTGTCTTTGTATTAGCACTAACCAAATGGCTGTCAGTGCTTTATAGCATCCACACCATCTGCAGTGGAGAATTTGTCTTCCTCTAATGCACGGTAATTGATACCTGTACACCACATATGGGTTTGACTGTAGAGAATAGAGGTCGTTGTTCACATTCGAGTATGACAGATGTGTGTATCCTGTTACGAAGGTGCGGGGACATTTTGGATGCACGCAGAAAGCAATTCATCACTGACGGCAGTGGTGCTGCAGTTGCTGTGACTGGGAGGGAGTTGGATTGAAGCGCGTGGCATTTCTGGCATATGTATGTTTTTTTTGTGGCAGTGTTGTCACATGTAATGAATTTTTATCACCCATGAAGAAAAATCAACAGGGTGCTCAGACTGCCTTAAAATTTTCAGGAGATGGAGGAATGTGGAATGATTTTTTTGGGGGGATTTTGTGGCAGAAATAAGCTCATGCATTTTCTATCAGGGAGCAGCTTGTGATGGTGTTTGAAGCAACAGCTGTGCATAGTGTTTTTTATTAACAATATTGCAATTGCAGTTTCATTTGCAATGTCGGTGACAATTCTGGATTGACAAATTGCATGTTGACTGAAAGGCTCAAGCTACTTTTAAATGGTGCCACTGTCATGATGTCTCAATGTAGACACCGATTACTACGGAAATTTAAATGTACGTTGCAGCCAACCGAAAATTAAATATATTCATATGATTTAATACTTTAGAAATTCATTATTATTGATGAAATCCCGTCCAAATCTTTCTGGTTCACAATTTGTTTTGACACATGGTGGTGATGATGTAGCTATAGAGAGCATTTCCTCCAATGTTCAGTCTGACAAATGGATTTAGGCCCGTTAAGCACTGTTATGGTCATTCTCATAATAAATTGACCAGAGGGAGGAAATTGATTTTGGGAAAGTTGCAACAGGTGTCCATAAGTTGTAACTTAGGCCTAGTTTTACATATTGCTAAATTAAAATACAATAGGATGTGCTTGTCCCAAAAGAAATTTAAATGTGACACCTGAATTTTATCTATAAAAACAAATTGAATCTTCAGGGTCATACTTAAAGATGGTACACCCATTTTCAGTTTAGCTTCTCTCGTCCCTCTCATTTAGTGTTTTTTTTGTCCATTTATTTCCAACGGTCAAATTAGTTTCCATAAACACTCAGTGATTTGTCATCAACTAAATGTGGTTGTCATTTGGCAGTATGGTTGTATGGGCTGTGAGATGTTCTAGAGATATTTGTTGGGCACCTTACATCAGCGTTTTAGAATTGCACAAGGAGAGGAGAAGTGAAGGCTGTTAGACTTTTTAAACAAAAAAAGATGATCAGTGGACTCTGCTGCAGATACATCTACTTTAAAACACCAAAAGATGATCTTAAAACAACATATAATTATCTTCATCAGTCAAACATTGAAGCAGCTTAGAAATAAAGTTTTACTCTTTTAGTGTGAAAATGTAATGTCTACATCAATTACACTGACGAAAAAGCCTGTTTTGAGCAGGCATTTTTAAGTTTATGTCGATACTCACTCAACCCACTTTACACCGACCATTTCTATTGTCCCATACTTCACTCAAACATAGCCAGCGTAATAGCAGATCGTACCAGACCAGAATTTATTGTCTGCCTTGTAATTTCCTTCCCCAGAAGTTAGAGAGGTTACCTTTTATCCTCAAAGATCGCACATTACTGCACTAAGTGCTTTTTTTTACTGCCACATGCTATCATCCAAGCTTAAACTGGCTGCAGATATATTAAAAGCCTTTTTTAAGTATGGTGAGGAAACGTAACCGCAGCACTCCCCTCCCTTGCACTTCTGTCAGCGCTTTTTATCCTTCATTTCTTCAGAGCTTATACTACGTGAGCAAGGATTTTGTCATGTCTTTATTGTGTGTTAGCAGATGCATAAAACTCAAGTGTTCTCTCATAAAGGGTTCTGATTGCACATTTGATACTGATGCTAAAGTAGGGAGGGATGGATGAGAGTTAGCTTGCCAGTCACTTCTCCTCCTGAGACTAATGGTTGTCTTGATAGAAATGTCTAGGAGACAAATGACTTCTGTACCATCCTTGTGATTTTGTAGCCACTTGTTTAAAGTATTTCTAGGTCAGTTTAAAGTTGCCATTCTATATCATGGGGCAGCATGTTTGCCTGGAGGTTTAAAAACAGTTCTGTTATTATCAATAGATTATAAACTGGACCTCCGTATTGGCCGATATGAGTTTAACAAGCATTGTTGGGCTGTTAAACAAGGTGCACATTGTAAATCTTGTTTGCAGCTGATATTCTTACAGATTCTCAGCTGAATTTCTTTAAAGGTCAACTGACAGTAAACAAATGAACACATTGTGCCTTAAAAAGTATGCAAAGATCCCTCTGGGATAGTCAGAAAAAAGTTTAACCAGGCCATCATACTGTATGTATGCTTTTAAATGCAGCAGTGAAGGTGCAGAGTTGCATCTTCTGCACAAATGTGACGCCAAAAACTGTATTCTGTAAAATGAACTCAGCAAAACACACTCATGAAAATGTCATAGCCACGTGTAAAGGATTATGTCATATAATTGATTTTTATGCCAAATGTTGTGAGGCAACTAGTGAAGACATCTGGACATTACTAGTCATAGCCTCCTGTAATATGGTAAATTTGTTGTTTCCGCACTGTATTTTGTATAGTCTAACATTCTAACATTTGATGCATGATATAATGTATGCAAAGGCAGATTTGCTGCTGTCTGTCAGCTCAGTCTCACATGTACAGTGCTGTTCTCAGAGTAGGGTTAACAACTGGAGCTTTCTTTAGTCTTAGCTGTCAGAAAGAGGAGAATATGTCTCATCTGAATCTCATCTGAAGTACCGATTTCTCTCCCATAAACATATTCAAGTAAGAGCATTATAACTACTGCAAGTACAATTTACTCAAAAAGTCATTTAAATAGATGTCATAGAGTAAATGTAACAGCTTTGCACCTGCTCAAGTCTTGTTAGAGATGTCTCCATGTCCTGGTTGTAAAATAAATGCTCTTGAAGAGCTAGTCAAGGTTTCAAGATCACCTCTGCTCTGGGGGAGGAAGCCACTCACCATTTTCTGATCCCCAGGTATTGTATTGATTGAGCTCTCAGTTGGGGCGTCGTCTTCTCGCAGAGTTTTCTGCTTTTCTCTTCTTGGAGACGTAGAAGGTCAATTGCGATGGGGCCTGACTTTGTGAGTTTGGCACATTTAAAGGAAGAATGATTTGAGGAATGTTTCTGTGGCAAACAAGGGAGACGGATCGAACATAGCAATTTCTGACATCTCCTCTCCCGAAAATGTTACAAGAAAGAAAATCCGTCGGTAAAATAGACAGCGCGGCAGTGAAAAGATTGAGAGATGTGTGAAGGATGGAAGGATATAATGAAGGGCAGATTTCACTAGAGAGGTTTCTGGAAATTGGCTGGCTCTCTGGGGTCTGTGTTCTCTCTGAAAGCGCTCTGAGTAGCAAATTCAGGCTCTTACTCACTTTGTTGGCCTGCTGTTCAGACTGTACACTGTACCTTAAAAGAATAAATATATGAAACCACCTTTCATGGACTTAATTACAACTTGAGACATGTATACTTTTCCACAATCAGTAGGTTTTAGCACCAAATTAATTATTTACCTGCATATCATTGTTATCTTGTTGCACAGAGGTAATTAAAATAATGAATTAGAGAAATAAAATACAGGTACTCTTAATTTATTGTATTTACGTTCTGAAATCTAATTAAATAAATTGAAATGAACTTGCCAAACAGATGGATGCGATACAATGTGACAGGTGCTTTATTATTTCCGTTTTGTGAACATGTTAAAAACATTTTTTAGGAGATTGGGTTTGGTTTGATTCACTTCACGTACTGTATAAGTTAAGTTATAGTTATGTTGCTGCTTTTTTGAGGTACAAACTAATTTATTTGCATTCTTTAAAATATTATGGTTGTCTAAAGAGGAAAATGACCGACATTTGTGCTTTAGCCCTTAGGCTGTCTTCGGGCTTATGTCCATCAGCCTAAATACCATATGCCCTGCAGCATTTCCCACATTGTCACATGGGGTCTTGTGCAGTTTCCCCCCTAAGAAGACTAAATGTGCACTTTTTTGTCACCACACTGCACTTGGGCCCTGTTGCTGTGGGCGAGAGCTTTCTTCACAAGCGCTGTAAGTACTAGTTTGAATTGGTCATTTGTTACATTGATGGTGCACTGAAGGCCTCCCATTGATTTCCCATCGATGTGTAGGTGAGCGTTAGATAAGCCAGCAGACGGGAGGAGATAAGCACCTGTCGTTTTCCCTGACAGCTACAGACGCCACAAAGGACAACACAAAGTCAAATGTCTCCCAAAGTCACCCATTGAGGATTGAATACCCCCCTACTAACACGCATGTACTCTCAAACAAAAGCACTCAACATCTTCGTACGTCGTCCAACCTCTTGCCATTGAGCACTGCAAAGCTGCTATATTGAATTAGCTATCGTCTCTGTCACATTAGAAGTCCTCTTCCTGACAGCACCGTATGAATCAACTGATTCATTCTTATTAGATTAAACCATGGAGGTGTCACATCGTTAATGTGAAAAATGGGACGTTAAAGCAAGAGGATGGAAAATCTGTTTCAACAAAGGGCCAAGAGTCAGAGAAAGGACGTCAGACATTACTAATGGTAATGTTTGAAGTTTGAAGTAAGGACATTAATATCGATCGAGTGATGCCTTATTCTTTTTTTGTACATGGAAATTCAGGTGTTGGGATTTTTGATAGGCAGTACAAACTTTGACATTTAGTATTTTTTACAGCTGTAAATCAACTAAATCTTGGCCAAATACAAAGGTTAATCCAATTATAATTTAAATATCTTAACCTCTGTAATAGGCATCTATTTTTCATTTACTTCTGCTCAACACTTGAAATGAAAACAGAAAGACCATATTTATTTTTGTATCTTAATTTTTTTGTAGTCATAAGCAGTAGGCAGACTTTCCCTAAAAATAACTGTCCCTAATATCTTTTGAGACACACCAAAATCTGCTTAGCCCTAAATCACCCAAAAAGGCTATTTTTGCTTGATGCATTATTCAAAGATTATCCAATCCAGCGTGTTTCATTCTCAGCAACACTCATTTTAGAAGAGAAATAAAAATATTTGACTCAAGCATGTAATTAGTAGTCTTTCTGCTCAGTTCGGAGGCTGAGAACGTCAAACCTGTTCTCATATGTGTAGACAGCTACTGTGCAAAGTCAGGCCGCTGCAGACAAAGACATCTTCACAAATTGAACACAATTGACTGTCAAAGCAATGAGGCCGACGCGCATGAAAACTTCAGTCTGAAGTGGTTTTTGGCAGCTTGCATCATAGCTGAAATATGGCCACAGACTTCTGGAACAAAGGCAGGCTCCATACTGTGTTTTGTGCCAAATTTCACAACCCTGTAAATGGCCATTAAAAAGGGTTGTGAATAATGCACAGGGACGCTAGCCAGTTAGTTGTTTTCTCTGTTGCTGCCTTCTCTGTAGCTAATGGCGATGCAGAATCATCTGGTCAGACAAGCTCAATCAGAGACACTGTCTCTTCTTCTCCCAGCTTGCTTTGTCAGTATGAAAGATTCAGAGACATCACATTTTCCCCACGCTGATTATGTTCTGTGTCTCTTAGCTTCTATCTTTTTCTTTCTATTTGTCGTCCCTCATTTGCTCCTGGGCTTAAAGACAGAGCTGGACTTTATTGGAAAAGAAATGGAAGCTGATAACGTGGCGTCTGAAGTCTTCTGTCACGCTCTCCTGTGGCTTCTGCACCGCCTGCCATGGGTGCCCATGTGTCTAATTTCCCCCCTGGGTGAAGTGAGCAATGTTCGCCCACCCGGGTTTGTGCGAGAGCAAAGGAAGTGTGAGTCAGAGGGTGGTGATTAAAGGAATGGCAGGTTGGGAGAGAGAAAATGGGGTGAGGATTGGTGAAACAGGAAGAAGAGAAATTAGGTGGCTGGAGGGAGCTGCAGTGGGAAGTGTGTTGTGGCAGCAAAGAGGCTTTGGTATCTCCTTAGTGGCCTCTTTTTTGCTTTCTTTTTGAGTTATACCATCCAAGTCACCACTCCCTGAGGGGGACTTTGAAAGAAGTGATTTGCTTCTCTCCGCCTTTGTTCCAGCTGCACACGCTGTTGGTCAGAACCTCAGGGGAACACAACACGAGGAAGAGTCTTTGAGGCTTTGTTGCCATATTTATGCCCTATTGTAGACACATTTGCATTCAGAATTTTAGTATTGTCATATTAAGCTATTTAAATATATCGTCCAGGTGAAATTCTTATGTGAATTTTGCTTTTTTGTGTCCATAGTAAGCTGGACGATTTGGATATTTTGCCTCTTTAATCCCTTTGCTCTCCTTTACAGTATAGTAATCACAGACTGACCAGTGTGCTAAACCTAATTGTGCAGTTCACTGTCATCATATTATACATCTTCAGGGTATTCGAATGGAAATGGCTCACGCAGTTTCCTCTCACTACAAGCTGCCAACATGGAAAGTTGCCTGGCGCAGCTTTAAATCATTGTTTGATAGATAATAATTACAGACAGAATCCTCTATATTACAGGGATACAGCACAGCAGTTGCTCAGTGTAGCTCAGAGCAAAATCCAGGACTCCTACAGAGGTTACAAATGTACAAATTGTATACCCGGATCTCACACACAAAACACCTCTTCCTGTTGATTGCTAGGGAATAAAGGGCAGATGTCCATGTGGTGGAAGCACAGTTGCACTTTTGGCAGCCTCTGGCAGGGTTATTGATGGCTCTTGGTGGCAGCAGTGATAGGATCGGCTCGAGCTCCATTGCTGAGCAGGAGGGAGGGACCTGCTGCTACTCTGAGGCCTGAATCCTCTTATAGCATCACACACACTGAAAATTTGGAGGAAATATATCCACGTACTGCACAGTGCAGGATGTGCACACAGAATAAGATACATAATCTGCAACCAAGCATTGGTTTGTGTGGTTTTGTGCATTGCATTCACATAATAGCTCACTCTGTCTCCTGCTTTTCTGTTTTCCATGCACACACACTCCTCGCTCCACTTGATAAACAAATCAACACCCTTTCAGATAAGCACCACAAATGAGATGATGCAACACACGTGGATTTTTAGCCTCTATCTGCTCTTAAAGTGATGTCCTGTGTCCAGAAAGGCAGATTCTTCTCAGCAAGGGTGTAATCATAGCTTTGGTCCCTCCATATGCTCCACCTTATACTGGCTTTATGATTTCTTCAGCCCGGCTACATCACACTAACTCCCCCACGGCGAGGGTCATTACTGTTGCTGCACTACAGTGATTTGTAGCACAGTCTCCGCCACCAGCTTTACTGCTGTAATTGTGCAGTTTTAGACTCCAATTAGCATAGGTTTCCATATGTATGCAGGAGATTTACATATATTATGACTATCGGCAAAAGAGGCCAGCGCACCAAGAGCTAATGTGTATATTTTAATAGCCTGTGAAGGGCCTGGGTGGAACAAGAGTGGTGTTCCAGGGATGGAAACTGGTGAAAGATGCAGTTTTGATTCTGCTTTCTGTCAAATGAATCTTGGCCTCGAGTGACCTAATTAGGCCAGTAATAAATCAAAGCACCCCACAGGCTCTCGCGTTCTGTTGGTGTGAGATATGTCAGTGACCCTCAGGGGAGGCCAGGGCAACCTTCATCACTTCCCTAAATCAAGGTTAGCACTGAAAATCAAGGACTGTGTGCAAACTATATCAGCTTTTAGTCAGACAGTTACATAATTAACATCGTTATAAGATAAATATAAGCTATAAAGATCTTGTCTTAGAGTTTTAACAGTGGGGTTGAGGTGGTTTCCATTATTTTGCTGGCAAGTTTTCTTCATTTTTTTTTTTTTTCTCATTGAAGGAGACAACTTCTGTCAAGAGCTGTCACAGCTAATTAAAAGCTTCACTAATCACTTTTTGTATATTATCAGTGGGTCAGATGACAGGTATTACTCGTAGTGACAAACTCACAGGGAATTATCGCCTAATTCTGCACTTCCTCTTAACTCAGTGGAGCATTTCAACACCTTTCAGTTCATTCTTTGTTTTTACACCACACAACTTTGTTTCAATCAGCAGCATTGTTTCCAGAAGCAACTGTCAGCAATTTTCAACAAGAAGTGAAAAAAGAAAATCCACTGTGCACTCCAAACAAAACATGGATCTTTTGGAGAGATTAAATTGTTCCTCTGGGATTGGTGGAGGCCAAAAAAGAGCTAAAAGGAGGATAAATATTGGTATTAGATATATTTAGTGGCTAGATCACAAATGAATGTTGCTTTAATTTAGTGGATGTGTAAATAGGTCTCATCAACTTAACAGTAGTTAGTGAGTATTATATTATGGGAATTTTAAGATCACATAAAGTCACTTAATGTTATTAAAGTTTAGATGTGCATAACTTAGCCATCCAATTATAGATAATATAATTAATGTTATTAATTATTAATAAAGAAATGAATATTAATAACACACCCTCTGCACTGTTATGGTAGCATCATTAATTGGAAAGTGAGTGGTCATTCACAGATTTGACGATGTCCAATCATACAATCTTGTGTTGTGCAGTTGTTTTCTCTGAGCCACAGTTCAGTTAGTCTGTTTTTCAGTCAAGCTGCATGTTTGTTTTGTTGTTTGCAATATTGTTGTTGTTGGTGGTGCAGCACATGGATGTCTGTCGATACCGTGTACTGTAGATACTGTAAAGAGAAAGATGAAGATGATTTAAATCTTTTTCCATTTGTCAAATGATAGTGTAAATGTTTTGTTGTTGTCTCTTTCCAGTACTATCATTATTGTTATTTTCAGTGGAGATGCATGTTGTTCTTTGTCCGACATTACTCAGAGCAATTGCGTCACCTTCGGAGCGCTAAGGTTAAAAATACATCGACTTTGTTGCAACAGTGCTTCCAGTGTTTCAAATAGGTTACCAGAGGGCTCATAGCAACCAGCAACTGTGTTATGCTTCTAGCTAAAGACAGATGCCCGGTGGGCACAGGGGTAATGAATGTGATTCACTTGAGGTGTCTATGACACAAGAGTTCATACTGTTTTATCACTGTTGTTCTCAGCTTTATAACGTGTATTTCATTTATTATAGAACAGCAGTTTATAGTGCAAGTAAACAAAGGTAGAAGTAGAAAAGAGAAACTAAAATCCAAATGGTTAGACTCTGTGAAAAAACTGTGCTTACATGACAAACTAATGAAACCAGCACAGCAGTACTCCCCAAGTTCAAGTCACAAACATGCAACTGCACACACATTTGTAATGAGGCTGTATGGAAACTATATTACTGGGAGGCTGTCAGCGTAGATGGCGTTGCGGTGGGCTCACAGGTGTGTCAGCCCTTGTTCCTCGAGGGAAGAGACGAAGAAGAAGAAGGCAGCTAACAACCCTGATAGGCCAATACCTCAGCCCCGAGTCATCTGGGAAATGTCCAGCTGCTGGTCTTATTGGTGGAGAGATGAAGCTGACAGGCCTTAGAGAATGGCACTTAGTGGAATGCCTTGTCTTTCTCACTTAGGGTCTCTCCCTCAATCTCCTCTGGTTCCCTCCTCTTTTTACTCGCTGAAAGTCTCCTGGTGGGTTTTTGAGCTGCTAAAGCAGCATTATCTGTCATGTAGATAATAGAATCAGAAGCTTAAGTAATTGTCACGTACAGGATATGTCATACACTGCCGGTGTGATTCATAGTGCTAATGCTGCCTTAGTTTGATAATGAACCTCTAACAGCCTTGTAGATTTGAATTGTTTGGATCATTTGAATATTTGTCTGGTGTCATCAACACCAGGGCCCATGTTATCCAAAATCTGTGTAAAACTCAGTGTTCCCACTTAAAGAAACATGCCACTAGTTTTACAAATTAAGTTCAGTTTTCTCATCACAAAGACACTAATCATCGTGTGAAAATAGTTTTCTCACCACTGTGGAAGTGCAATGCTAAACTGTTGGAGCGGCTCCTAAGTGATCATTAATCACACTGGTGCTCAGAAAACAAAAAGTCAATCAGACAGAAGTATTTTACTTAGCTCTGGCCATTGTTTATACTTCACTAAGAATCATCACAATTTTCTATTTTAAAAGTCTACATATTAATTATTATTAAAATTAGCATTAAATCATATAAATGTTGGTACAATAATAAAACTGTGGGGGGAAAAAAGAAACCTGATAGAAGAAAACATGCTTTATATTACTGTATGTGTCATTTACAGCCACATTGATAAATCCATTGTCTACCTCTCTTGAAACTGTGCTCTAAGTCAAACCTTCTTTTTGGTCATACTTGCTTTTTTTAGGTTCATAGCATTTGCATATTAAAGCACATTTTTAGAATCAGACTTATTTATTATGATTTATATATTTCAGCCATGCTAGAAAATTACTACTAAAAATATAGTAGAGGTATAAATTAATCTATGGGCTGAATGAAAAACAATAGTATAGATACCTCAGTGTTTGTGTATGTTTAACAACTTTTATCAGGATATATTCCAGTTTAAAAAACAAACCCTGGCGGGATTGTGTGTCGGTGACAAAGCCATTATAACGCGTGGATAATTGTATCCTTACACATTTTCTTTAAACAAACTCTCCCTGAGGTCACGCTTAAAATACTATTTGCCACATAAATTTCAGGCTTCCACTGGAGATGGATTGTTGTATAATAGCTGTAAATGCTACTGCCACTTTACAGACTCACACACACACACACCCCGACACCAGTCTGACACACACTCATGCTTTACTCATACCGACCCATTTAACCTCTGGCTACAAGCTCAAGCATCTGACTCTGAATGAAGCATAAGAACAGCAGTAACAATGAATTATCATGAAGTGTCACTGGATGTGTGCCTGCTAATATCACCACCTCTAAAACATTTTCCCTGACAACGATTATGTGTATACAAGTGATGAAAAAGTACAGATTTGAATAATTCATACTTAAAGTAAGAGATGCCTCAACAAAAAAAGTTGGATATCTGTTATCTTGACACAAGGTTATGTAAATGCACAAGTGCAGACTCAAAAGAAGTAGACATTAAATGACACTGCGGCAGATTGTGTCCTCTTCGCCATCAGCTAAAGCGGGCTTATTTTCCCACAAACAGTCTTGTTTCCATAAGACAAACGCCCAAGGTCGCAAGCTGGAAGTGGGACGCCATGCCCTTCACCAGGTTGGAAAATCTGCGACTCGCTGCTTAGCTTACCGTGTAGCACAAAAACGATGAAAGATGAGAGGTAGACAAAGAAAGTAAACAAACAGTGTGAGGAAATGAGACTAAGGGATGCATTTGCACAGTAACACGAGAAAGACATTATGTACTCGCCTTTTGTGAGCAGAATTGAAATATTTTCATGCTGCAGGATTTTTTTTTTTTCTTTCATATACATCAATATTTGACTGCAAAAAGATTTTTAACACATGAAGCGGCAATGAAAGATTGATGGGCACTGGATGATTCCTTCACTGCATGTTTTAGCAGTTCCTTTTACACTAGAAGTGTCTTTCTGAGGCCTTTAGGGAGGGAAAAGTGACATTGAAAACTGAGGCAAAGTGGAGTAGTTGGGCACTTTTTTAGTTTGGCTCTTAAAAGTAAAGTTTAATGCAACTGGTGAATATTAAACTTAAAGTAAAATTAGACTCTTGAAGTTATGTTCGTCAAGATGTGAACCCCCAGCTGCAGCTCCCCTATAGGGAATAAAAACAAGTGACGTCATCACCCTCTTGTTGCTAAGCCCCTCCCCTGTGGCTTTGAGTGACAGCTCCTGGCAGCAGGGCCCCCCGGGCAGCAAGTTTTAAACACAGCACTCGGAGCCACACAGTCCCAGAGCCCAGGGCTATGCCAGCTGCTGCGCTGATAGCCCTCTGTGGGGTGCCAGCACCGTTGCTGAGTGGGTGTATGTGCAGGGCAAGAGACTTGAACATCTGTGTTTATGCTCAGTTGTCCTCTGTCTGTGTGCCTGAGGTCGGTTTGTGCGCTTGTGTTAAAGGGAAAGATCAGAGACTGAACGACCAACACAGTTCAAGATGTTTACTTTTAATTATGTTGGGGTTTTTTACCCCTTTTCTCAGCAATGAATGAGGGGTTTCTATTAATTATACACAGGAAATGTGCTGTGGGTTTTCACTGAGATATGTCTTTTGTACAGCCCCCATTTTCTTTCCATTGACGCTGAGCTGATAAACAAGGTATGTTTGGTTCACATTCAGCCGCTGTCAATGGATCGTGTTTAATGTTTGCTATTACGAATGATTAGCTTTGGATTAGCTGCAGCTTTTGTCTCGTCTGCCCGCTTTGTTTCTCCTGTCCCTTTCAAATCCAAGTCATTTGGAGAAGTGCCTCTTTAGAATTGTATTTAAACCCAGTCAAAAACGGAGACAAAAACCTGTGGGGCTCAACTATTGTCACAGCGCTGTTTTTGATGGCGCGTCTTTGAAGACTTTGATGGTTAGACATGTCAGCAAACACTGCAACTTTCCTCAGAGCTGAATGTTAGCTGAATATAAAGCAGGCTGCTGATATGGTCATTGTGTGTGTGTGTGTGTGTGTGTGTGTGTCAAAACTTGGATAATGATTGTTGTGTTCACTTACGGCACAGTGGGTGTTGCAGAATTATTTTTTTAATTAAAGGCTAAATCAATAATAAATCACAGAGGGGAAAAATTCTAAATGTTTCATAGCTTATAAAAAAACGTTAAAAATCACAATTATAGTTTGTGCACGTAGACAAGCCTTTTACCCTTCCCCATTTACTCCAACAATTACCAATAAATGGTTAATTGCGAGTGTTGCTATGCATATAAACCAGCTTGTTATTGATGGAGAAAGTGAAGAGTTTAGACCAAAAACGGTAATTACACCAACTTTTAAACAGAGGCAAAGGTTGTGATAACCTTTTGTACGTGTATGTGTGGGGCTGTTACCACTGATGAATATCTGTCTTACACAACTCAGAATTTTAATATCCACATTAAAGCATTGCAATGTTGGCCTACAGTTATCTTAAGAAAACTGTATATCCAGCACTGCAGGATTTATTTCTCAGCAGGGTTTAGAAAAACTTGTCCATGCTTTAATGCGACAATAACTGGTAAAACATGACGTCAGAAATTGCCATGATGGGATCCGATAGAGTGACGACGTATCATCCCGCTGGATTTTCTGGAACTACAGAAATGGTGTTAGAGAACTAAGAAATTTCCATCACAGTTCATCTTTGGCTGCAAACCAGCTACACAGAGCACTTCAGAACAAGTTAGTCACAGTATAGTACTTTGTAATACAGTCATTGTCATTTACTGTTTCATAACAGCGACACACCTTTCAGATCAGAAAGACAAGAGTCGCCCACATTCAGTGTGAACATGCTACATGTAATGTGCCAAGGCTGCTGTTTGTGTTGGTATCTGTGACTGTGGTGATGCGTTTCTCACCTGTGTGATTCAGCAGTCATACATGTGAATCCCACAGAGTGACACTTAACAAGATAACAGCCAACAAGAAATAAGTGGGGTTATTTTTTCAGTTTTTGCATCATTATTTTTCTGAAGTTTATTAGATATACAATAGCTAAAGGCACAACTCCATAGATCTGTGTAGCTACATGCCATTTGGAAGAACAGATACCCTTGGGTGTTGTTTGATAAGTTGTTCTCTATTGTAAGGGAGATTAGAAGCTATTGATACAGGAGGGCTTGTTAGATAAACAATAAGTTGACTTGCTCTCGGCTTGTAGCAAGAGATGGCCAATTTAACTTTAGATACAAATCAAGTAATTGTGAATTTCATCACCTGTAATGAAGTGGAGGATGATGTGGCAAACTGCACCCAGAAGAGGCTCTTTTATTTGAAAGTATTCATAAAAGATTTTTAATTAGAGTTTTATTTTGAAAGAAAGATCATATTAATGTAAAATAAACTTTCATAGAGGTCAATTTTCTGCTTTTTCATATCAATCACTCCTCATCACCTCTCCCAAAAACAGGATACACTGTATATTTATGTGTAATCAGGATTTAACGATGTAGCCTTAGATGCTGTGATTTTTATTGAGAGCAAGCCAAGCTGTGGTCTGTCAAGTATTGGCTGTGACTCCCGCTTCCATTCAGCTGTGGCTTTGTCCCCTGTTGTGTGGAGTCAACAACCGAGCCGCTATCATTGCAGGTAATCATCTCCATGCTCTGTTGCATTCTGAGAGACGAGCCAAACACCTTTTCTGAGTAGTGTTAAGGCCACCCAACTGACCGACATGTGGCGATGTAAACACACTCCTCTGTGTCGCAGAAGGACGCCATTCGCTCAGCAGGGGGATCCAATTACCTGAGCTGCAATTGGAAGTGAGAGGAAATGCCGGCAGTGGTTAGCACACACATCAGTACCCAGGAGACAGACAGACGCTCGCTTTTCCCAGTTGACTCTCCTTCGCATTCACATACACATACACACACACTTCCATGAAGAGCTCAAGTTTATTTATGAACTTGCTCAGTGAACCTTCAAGTCCCTGCTGGTCCTCGGTGCGTGGATATGTGTGTGTGAGGCTTTCGCAGTTACAGTATATTTGAATGTCACAAAACCATGTATGTGTAGCCATGACGAGAGGGAGACAAAATTGGCACAATATAAGCTTGTTAAACTGTGCATAACTGGAACACAATTTCCTTGCACTCTGTTATCAGGCCTACAGATGTTAGTTTACAAGGTAGGAAACGTTCACAAATGTTTCCTTGAGATGAATGACGTCAGCCGGCTACTACATTTCCTCTCATCTGATCTGATGGGACTTGATGCTCTGACGGTTTTATAGCTTCCTTTCTTTAGATAGTGAGACCATTCCTCTGCTTGACCACCATTTGTCAGTGTAAATGTAAATCTGTTTGAAAATTTAAAAAAACACAGCAAAACTGTATTTGATAATTATGTTATTTCATAAAACTCTATGGTACAAGCTTGTGTACATAGAAAACTTTGAAAAATGTACACAACATAACAAATTTACAAAACATATTTTTTTTAAAACATAGCCTACTACTACTTTTTCAGGATGCATTATATTTTAAGTAAAATTCTTCACAGAAAGTGTTTTACCCAAAAACATGAAAGGGGGCCGTGATACATGTGTCAAAGATGAGTCACGTGGTCTCCTAACCTGTTCCTGCTCTTTTTCCATAGTAATTACTTTAGCTATAGGTTTCATAGCTGTTAATACTGAACTTAAACTATGTGGTTTTGGGCAATGCAGCAAAAACTGTAATAATTAAATGCTGCAGCTCATGGTGGACCAAGATATACAGTTATATATATAAGTTGTGGAGTAAAAAAAAATATTTTGTGAAAGCCAATCTTTATTTTCTCAACAGTTTCATTTTAGTGTGTAATATATATATGTGTGTGTATGTGTGTATATACACACAGCGTCTATGTATAAAGCAGGGAAATGATTTATATCTTAGATGAGCAGCTTTCAAATACAGGTGTGGCTCTCTTTGCTGATGATGGAAACAATAGCCTGGCCAGTTTACAGTAGTCAACTATCAAGAGTTAATTTTTCTGCGCAGTAAATACTCTGAGATTACTTTTATCTTTTTTATTTTAAAGTAAATACAGTGTCAAACTCTGAAGTGTGGCTGTGGTAAGGTCTATTTTATCAAAACGTGGTGTGTTTGCCTGTGAGGGTCAAGGAGGGTGCATCAGGGTTATGTATCCCCTCCTCCCTCTGGGACAGTCATCAGTGGCCCCTGTCCCCACCAGCCCAATTAGAACAGTAATTCAAGAGCGTATGTGCGGGCCATCAGACTGTCATTTACTGAGCTGCCCTGTCTATGGTCACACAGGTTAAATCATTCACACACACACACACTCACACACAGAATATGCTCAATCACTTAAAGAAAGAGGAACTCACACACAGCGTCTTTGACCCTCTAGTGATTATGCAGATGGTGTATGTGTGTGTTGGTGCGGATTCTCCTCCATTTCTGTAATTGCTTACAACAGTAGATAAGACTGTAATTACAACTCTTGTCTAAAAAAAGAACTTGTGGCGTCAGTCTTCTTCTCTTCTGCTATTTTAGTGCTGATGATTATTTCTACCTGAAGTTATTATATAGAAGCCAAAACGTCTAGCACATTGCTCACTTATACATGAGAATTTCATTATTTTTATTTATGGAAACATCTTTTCCTCTGCAGCTCTCTTCAATTCATTGTAGTGTGCAGTGCAATCAGACATGAATTAACATTAAATCAGACAGGAACATGGTGAGAAGTTGACAACCTCCTATCTCACATCAAGAAATCCATTAGACTGAGACTGGGCGAAGAAACTAACTTGTTTAACATGTTTAACATGTCAACTTCAGAATTAACATTGTTTTTTGGTACAAAATGTAATTTACCAGTGGAGTCCAGGAGGTGTCATAGCACCTCCCGAGCTCTGTATCTATCATCTCATATCTTGATGTATCTTATCATTATCATCTCACTCTTCCCATACTGATGATTAAGGTCTATATTTTATTACAGGCAAGGCCTCTAATACTTTAATCAAGCACAAACAAAAGTTATTTTAGTGACTTGATTTGTCATTAATTACAGCAGAGTTTGAAATGCCCTTCTTTGACACTTTTACACAGCTGAGATCCACACAGATGAACTCTCCTGTTCTGCTAAAAATGAAAAATATTCAAGAAAACAAGATGCAGTCCAAAGTGTACGTCCTTTGTACTTGGACAGTTAAACATTCTTGTTGTTCAGGCATTGTGTTTTAGCACATTCAATTAGAAATAAAACAAAGACTATTACATTAAAATGCAGTGTCACTGCTTTAATTTATGTGGGTTTATGTCAGTAAAGCTTAAAAAGCAAACTAGTGATGTTTAAGGTAGTCAGTTAGTCAAAATTGTGTACATAGTAAAAAATTAAGTGTGTAAAGGAAAACTAGGAAATAAACACCTTTGTAGCCTACGGTAGTCTTGTGGAAGAGCGTAAAATCATCAGCGGCAGAATGGTAAAGAAAAAAATCTTTGTCTTTGCCCATCAAGTCAAGAATGTTCTCCAGGACGAAGGCGTATTTTTTCTCGTCCGTGATCAAGAGAAGTATTTGTGATGATAATCTCAGAGCATTCACCACAACATACAAACCCTTGGCAAGCCCACAAAAAACAGACCAGGTTGTACAAAAACATCCAAAAAACAAACCATGTAATGGCTGAGGTTTTGTTTTGGACCCAAGAAGAGACACCATAGGTTAGGTTTCAATAGGATAGGTTTCAAAGGTAATTAACCTCAAAGGTGGGTGGATTGAAATAAGCAAACTTAGATTGCAATATTGCAATAGAGGATGTGTGGAGTCTCAGACCTCCTAACCAGTAGGTGGCGCTGGCTTGCACTAAACGCAAGAAAAAGGTAGAAGTGAGAGTTGGCAGAGACAATGGTTCACTGAATCTATTGAGGCTCTTACTATTTTGAGGTTCAGGAATGAGATGAGGTGTAGCTCGGCAGAGAGTGGGGAGTATGCAGTGGGGTCGGTATAGGCAGAAGAGGCAGACATAATGGCGGGGGCTGAGCAGCTGCACAAGATGGCGGGCACCATGCGGCCACTACAAAAACACAGGCTCAGAGAAAAAGAGATTGAAAATGTTGCACAAGCACATGAAAATGCACACAGAGGGGAATCACTGAGACAGGGGCCAATGTCTAAAGTCCTTTCTCAGTACAGGGTCCTAGAATCAAAGAATCCACAATCCAGAAATCCAAAAGAGTCCACAGAAATATCACAGGTCAGAATATCTTCAGAGCCAGGGCAGAAACCAGAGTCACAGATATCAGGCAGCCATACAAAAGCCAATATCCACAGAGCAGAGAGAACAACAGAATATGCACTACTCACAAAAAGTTAGGGATATCGGTTTTTCGGGTGAAATTTCAGGATGAACCTAAAATGCACTATAACCTTTACAGGTGAACTTAATGTGACCTTCCCTAAA
>JAUMHL010000013.1:5241822-5307429 GCA_032362345.1 Sandelia bainsii
GTGAACTTTTTACGTTTTCCATAAATTTCACCCGAAAGCCAAATATCCCTAACTTTTTGTGAGTAGTGTATGCCAGGGTCCAAAGCCAGGATAGCACCAGATAAATCAGAACAGGCTTACTGAGCCGACAGACAGAAACCAGGGAATCAGGTCAGATAGACAGGCAGGTCCAAATACACCAGGAGATCTTTCAGGCTTAAGAGTCTTCTGTGGGTAACAGGTGAGACAATCTGGCAAAAGCAGTGTGTCTAAGAGCTGCTTATATAAGAACAGGAACAGGTAAAATCAATCATGGTTAATGAATGTTAAGTTGCCTAGAGGAGAGTCAAAAACACGAAGTCATGATCTTCAAAATAAATGTATGCAACAGGAAGTTCAGACTGCGAACGTGACAAACCTGGACAGCTTTGGAATAAAAGTTCTGTTGACGAATGAACCAAAAATCAATATCTGTCAAAATGATGGAAAGAAGAAAGTATAGAGAGAAAAAAGACCAAAAAAATTAACTACCTCATCTGCTAAACATGGTGGTGGTTCTCTTTTTACTCTGACTTTTATGACTGCCAGTGGAGCTGGCACATTATCATCTTTTAATAAATATCCTTGACTGACAGAGCCAATCCGACTTAACTGTATTCCACTTGCTGGAGACCAGACTAAAACAACTGAACTTTGGGCGGTGTATTAAAAGAGCTATATCTCTTACGCTATTCTTTGTAAACTGATGTAAACCTACTCAAATTGAAGCTAGGGACTTTAGTGTTAAGAGAAGACAACTGCACCACACAAAGAGCAGTTGTAGGACTATTTAAATCTGAAATCTTTAATATAAGGTTGAGTGTTCATCAACAAAAGAAAAAAAACTAAAAATCAGAAACTAATCAAATCATATAAGCGAATGCTCTGTATTACCAAAACCAGACTTTCCTTTTCACTGTTTTGAACCTTATTACATTAATAAGTCTACCAATGTAAACAGTTTTACAGTTGTGAGTTAGTTTTTAGGGACTTTGGTTTAGGTTTCGCTGCTGTTGTTGCAAGCTGTCATTCTGGCAAAGGGGTCTCTTTCATCATAATGTAAAAATGACGAAAAAAATGCTCAAAAGTACGTTTTCTATTTATTGAATGAGAAAAAATTCAATGTTCTACTCAGGAACGTCTGCTAAATGTGATGCTTTAGTTGGAGTCACAGCCAAGATTTCTAATTGATACGACGGGAGCTGTCCTTCGTGCTGAAATCACAGCTCTAACACTACCTACCTTTGGAAAACATACTGTACTGTGTTTCTCTTTCTACATTAATTTCTTTACACTCTTACTCAGTCCATTACAGTATTTGTATACCTTACAGATACAAAAAGAAGCTTTCTTTCTAGAGCTCTGTGAAGATTCTCAGTCATCCAGGTCATGGTTATCCCAAAAAGTGGCAACTGGACTTTCCTCCTCTTCAAGGAACTAAAACAAGTCCAGTTGCCACTTTTTGGGATAACCATGACCTGGATGACTGAGAATCTTCACAGAGCTCACTAGAGCCCTTTCTTGGGTTCTTTCTAGAGAGTTATTTCAGCCCAGTGTGGGAGTAGATATCAAGTGAATGTAATTTCTGCTTTGGTCTGACTTGAAGATGTTTCACAGGGGAAAAGCGATAACATACTTTTGTTCCAAACCTGGTGAATAGTCAACTCTGATTGGCTTCCTTTCTCACTACTGTCACATCCCATCAATTCACAAAGCTGTAGCACATATAGGTGCAGCAGCGTAAACTACAAACACAACTGACAATACACAAAGAGCCTGGTAGATTTCAAGATGGATTAGTTAAAGAAAGACCATATTGATGGTTCTAATTCCCATTTCACAGCAGCTTTTGTCTTTCACTGGCACACTATTAAAACAAAGTGAAACTAAGTCGGAAGGAAGATGTGCATGTGTGAGAGTGTGTGTGTGCCTGCTTAAATGATGGCGACAGATAAAAAAAAAAAAGCTTAAGAGGTGGTTTGTGGGAGAAAACAGCAGGTGACAGGGGCTAGAAGGTACCCGCCTGCCGAGAGGAACCATTTGTAGTGGGCAAGAGCAGCATGAGGCCACATTCCTGCACTTGTTTTTCTGCACTTGTTTTTGAAAAACACTACTTGTCTCAATGAAGAACACAATTGTAGAAGAAGCTGGATGTCCACTCATGTTGACAAATGCACATTTATTCACCGCGGAGGCTGTCATGCACCCACACACACAGCGGGAGTAACATTTTCAGAGATGACCACGCGACACCACACAGACAAAGTCATAGACGGGCGGGCGCTGAGAGCGATCCATCAGTGGGAGTGGTTGGAGTGCACATCAGACAAGCAAAATGACAAAGGCATCTCAGACAGATGAATCAGCCCAGTCGCTGTGAAAGGAGCGTTAAAGAGATGTTCACATTCATCCATCCATCCACAGCAGCAGCCACCCTTCACCCTTCTGTCTCCCAGCCTGACGACCTACACATTCACCCACACACACTTGTATTCGCACTAGGGAGGCATGCGCTCATATCAGAGACACTCACTAAGTCACCCATGCATGCACTTTGTGTGGCTGTAACATCTATGTGGTCGCACACATACATTTTCTCTCCACGCACCATAATGGAAGGAGCGGAGTTAGCCACATCTTGTTGACATTTTCATAGGCACTACGAGTAATTTATGTAAGGTTAGCTTGCTCCCAGTGCACTCGGCCTGAACACAGTAAAAGCAAACAGAGGAAGAAAGAGAACAAATTGCTTTTTTTAAAATTGCTCAGACAAGGGGTGCTCGTTTTGCTCTATTAGGACAAAGTGCATACACTGCTACAAAGCAGGGGGGGACCACTGAAGTGTGACTAAATCTAATAGAAATACCATTTGCCAATGTGGATACCAGTGGGTTTTTGGCATCTGCATGGAACCAGTTTGATCTAGATGGAAAACATGATTCTGCACAGTGTTAAATTAATCAGAGCAAGAATGTACCTAAAAAGATGTCTATTTGTAGTCTATATGGTGACTATATATAAACTACTTTGTCTCATTTTAGACTAAGTATTGAATTGTCTAAAAATATCATGCAAATATTACACTTTTTATTTAATGCTAACACAGTATTACTTTTTACTAATGCTTATATTTTGTTCTAATCTCTGAGTAGGATTAGCACAAAATGAAATACTACTGTTAGTGGTATGTAAAGTTTTTCTTACTTTCACAATCTTTGATCATTTCAGCATCTTACGCCTTCTCAACCCAATGTTTCATACTTGTCATTTTTAATTTAAATATTTGTCTTTTTGATTTAAATAGCCAGCGTGCACTTTACTTGGATGTAAATTTGATTTAATTTGAATTTGATTATGCCCAGTACTTAGCACACCCACCTGAATGTGTTGCTGCATGTATGCTACATTTTCAGTTGACCCCATGCTGTAAAAACATCTGTTTCACATTTAATTACTGGTTATCAATGTGTACTTTTCTCTCATTAGAGAGACGCATAATTGTAAAAAATTACAGAATGCTATGATGCCTACATGGTGCAAGGAAAGTTGATGTGGCCTTTATGCATGAAGTACTTAGTTCACAACCTTCTCAGGGCTTCTTCTGAAAATCTGATGAAAATAATCTTAAATCATAAGTTGTATAGTGCTGTTTGTCATTTGCAGTGATCACTTTGCTACCATTGAAATAAGCTTCAAAATATCCTGGCACTAAGAATGAGTCTTAGTGCAAATAGGTTCTTCATCTTAGGAGCATGATTGTGTTCAGCAGTTCCATGGATATCGGTTTACTATATGCTTATGTATAAGTGTTTTTGCTTTTAGTTCTTACTCTGGGCCACCAGAGGTAAGGCTTCGAGATATCACTAAAGTTTGTCCTCTGAGGACCAACATGATTATCCACATCAGGTTTTATGTCATCCTGAGCATCACCAACGTTGATATTTAAGCCTTTGCACTGTGCTAGAGGACAAGTCATAATTACCAAAATAGGAGATCCTCTGGAGACTGGTAGGCCGAGAGCAAAAATGACACATGAACTGAAATATTCATGGAGACATTTCTCATGTTTATGTCTGTGAACAAGGATCTCTTGTGTGCTCTGCTGTATCTCTTGCTCTGATTCATTGAATAAAGCATAAAGTGGAATCACTGGCAAAGACTTAATCAGATTTAATTAGTACAGAATATTTAATATGCCCTTTACAATCTCTAGCCTTAGTGAATGGTCACTATAGTGAAGCTACAGCATGTTATGAGTTTTTAATTTATTTCCACCTAGCCTGTGGCATGTTGGAGGTGTTTCATAGGACTTTGGAAAATACCACAAATATGAGTCGTTTTTCTTTAGCCTCTAGACTACCAAAATAAGGCACCAAAACAGATAAGCTTAGCCACAATATATGTGCTGATTGACACTCAATCACGAATTACTTTTGCAGCAGACAAAGGAACAAACCAAAAGCAAACAGTTCTCCGTGTAGTGTTTCTGTGCTTCTGTGGAATTTAAATGTGGCAAGCAGATAGAGCCATAAAGGATGCTAATTTTATTTTGTGGAAGCAGCTGATAGCCATGTTCATGTCCTCACTCCCTGTGCTTCCTAGCTGGTCGATAACCTTCAAAGTGGCCTGGAGAGGGAGGGAGATTGGCTACCATGTCCTGTCCATGGCCTTATTTGGGCCAAACCTCAGTGGATGTATGTAATCCTGCTCTGCCCATGTGCTTGGTTGGCCTCAGCAAGGCCCCCCTTAGAGACGGACATTGACGTTGTAGGGTGGCAACAAGGACATCTGGCTCTCCTTGCATTGGACCATGCTCAGAAATGGAGGTCAACACACTCACTGAGCGCACAGTACAAAATCAGTGTTCAAGTGAAAAATGCTTTTTCAAATCAAATTAGACACAACACAAGGCTAAAAGTTAATACAGCTGATACAGTTTTGTGTTTTTCCTTCAAGGAAGAGTTTCCAGGTGGCGTTACATTAGGTTTCAGTGCATGAATATTAACACAAATGGGATATTAACTCAAATATTTGGTTCATTTTTGTCCTTAATATATGTTTCCTTAAATTTTCCTTAAAATTATATCAGTTTACAACCAAATGAGTTGTAATTTTTTACGTAATTTCAAAGGCAAATTTCACATAGTTGCACTGGGTTAAGCACTAGTACTCAGAAACATATTGTTGCACTGTAGACCAAAGATATATGCACGCTTCAAACCTTCACATGCATGCATGTCGACCCACATTCAGAACTATTTGACTTGCTGGTTTTTATGAACTGTTTGCACAGCAGTGCTACGTGCGGACAGGTGGAAGATTAGCAGTGACGCACACTACTCATCACATCTCTTACTGGGGCAAAGATGTTCTTTCCAAAGGCATGATAACTTTTCGCACTTATGTCGGTTTTAAAATGCACCTGTGATCTTTCTTGCTGAACCCTGAGCACTGATGCAAAGTTTCAAGAGTCTATCAAAGTGTGCGTTACTTTCACTGCAAGGCTGTGCAGTGCATTCTGGGTAGAGATGAGCTGCTACCAGCTTGGTGATTTATCTTTGCAGGTGATGAAATATACATTTATCAGAGGAGGACATACAGCTGGTCCTGGCGAATGAGGCATTTGTAACGATAAGACTATGATATACTCTGGGTGAAGTTCAAGAGGGCGAGTCCATAACACATTACCTATGATATACTATCTAGTCTCTGCTGAAATGGAACTCTGCTGCAGCCAAAGGAAACAGTTGGTTTCCTTTTCGCATTTCTTATTGGGATGATTCATTGTTATCAGATAGACAGGCTCATTAGCAAGATCCAAATGTTTTCTCATAATCATTTTTATGCTTCGGAGTCAAGAAATCCAGCTTTGATCAGTTTGGAGCCAGCTTATTTGGAAACCAGAGCCATTGTTTTTGAAATGATTGCACTGGTGTTTCTAGTGTTAATGAAGTTAATAGTTAAAGATACTGCAAAGCATTGTTTTCTTTAATCTACAGGTCACTGACATAAGCTTCTGGTGTTGCTGTAGAAATATTGGAAACACATTTTATTAAAAGCATACTGGTAAAAGCATGCATTACTTTGAGTTGTCAGTCCATGCCTTAAAATCTGCTCCATTATGGCTGCAGACACAAAACCTGTTTATAAATGCAGTGTACTTGAAAGATTTCTTCTAATATCATTCATATAAATAGCAAATGTTCTGTGCTGCTACAGTTGACTTATATCTCACACAATAGGAGTTTTATTCCATATCTTTAAAACATTTAGAAAATCCTTCCCTTAACAACGGTGATAAGTCCTGCTGTATGGCCATGTTGCGGTAATCCTTCTCCTGTGGTCCCTTCCTCACTCTGCCCCTCCCGTTTCTTTTCTTCCTCCATCTTCCTGTCATGTTGTCGATTCTCTTCTTCTCCTGGAACAGTATGTTCCTCTCCAGCCTCTGTGGAAATATGAAGAATGTTGCTCTGCTGACAACCACCCTGCATCAGAGAAAAGTGCTGCTATTTTTTGTCTCAGGTAGACTGTAAAACCATGTTGGTTGTTTAGTATCTCCAGAGTTTGTAGCAGATGTGCTGTTAAAATATATTTTCGGTTTTCATTAATGTTCGTAGAGCCAGAAAGAGAGCGTTTGACTTGATTGATGTCCACCTTTTTCATTCAGGCATCAATGTAACAATGTTAAAATTGATAAAATTATACATGCGAATAGCTATTTCATCTGCAGTAGCCATTCTAGGAACTGTATATGCATTAGAGGTGAATTTAAATAAGGGCTTTCATAAAGTAGGGTGGGCAAATGTCAATCAAACATACATTTCAGTTCTAATATTGTGTTTTAGTAATAATTACTGTCTTTCATCACAGTTCCTGCCATAAATGTGTGAAATTATGTAGACACTTGTCAGTGACAGCTGCATTTCACCTTTTGCCTCAAGTAGTGAGTAATTGTGAGTCATATCTTTTATATGGATTTGCCCCCAGAACTCTGTCGCTGAAAATGTAATGTGGGCTTTCTACACACTAGGTGTGGGCCTCCCTGTGCAGCCAAGGTGCCCTATTGTTTTATGGCCTTCCACAAAACAAAGACAGCACATCCCTAACTTTAATAGCAGAAACCGCTCACTACGCTACTTAATCTGCACCTTGATTTACGCACAGTTCAATCACGCCAGCTCTCAGACTAATGGCATCTCCATGCATTTTATTTCATTATGTTTAATGGCTCTCTAATTGTGTGCATTTAGAACTGGTGGAGCAAAAAGTACAAAGACGCCTGCAAAGACGGACAACCAGGTGTGCACGTGCATAACATTCTTTGTAAGCATTTGATTTTCTATTGTATAGGTGCTGTTTGTACCCACAGTGAATGACAATGAGTGTGCAGCAGGATAATTATCCTAAAATTACAAGACTCCATTATAAAATAATAGTCGCTTGCTATATGTTAAGTGAGAAATAATGAATTTAAATAGAACAGGTAGGAGTTTTTTTAGACAGCAAAGTGGAGGAACATGTAAAAGAGGAACACGTTGGAGACAGACATTCACAGACAAGTGTGTGAAGTCTTTGAGTGTTCAGCTTATATCTCTGTCTTAACTGAAGAAGGTACTGAATGCTACCCACTCCAACACCCCACTGTCTCTTATTAGTATAAAACTGACAGCCGCCTCAATACTGGAACGTTTTTGCACATCTTTACAGAAGCTAATCGGCCAAGTATAGTGGAGCATCAACAATCGCAGTTAAATTGATTGTCACGGAACAAGCCAGTCTCTCATGCAAGCCTTCACTCACGCCGCCACTTCACTGTTAACGCACATACCGTACATGATGCACAAAGCAAATGATAGACCTGCTGGAAATGTCAGATAAGAACTAAGGCACATATCAAGAAGTAATTCAGGATTTCCATAATGGAAGGTTCCTTTTGTAGATATATTGAAAGCTCTATCTTGCTCCAGATTTTCACCCAACATAATAACTCCTTGCTGCTCTGTAATATTCATCCTTTCTGCTTTTGATGACAATTAGTTTAGACAGTAGGTGATGTGAGTTCAAATATTTTGTTACTCATCTTTATAAATGCACTTTCTAAATGGCAATAAGAGGCTGAAGAACTAGCCGGTGGATTTGTGGTTTCAACAGTTCACTATTTGTCATCCACTTATCAAACTGTATTATATTGTTGATTATGGCTTAGTCTGATTGATCTTCTCCTCTCAAACACAAGCTCTGTTATCTGATTGCTACCATCAACAATTGTGAATCTTTCTGTAAAAGACTGACTCGATAACTAGCGTTGTACCGCACAGCATCAGTACAGCACTCACTCTGTTCACACGTCAGCGCTGATCTGTCCAAAACACCCTGTACGGATGTTGAGAAGACGTTCAATCTGACTGATTCACCATTCTTTGGGAAATCTCTAAGTGCTGTACAATTCATCCCAATTTGGTAAAAATGAGCAGTTTTATGACAAAGGGCTTTTTGGTCGATCAGAAAGCTGCAGTGTAAAGCATTTTAGGAGCTGTAGACCTTAAACGACACTTGTAACTATAAATCTTCTTCCAAAAAAGTACATTAATTGAAGTTTTTGACTACTTTATGTACAGGCAGTGCGACAAACTGTAAACACATCAATAACATACTGTATTATTACCATTGCACACATTGTGACATTGTGCAAAATTAGCCTTCACATGGAGTCGCGTTTCTGACTAATCTTTATCTTGTCTTAGTTTTGTCTCCCTGTTGTGGTTTCTAACAAATCCTATATGGAATAAATGCCCCACTATGTTCACTATAAAAGCTTTTGTCTGTTATTTAGAGGCTATACACTACCTGCTCAAAACATAGCTTGAAAAGCAGCTGTGGCTATGAACAAAACTGTTGAGTGAACCGAAACAGTGAAACCTCTGTGGAGCTGCAGGGAATGGTCAAGTGTAATACAGTATATAACTGAAGCTAGTGTTATCATAACTCTCAGTCAGTCCACTGCTCTGCTATACTCTTCTACTCTCTCTACTCTACCCTCATGCTCTGCACAGCCCTTCAGATATTAACCATTATCATGCTACAGTATAATTACAACTTACTCAAAAACATTTAAATGCAAAATTTCCTGCACTGCTACCAGGCTGTTGTGTGCATCTGACTTCACAGGAGTTATTAACAGAATTTCTCTACATTAATATAAGTTTTGGAACATATTTCTACAGAAAAAGTTTCATACTGTAGTTTTGATTTAATGTTTTATTCATTGGTGATGTATTATACATATAAAACCAATGACACTAAACTTAGATTTGAGGATGTTGTAACAAATGAAATTAGGCCATTTGAAATCACTACAATGCAACATGCATGTTTAGTCTTAAAATGTGGCTGATCTATTATCATTTTACACCTGAGAATGAGATGCAGTAAGGTAGTTTGCTTTTTCCTGTTTAATTTTGTTTGGATTAGTCATTTTCTGCATGTCTACCCTAAAGTGAAATTTCTTTTGGGCAAATAGAGCAACAGTGTGGTCTTTTCATTAGTTAGGACTGGGCTGAGTCTCACTGCTATAACTGCATAATGTGATTTATGCTGCTATGACACTAATTCTCATATGTTTACAAAACTTTAAGCTTCACCATTGTTTGTGGCTCGCTGCCAGCGCACTAGCAGAAAAGTGCTGGTCAATTTCACATAAACACTTACTTCCATTTATGTTTATCCATGCATCACTCTCTCCCACTCCGCTCCCACTGACATCAAAGACAACTTGCACAGCCGCACAGTGAGCAGGAGAGCTGTAATGCATTGTTGTAAATAGCAAGCAGAAGATGAATGTGGGGAACATACATGGCATTATTACACTAATATTCGCTTGTCTGTTGGGGACTATTTTCAGCACTGCAATGTTATTTATTCCCCAGTGCTTAAAAGTAGGCAAATAAACTTAATGTTGCAAATACCAGTGAGCAAGTCATATTTCATATGTTGCTTCTGTGTCTTTTATTGCAGTGATAGATTAGTGCTTTTAAAGGAGGCTGTGTCTTTGTGAGGTGGTTTTGATGTCGAAGCATGGTTGGAGATACAGCACTGTAAAATAACAGAGATCACATAAAAATATAGGTGCGTGGGAAAATCAACATCATTTTTTTTCTTTAGTACCCTGAACCATGGTGCTGTATCAGTAAATGAAAAATGAAATGCCATTTATAATAGAGTGAGGATAATTTAATTTAAAAGTAAAAGCAGCAATAGGAGTGCTTACACCGTGTGTGAAGCAGTGGGAGAGTGTGGAAGCATTATTAAAATATTAGAGTTATGACTTTCAGCACCTGAAATTTGCACTTCATAAAATAATGTTGTTAAAGTTGCTACATGGATTATCAACAGTGTGTGGCTGCCGTTGGAGTAATACTCTGCCTTTAAAGAGTTGGCTGTGGGAGTTTCAGTAGCTGCTTTGTCGTGCTCTTTGTTTGACTTTAGAACATTTAAACTTCAGAAAACACAGCCAGCATAATCTGAGATATTGTTATGTTTGTCAAACTTGTACTGCACGTTTTTATTTAGCATAACTGCAATCTTTTATATAGTGTGGGTTTTTTGCTTGAAACTTTAAAAAGTCAGATGCAGCATTTTTACCCAACATACAGCTATAACATTAGCTTATTTGCTCACTAGTGCAACTGAAATATTGTGTTAGTGACATTTTCTATCGCAAAGGAAAACATTTACAGTTGCCTTATAGAGGCTAAACCTTCTCTATCTGATTCGAGGTCAGATTTTAGCAAAAAAATGCAGAAAATGTTGAATTATAGATCTGTTAACATCTTGTAAACTGTATTTGTGAGATATATTAACAATAACTAATGGTGATAGGGCTTGGGGGAGGTAGTTTGCGTTTGCACCCACATTCAGTACACATGTATCTTATTAAATAATAATTCAGCATCGTTTGTGTTTAAGCACCCTTGTATCAGTTTGGATACAGTGCCTTGTTCAAGAGCACTTCAGTGATGCAGTACTGGCCACCCACCAGTCTTACACTCACTGCAGAGCCACTTTCTTCTTTCGGTGCTGCAGATGGAACCAGTAACCTTTTGGTTACTGGTCAGCCAGTGTGTCTTGGCCAATCAGCCTCCCACATATTGAACCACTGATTAAGTCCTCCTGATGCTGTAGCATCTATTTGTAGAGACAAATTCAAAACAAGTCAGGAGAGAAAGAGACAGAAAGACTGAGTGGGTAGAGGCTGTAGAGGGAGGAGGCATACTGAGGAAGAGAAAAAAGAGAGCAGAGAGGTGCAGCGAGCGTGAGAGAGGAATGCATAAAGAGAGAAGTGAACCTTGGTTTCTAATCCTTCATCTTACTCTGTTTTCCCATCTCCAGCAAAACAGAGGAGGGCAATCTCATTTACATCCCAGCACACGTTTGCCTCCCAACAGCCTCTAGAGGATCCCTAATCAGACACAATTGGAGAGATGGATTTTTCAAAACGAGTCTTTGATGTGAGGGTTTAACGTTTGTTTTTTGATGTAATTATATAATAGGCAGGCCAGCCATGTCAGGGGTAAAGCAGGCACATGTCTCTTCAGTGAAGAAAATCATAACAATGCAGAGATTGTCCACTGGGAAACAACTGTGAACTTTTGTTAGGTAACGTAATTACTTCTTTGAAGTTTTTTGTTAGGTTTGATATTTTTGGTGCTTTATATAGGTCGGTATATTATTCCTAGTTATTTAAATCTGAAATAATAATAAACAGCACTGTACTGTATAGGTTCTCCCGTAAGGACATCTTACAGCTTTAGGATTACATATTTTATTATTTTGCAATTAACTCTCAAACTAGGGCTTGGACATCTTTGGATGCTGCAGGTGAAGTTGTACGTTTGTAATACACAAATGAAAGCAGTTACGTTTTATTGACTATTTATTCGAACGTGACAAATATTGAGAAAGAAAGGTAACAACTGGGTTTATTGCTTGTTCCCTTAAAGATTAATAAAACACAAATATCCAATAGCCCTGAGAAGCTACTGCCTAGTGTTTGGAAAGTATTTTCTTTCATTTAGCCCAATTAATGTCTCAGTGCTGTACAATTAATTTGACTTTTCTTAAAGTATGATGCGTGTGCTCTGACTCTCAGTCCTCATGTTTTATTAATTGCTTAAGCTTACAGAAGGTCTACAGAAGGTTTTCTGATATGACAAAAATGCAGTTTAAAAAAAGGTTTTTTTTAGCCTCAGTCATTTCATCATTGCAGAATCAACAATTAGCCAGCAATGAGGTAGTTGTTAAATTATATAGAAATAATATATAAAGTCAGAGAGTGATTGCATGATGCATGACAGCTATAACTATAATGTATTATGTATGTAACATACATTTAATAAGATACATTTGCATTACAAAATAAAATGTGTGTCTGTGGGTTGTAAACATCCATTGTATGTCACACTGAGGTTTTATTTGCTACTTATAGCAACACATGTACACCTTTTGTTAAAATAACTTGTGACTCGACATACAAATAATCTTTTTAACAACTGGCTGTAGGAAGATTGGTTGCTTTTCTCATTTGACTGTAACTGTAACCCAAGAAGCAGCCACCAGTATCAAAGCGACTGTGAAGTAAATGTAGCTCCCAGGTTGCAGATTATAATGAGGAAGCCTCCAAACAGTAAGATGTCTTCACAAGCGTAGCAGCACAACTTAAAATCTAAGGGCTGTGCACATGAATGAAGAAATGTCTGTGATTGAGTTTTGGGTTGAAACAGGATGTACATGCAAGTCATAACAAAGAAGTCAATCTCTTCAGTAGTGGACATGTTGTACTACCCTTTATGAATAAATGAATGTGCTTAGGCAACCAACTCTGAAATTTATTTCACAAATACTCCGTCACAGATCATACTGTACTTTTCATTTGCAGAGAATGAATGACTTCCAGGGATTCCAGAGTAATTCCTGAAGAAAATACAGTTCAGGATACAAACATTAAACACACTACAAAATGAACAAATAAGACCTCTGCTTTTCATTAATCTACACTGAAATGTTTCACTTAAGAAATGTTACCAGTGGAGGAGTAACCTTTTCTTAATCTCACCTAGGTTTCCTTAAAAATGGTTTTATCTTCTCACTCAGTGTTGTCCTGAAATCTGTAGTAAACAAGTTGGTCCAGAAGTGAGGTATCTCATTTATTACCTCAATTATTACAATCCAAAAATATCATCTTTCCTTGTATAATTAAGATTGGTACAATTAGACACAATTGAACTGTAATTGAAGCTTATTTAGTCATGAATATGTTAAAGAAACTACTCAGGACTTGTTATATAAATTATTTTTCCCCTAATATGAAAGAATGAAGCCGCAGAGTGTAAAATGACAACACATTTTATGAAAGATAGCTTCAGGTTACAAGTTCCCTCTATTCTACAGAAAACCCATTTGGCAGTTCTCTGCCAAAGAAACATCCCTCTCAACAAATCAATTTCAGGCACAAAGCAGCAACTCTCCCTATCAGGACTCCCAAAGGAAACCAACTCAGAGCAACGCAATCTGTTTAGTTAAGTTCATTAGAGACAAAAAGCAAAGTTTCTCTGCCACTTTTTCTTTTGATTTGTTTTGGGGGAGCCTGGGAAAACCCATTGTTGTTGTTTATTTGCGCCATTGTCTTTTATCTCATCAGTGGTCATCTTCCTTGTGTGCGCTTTAATCTTGCAGTTCAAGTCAAGGCAATTATCCAAATAACTTAACTAATTACTCAGCAGTTGCTCAGTGGGACCATGGTTTCAAGGATGATTAATGGCAGATAGAGATCTGTGGAACATTAGAAAAAGTTCCAACTAGTAATAGGAACATTCATGGTGTGAGAGCAGCCACGCTTTGTTAAATTTAATCTTTCATTTACCTTAATGCATTTCTCTACATACTGTATACAGGGGCCAACAGTCACTTAATTATAGATTATTGGAAGTGTTCACACAATGATAGAGAAACCATTTGTTTGTCTCTGTATTCTGTTTCTATTCTGTTCATTATTTTGTGTTCATGGCTTTTCTTTGTGCTCTGCTCAGTGTGAGAATCCATGGTGACAAGTTCTGTCGATAAAGCAGCAACCTTGTCCTCCTTCCTTAGTTAGCACTGGGTTCTGCAGGAGTGAGTGCACAAGATGAGACACAGTCTTGTGACAAATGGTAAAACCAATATATAGAGTACATCAGTAATTAACAAAAGTTTTTAAGCTCACTCATACACTGTCTTTTTGGATTAAAAAACAGGCTGAAAAACTGTACATTTTGGGGAAAAAAATACTGCAATAAAATACTTTGTATTGATTTAAATACACCACACTATTACACCAGCTACCCCAGTCCACAAAAAGCTATAAATCAAGTAGGTTTGACTGTGCAGTCCAGTTATAGTTCTTGCAGCTGGCCTGTTATTTTAGCCATTCTAGATCTGAATGTGGCTCAATATTCCTCCCTATATGACCTGTTATTTTCTATTGTAATAGGAAATATTCATATCCCTTTTCACATTAAGTATCTGTCCACTAATAATTATACATATTGGATACACATACAACTCCTGGCAGCAGCTTGGTCACTGGACAACAGACCATGAGCATTTCTCTCCCTTGATGTTTTGGAGCTTCTCCATAATGCAGGAGCAGTGCCAGAGGCTGCTGGGTGGTGTGGGTGGAATGAGGATCGGCGACAGGGTGACTAACCCAGGTGCTGACATGCCTGCCCCACTTTTGCTGCCACCACTGTCCTCATCAACCAGAGAACATCTTCATGCTTCTATGACATGTATTTATGCGTACATTCATTATATGTTTATGCATCTTTTTGGAAAACGTGTTTACATCTGTGCATCTAACACAAAGCGAAGTTAGCTTATTTTTGGTGCAAGGATACAAAATGACTGTTGTCCTAGTGACAACCTGTAAGAATTGGATATGTAAATTTGGTCGAGGTGAGATACACTTTCTATTTTTTATCACCTTTCTCTGCAACCATAATGATGCAGTGTGACACTGTGCACTATATGGGAGTTGTAGTTTCACACAGGCATTTTGTGTCTTGCTCAAGGGCACCTGGGGCTTGTAACCAGGTTTAGCCAGTTGAGGGATGGTCTCTCTAGCCCACACTGCTCAGTTCAATTCAGCTCCATTGATCTCTCTGTCTGCCAGCTCCCTGCAGGCTAACATTTATCAGTTAATTGGGCTTAAAGCCGTTTCTCTTGGCGGGAGCGCACTCGGGCGACAACTCAATATGGCCCAGGCGACTGGCTACGGTGCTGCGAGGTTTGAAACAAAGGCCTGTCTCCTTCATTGACTCTTACCTCATGTGCCTATAGAGTTTTGAAAACTTTTGATCTTATCCTGTGACCATAAGGAACACTTGTGTGTTGTGACAGGAAAGCATGATTCTGTGCAAAGCCTTTTAAATCCAAGGATGCTCTCGATAGGCTTGTATTGCAGCTGAGCGTGGAACAGATTTTAAACTGATCTCCTTTGTCTTTAGAAATGGATGCTTGAATGAACTCAAAATGCCGCTAACACCGTCTACAGTAAATGCACATTTAGTGTATGTGAAGCTGTTTAAGATTCAGCACCTTTTCCCTGCTCCTTTTTGAATACCAATCAGATAGCATCACAAAACAGACTCATTGTTCCTGTTATTAGCCCACTAGCGAAACAGTCACTGTGTCATGTTATTCATAACAAGCAGGTGAATGTATAGTGTGAGGCTCAGTCACAGTGGCATTTTGCCTGCATTTAAATGCACCTAACATTTCGACCACACTTACACTCTAATTGCGCTAACATAAATGCAGGAGGAGTGTGGCTAATGCTAATCTACAGTAGGACAGGGCTATCATTCCTAATATTGTTTTTCTGCTGGTACAAAGCAACCCACATGAGATTTCATATCTTATACCCTTCACATTTGTCATGGCCACAACATTGTGTTAGTTTTTAGCTGCTGTTTAAAAAGGATTATTTACATCAGTGAAGGTTGTCTTATCCCTTTGTAGCAGTATTGACCCTGATCACCACATAAATATTCTGTCACTGTTCCTCTTCCTGAGAGACCGTCAACAATTTCCCAGCATCTGAAATTATCAGCGGCTAGTGTGGTGAGAATACATTTGTTCAATGGATTCATCAATGATTGATTTGTGGGTGGTGTGGAACATGCAGGCCCCTACGGAGCTCAGATTGTGTGTGCACTTGGCAGAGTTACTACTCCGTCGCCATAGAGACAGCTCTCACTTTCAGGGGGCATCAGAGATGACAAGAGAAACAAATACAAATTAAATCAGTGAGAATCAGCCTCGTACCAATGGAGCCCTTGACACAGGAGGTCAGTTTGAAATGCTTGGAAATGTTTTAGACAGCCAACATATTTGTACTCGTGTTGTCAGCTACACATTGTGTGTCTGTGCATTCTGTACATCACTGGAAAAGGTGTATTTACAGGGCATGAACATACTTGCACAGAGTGAGCTGTACATGCATGGAGTTTAAATGGATTTCTTTTGCCTTGTCCTTAAAGAATAACCGAACACTAAATCCACTTCTTTTTGTGAGTAACGTGTGTTCACTCATCCTGTTAGATGATCGATTCATCCTGGTGCCCTTCTGAAGCGTTAACTACAATAGAAGTTATTTTTCATTTCCCACAAATAAAATCCAGTAATTGTTTCCAGCTGACCTCCACATAATTTGTGAAAACTCAGACTTTTCCTGGGCCACCATGCCTGACAGTATTTAAACCTCTATCCATTGTGAAGTGATTTTCTTTATGAAGACACTGGTGGCACGAGAAAGACTGAATTACCATAAAACATCTTAAAACCTCTTCTCAAAGCATGCTAAATAACTGGAACAAATATGTCTCAGACAGCCAAATCACAACTCTAGTTACTGTAAATCACAATGCCCTAAATGTCATAAAGAATATGAGCAGCCTTAGCTTTATGGCAACATAAAATGTGATGATTCCCTCTGAGGCTAAAACAGCCATGCTGAGGGCTTTTGGTGTTTAAATTCTGTGGGAACCCCTCATCACCGTGCACTGGTGAATAACCAGATTTGAAATAACTAACATCATTATAGTTTCAGATTTCTGCATGTGTACAGTGTGCATGGGTGATTTAATTTAGTTTGTACAACATGAATCTTCATTATTACTTATATTATTTAGTGAGAACAATGAGTGATTCCAGTGAACATATGTAACTAAGTACATTTGCTCAAATCATGTCCTCAAGTACAAGATGCTTGTACTGTGAGTATTATACTTTGATTATACTTTATACTCAGACTGCGTTACATTTTAGCGAGACATATTATCCATTTTAGTGCACAATTTATTTGCCAGTTACTGATCACTTTTAGAAATAATAGTTTTACTCTCAAATCATACAAAGAGCTTCTAAAGTGTGATAACAGATTTGACTGCCAAACCATGTGCACAGCATTTCTCTTGGTTTGATTCTAGATTTGCAGGACGTGGGCTATTTTTACAGCATCTTATTGGTGCTTTTACTTGAGTAATGGATTTGGACACTTCCACCATTACTGTTGACTTCTTTTATTGTTTGACTCTATACGTTTTAAGGCTCAAATGGGTAAAACTATGCAATATTTCCCAAAGAGAAAAGCTTTCAAGTAATTTTATTTTCTTAATAAATGGATTAAATCCATTAAAATATATCAAAATAAAAGACAAAGACAAAACCCTTTCAGCAAATATCTGAAATGTAAATTGAAAAGGAGCATGGGAGTTTCCTGTAGGTGCTATTTGTGTTAAAAAAAAAGACGTGGTGTTTATACATCGGGGCCAACCATGAATCGATTGCCATTATAGTGCCTCTGCAAGGCCATTTCACTGGAATGACTTTGATTTCTCCGCCTCGCTTGTGCAGATGTGTCACTTAAAGGAATTGTAATCGTTTTAATGAGTCGTATGTGTACCGAGAAAGAATGAGCTGATTAAGCTGCCATCAAGTCCCCACTGTTGCATAGAGACCGTCTCTCTCCATTCATCACAAGACCTCAGTTGTTCTGCTCCCGGGAAACACAGCCAGGCACATGGAGATTCATTCTTGTGAACAGAAAAACTGCACTTTACTAATTGTGTCAAATTCAGCAGAAAATGTCCCCAGCAGACCAAGAGGGAATGGTATGATTAGACTTTGCAGGTAGAGCTGCCATATCACCAGCAATTGTATGTGGCACAGTCTCCTCAGGTTTTTCTGGGGAAAAAACACTTCACATCAACTGGTTAATACCCCAGCCCACCCATCTATACACACACACACGCACACATACATAACACACCGTGCTTCTCAGACAAACTGAGACACATGCTCTGATCCCCACGCAGTCTACCAGAATTTTTGAACACTTCCACTTTCTCAGGGATTGCTGGCGTGAAGCAAAAACCTAAATCAATAACACATCTAGGCTGATCTGGGAGAGAGGGGTATTGCCGACTGAGACCATTTTTAACCACAGAGCCAAAGCAGCCCTGGTCTCTTTACTTTCCACTGCGTGCAGTGTTTGTCCTCCTCTGCACACTTGCTAAGATTTTTTTGATCAGTGAAGCAAAAGAACAGCCTTTGATCAGTGTCCTCTTGTTATTCTGCTTTCAAGTGTGCGTGCGTACATGTCTGAGTGTGTGTATTTGTTTGTGTAAATGAGAAAATGTTGCCAGGCTACTAATATTAAACTTAAGTAGTGCTGAAAACATGACCTGTAGTGTTACCCAGCAACACCTCTTTGTCTGCTGGTTTGTCTGCGTTACTCATGGAATTCTTATTAGAAAACAGTAGTTAAATTGAAGAGCTCCATACAAGCATTCATGGTGTATTTTCTTCTTCACGTGATCCTCATAATGTCATGGTCATCTTTGACAAACTGAGCTAAATGTTTGCTTTGTGTCGGGTTGCAGGTTTAAAATCTATACTGAATACACACAAGGACACATATGGCAGCAGACAGACATAAAGCTGGTATAAATCCCCCACAGGTGACCTGCTGGGCAGGAACCCGTTTCCATTTCTGCTGGGGGGTGTAGCTTTTCAAGGTGTCTGATTGATTTTTCTCCTTGAGGCCAACACCAATTATAACTTGAGTTACAGTGAGAGTATTGTTGTTTGCCTCAATGTTAGAAGACAAATCACAAATTGGAATGTGTTTATTTCAGCCGATCTAATATGTAAAGACTGTATTATTGTTAGTACTTGAACATGAAAGCCCGTTCTTGACCTTGGAAATAGTGCAAGTACAGTAAAAGGCACAGATGAACACCAAAGTCAATTGAAAAAGGAAAAGTTTGCCAGGAAGTATTTTGGGTTTATGCAGTCCTTTAGGAGCAGGGAGTCTTAAATATGAGCATAAGCTTATAGGCAATGAAAGCAATGTTATTTTGTTTTAATAATTTATACCTTTATTTATACCGGGAAATTCAAGTACTGCTCTTAAAGATCAATATACTATATCCGTACAAGAAATATATAATAGGAACACAGATAGCAATACATACATTACTAATACAGCATTAATGATCACAAGCCATATTTGTCATATTAAAACTATTAATACCACTGGTATCAGGACAAATGTATTATACAGTGAGACATAAGCAGTTTATTGTTTAATTATTGTATGCTATTGCAGTATGTATATGACAGTAATGATGATCACTAAACATACAAATTGTAGAGTATGTACAGCTGACAAAATAGGAAGCCTTCAGGCTATCTCCAGTGTATTCTAGGTCTCATAACAGTGGGTCGACAAACCACAGGTATTAATAACTTGCAAAGACAGATTTTTAAAATGCAGTGTAGATGCAGAATACTGTGGATTTTGAAGATTTTGCAACAGAGCACGGCTGTCCACAGGCACTTAATACTACAAGTCAGGGAGGATTGTTGGGGCATTAGTGAGGTATCAGTAGCCAAACACGTTCATCTTTCCCTCCTCTCTTTAATTCGGCTCCTGCTAGCCAGTGGCAGTGCTTGGCCCATCCTCTGTCATCTTTTCTCTCACTTTTCATTCTTTCTGTCACTTTGTCTTTCTCTCTGCTAGGATTAGCAATAATATCTACCAGGAGGACTGGGCCAGTGGAATCCCAACCACACAGGCTTACAGTTAGAAAACAAGCATCAAAAGACGGGATTAAGGATGAAACACTGTTAAAGAACAATGTGTGCACATTACTGTGTGCATGTTTGTGTATACAATTGTGCAATACAGAATGAGACAAAACACACGGGAACAGCATGAATAAGTGCAGAATAGCTAAGTAGCGAGCAAAGGGAGGGGAAGGTGAAGTGCTCCACTGCTGAGGGTTTTGAGTATGTGAAGGAATCCAACCTCTTGTGCATCCTCTGATTTCCCACCACACACACACCTAGGGATGAAGAGCAGAGATACCTGTATGACCAAACCGGTAACAAAGAATACAAAAGTCTGAGTTCTTCCTGCCTCCTCTTTTCACTTTACACACTCCTCTCTTTTGTCATTCTCTATTTGTCACAGACTTTTCACCCACACTTGCTACTCCCCTCTTTTCCCTTCCTTTGTCATAATAGCCTGCAGATGCTATTCATTTCACAAACAGGGTGTAGGTGGAAGCATTCTACCCAAAGCGATGCTTCTGAGAAATCACTGCCAGTGCTCGTACTCATATATACACAACATCTCAGTCTTATTTAAGCTGGCAGTCTTCTCCCTCCTTTTTTTCACTAGCCCAGGGTTTTTGTAGTATTCTCATATATCTGTTGCACTGATGACAACCCTAAGTAGCACCACAGTAACATAAAGAAAAACAAACAGAAAAAACTACAAGGAGCTATTTTGAGTAAAAAAAGGAACATATTGATTGGCTTTATGATTTTGAAACAAGGTGTCAATTTGCTGAGAAAAAGCACAACTGAAAAGATGTTTTGGCTTTCAGATATTTTTGTTTGTGTGACACCATCATAAATTACTTGGTAGACAGAACAATACGGCACATGTTGCAGTGTCCAAATCAACTGAGTGAGTCGACCCACTGAAAACCACCATAATGAATCTTTTGTCAATGATACAGCAGAACTATCCTCATCCATGTAATTATGTCTTACTGTATAATGGTCTGTCTGCAAATAAATGATTAGCTCTCATTGGTGATACAGTGTTGGCTGTTTCAGCGCTTCAACCTTGGAAGAGAATGGAGGGCAGGCTGAATGGCTTCTTTGTCTCCCAGTGAAGACAACTTAGAGATGTAGTACTAGTGGTCACCTAACAAATGACACTTGGGTTGACAAGTCAGTGGCTACCTTGGAATAGCACCATTTAGCTTTTGTTGAGATGTTGTTCTTCACATAAAATCACTTATTATTCATGTTGTTGCAAAGCAGCCACTCAAGAAGGGTTTGCTGTGGTTGTCATCCCACCAGGACTGAAATCTTAAGGACTGCAACTTGTGACAAGGTCTGTTATTATGTGAATTTAATATCATACTTAATTAACATAGAAACTGAGCAATTCCCATCTCTTGAAAAAGATTGGAAGAAGTCACAATTTCTATAAGCAGTGTTAGCTGTTAATGATCTCTGATATTATTTTGTGTTGTCCCTAATCACTTGTTTTCTTCTCTAGTGAAAAAACAAACAAAAAATTGCCAAAGAGATAAGGCTGGCAATTTCTTTGTTGATGATACATTTTAGTAAAGGCCAAAACTAATAATGCATTTATTTCAGTATTTTATGACTTCCTGAGCTTGTCTGCCCCAAGCATGTTTGGTCCTGATGACATAAATCTTTAAAAATGGATCACAAATATATACTTACATTGTATAAATATAGAAAACAATGGAAGTATATGGCACAGAGCATAAGCTATATTAGCCTTTGGCTGTGCAGTATTAGGTTGAAGTCTCTTTCATAGCATTTGTTGACAATTAGAAGAATAGAATATCAACGGATTATCCTTTAAAACATTGATGCATCATTCTTAATTGCATTTAGTGCTGAAGCCATTAATATGAGAGAGCCTTGCACTTGGTAGTCTTCAGACAAGATTATTGACAATAAATTTAATCATTACAACTGAAAATGCTGTTTTGGGATTAGATTAGCTATTTTTTCTCAAAAACAAAATAGCACTAATATCAACCATTTGTTTGCATATACAAATGGATTTTCAACGGAAGATACAAAATGCGATTTGAAAGCACATTATACCAGCATGACTGACAGAAAATAGCAAACAAATAGTCTATAAAACACTTGTAAACTTGAATTAAGACTCGTATAAACAGTGCATTATTGAGTACAAGCAAACATCCAATCAGACATAAGGCTGTAAGCTAAAACTTGCATTGTGTATTTCATACATCATATATTTTCTCCATCCACATCTTTTATGCTCTGTAGTGGTCGCTGTAGCACACATCAGCAAATAAATAAATAAGAAGAGGGGGGAGAAAGATTGTGCTCTCACAATCAGCAGCACATGCACATAACAATCAAAGGACAAAAGCAGAGTAAGTAAGACACGTAACCTCAAAATGCCACAGCAAGAGGGTGCCCAGCTGGAGTCGGGGCAATTTTCACTTATTCTCTAAGGGTTCATTTCTCTTCCCAAAGCTGCACTCAAATGACTCAGTGGATGAGAGGACGAACACCTGGAGCAGCACGCGGTCCGATCAATACCCACCAGGCTTTAGCAATACAAGGGGTCAGGATGTTGAGCAGTTGATTGGTAGAAAGCCCAAAATAACTTGCAGCTTGTCGCGACACCTGTGACCTCATCATTGACACAGCACTTGGCTAGATTGGAGCAACATCAACAAATAAAGATGCCGGAATGGAGCTATATTGGATTTTCAGCTCCTCTGTCTTTTGAGTTTTATCCATTTTACTTTATAATTTTAAGATGACATGCTCTGCAGTGGTTGATAGATTGTGCTTGTTTAAATTGCTGTGAAATTGTTATGTGTTTTTATGTCCCCTGCAGACAGGAAAATACACACCTATATTGCATCCCTTTGTAAACCTGCTGTGATGTACAGCATGAATGTTGACTCACTTCTCAAATTTTCATAAGACCAGTGAATCAAATTACTGTGTGTAATGTGAAAGGTGTTTGTGACAGACCCACAGATGCAGTTGATGTTAGCTTTATGGAGCTTTTTAGCTTATTTCAGTCTGTTTTGCATTGCTGTTTCGGTTCACTCTTAACACTCTCAACCTCCATTTGGGCAATGTGCAGCTGTTTTCACCAGTTCTGATAAGTTGTTGGTGAACAGCAAAAAGAAGCATTTAAATTGAACAGAAACACAAAGTGCTAATACTGAACCATGTCTGTTAGATTTGTATGTCTTTTGTGTAAACCTGGTAGAAGAAAATACAAAATATAACACCAAAATAAAAAGTACTTAAAACATTTTTGCGGCAGCCTTGACCAGAGGGTTTTATTCTGACTAGTGAGACATCAAATTACTAAGTAGCCTTTCCTCAATGAAGACATCCCACCTAACCGTTTATGAACCAGACATGCAACCGCCTTCCTTAACAACCAACACCATCCTTAACACTTTAAATAAGTGTCCTGTCCATCTCAGATGACAAGATAAATACCATCTACCTTCGTACCTGACAGAGAAACCTGTCCACCCCAGAGGAGCAAGCATTCACTTCCCTAAAGGGCCGATAAGGATAAGTGATGGTTTGTAAACCAACAGAAGCTCTTAAAGATAGAGTGAAGCTTTTGAGAAATAAGCTTTGGACTTTATAAAAGAGTCTTTGTCCCCAGATGAAGGGCAGTTATCATTACAAGTGTTGTGATAGCTGCTGATAAAGCTATGCTTAGTCGGGTTTGCTGGCGGATTATTTTACATTTATCCGCATGTAATTATTTTTTAATTTATGAGGACAAACACAGCCTCCCTGTGCTTGAATATGGGTAAAGCAGTAGAGGATACATAAAAATAAACTTTTAAAACAAGTAAAAAGAAATGACTGACGGTTGCATTTCTGTGGCTTGGTGATGCACTGTATTTTTCAGATACCTCCAGCAAAGCTATGTTGGAGTTTGATAACAGTAAATGTTTCACCTATCTTGAAGCAAACTGTCAGTCTTTCAGAATGGCAGAACAAAATCTTTCCTCCAGTCTAGATCATCTATGTGGAGAAATCTATTATAGAGGAGGTGGAGAAAAAAATTTTCTCCATCCACAGTAGTCTCAGTACACCAGAATTGAGCAGACATGATTTGTTTTTAAATGAGGAATCCGACAATTTCAGGCATGTCGACAAAGCATTATGGAAAATGTAGGAAATCATTAATTAATGTGGAAGTAGATAGTTGCAAAACCACTGCTGGAGTGAGTGAATCGTCACAAATTGATGATTTAATGCAACATAACAGTATATGATGTTGGGTTTATACTTCATGTCAGTGCTGTGCTAAGAAATACCTCAGTGGCACATTTACAGGGGAATTGATTATTTCTTGTTCAGTCTCCCTGTGGTCCTTTTTCTTTAAACCATCAAACTTTAAGTCCCAAGCTTGTTTTGAAAATCTATTTCCCCTAACTCTAAAGTCAACACATAAATACATTTTCTCTACGGTCCGCCTTTGTGCTTTGGCTGAAAGACTATCAAACATATTTAAAAAGCCCTGCCTTTTCAGTGCTTGTATTTTTCTTGATTTCTCCTCTTCGGAGACACCAGGTAGTCATTAGAGCTTGAGATGTGAATCAATTTTGCTGCTAAATGAATATTAAGCTTCATACTGGACAGTTAAAACCTCAACTGATATGCTTGGGTGAGAGAAATGTGTCATTTTCAATTGGGATTGGATATTCACACAACACCTGTTCAAAATCTCCCGCAACTGTAATGAAGTGCAGTTAAGTGTGCCAAATATGGAAGGAGTAGCGTAACCCACTAACAGCAGATGTGGAGGATGTTAGGATGACTCGCGTGGGGATGCTCCGTTAGTGTCGGAGAAGATTGGGTGAAGGACTGGTCAGCTGTAAACAGTCGTGGTGTAGTTTTCATTAGCTACCAGAGCAGATCTGATGGTCACCGGCAGCTGTCGTCACAGAAAAAGATGAAAAGAAGCACAGAGCTGGGACAAGATCGGAAGTTAGATGTGAAGTTGTTGTGACGAACGTGTGTTCCCTTTGCACAAACAACAACGCAGACACCACAGTGTCTTAAAGGGTCATTTGTTGTTACTTGGCATCTAAACACACAGCCCACAACTTGGGCTTTGTTTGTCCAAGGTTTAGGACGTCTATCAAACTCACTATGAACAGGATTAAACAATGCAGTCGTGTTAATGTGAACTGCCTTCACTCGGGTAGAGAGTAGGGCAGAATTTCTTATTCTCTAGGGAAACGGTTCATGTGAACATGTGTGTTCTGTGTTTATTGTGCAAGATTTACGCTAAAACTCATAGAGCCCGAAATACTGTACCGTTTATTGTGTTGCTGCTATGTGTTTTCTGCCATGATAAATCATTTTTAACCCTCTACCATAGTTCCTGTTTGTGCTTCAGGCAGGGGTAATGTAGTGATAGGTACTTTAATTAAAACACATTGCTGTATCATTTTTACATGTTTAAAACTGTTTGGAAGCACAGGAAGTCTCAGAGACGAAGGTCTTCAAATCTGGCTATAAAGGCATGTTAGAAAATGTGTTAAATCATGTGAACCACAGTAACATATGATCGTGATTGATGATTAAAGTCCTTCATCTAGCAAAAGTGTCCATAGGGTTAGGGTGAAGACTTTCCACATACGTACTTTTGACCATTGGTAAATATAGTTGGATTTTGGATGACAAATGTTTAAAGTTAGGCATTGTGATGGGCAATTTTCTCTACATTCTGACATTTTTATTGGCTAAATTATTCAGCTGTACTTTAAGATTCATCACAGATATTTGAGATTTTCAGGTATTTGTAGTTAGAAAAGATTTCTTTGTCTCTGGGGGTTCAATTTGACCTTGATGAGGGGGCACATTGGCACAGCAGGGCCGCTTAGACAGCAGAAAATTGGGAACAGAGGAAGCAGTTTGGGAGGCAGGTGTAGGCAGGGTGCCAGGACAGAACTTCTTTGATATTCACAGGACATGAGGGAGAGGCTGATGTTGAGAGAGCGATGGGGAAAAGAGAAGTGGAAACTGGGATAGAAATGAGAAAAAGAGAGGAAGACGATGGCCAAAGAAATGGAGACAGGAGGACGGACAGAGGAGAGGATGGAAAAGATGGAGATCTGGTCTAGTTGGTTTTGACAGCATCACTGCCTGCCTGTGGTGGATAGAGGGAACGCAAAGTGGGGGAGTAAGGAGGGAGAGGAATGATGTTCACTGACCTGTTTCTAATATTATCTCTGCCTCCCCTCTTGCCCTTTCTCCTGTTTTCTCTCTTGTTTGTCCCTCACGTCTTTTGTTTAATTCTCTCCTGCGTCAGTTCTTGTCAGCTATTTGCTTCTGTTTGCTTTCTGTCAACATCCGTCTTTCATTTTAATCCTTTTTATTTGTGCGTCATTCTTCAGTTTGTTGTCTTGTCATTCTCCTACATGCACTAATTTACTTTTTACTGGCTCTCTCTCTTTATTCCTCCTGCCACTTTCTCCATCTCCGGCTCCTGTCCCACTTTATTACTGCAGGACAATGGCCACACTCCAGAGGTTAGTTGTCCTTTACGTACACATGGGTCATGGAGGTACATAGCCCCCAGGCTCCTTTAACCTTCAAATACTAGAGTTATCACTTGTGACAGGAAAAAGATTCAATTTGAAAAAAACTCATTTTTTAAAAGATGACATCATATAAAATTATGAAACATCCACAATTGCCAAATGAAAGATGCTTAGATTTAGGATTGGGTCTAGTCATATAATTCTCTGTGTACTCAGATATATTGTTTTGCAGTCTGGAATTGAGCTATTTTAGATTTTGTACAAAGAGATAAATGAGAAGTGAAAAATGTCTCGTTAGACTTGCCCCGGTGACATCTGACAGTTTCCAAATGTATTTTTCTTCACCGGGCATTTGTCATGATGCTGGGATAAACGTACAATATGTATTTGACGTTTAATGAAAAAGGTGTGCTGGCATTTGTGCCATTAAATGTTTATCCAGTGAGAACTTCTGGATCACAGCAAAGCACAGAACAGCTTTTGTTCGTTATTCTGGAAGAGTGCGAGCCGGTAGATTTTTTTTTTAGAGTCACCAAAGGCCCAATATAGAAACTTCCTCCCCCATAACTTGGCAGTGACCTCATGGAAGAAATACAACATAGTAAAATATAGTAGTAAATGCTGTAAAATGTCCAGGTGTTGCTCTAACTTCACCCAGGAAGCTGGAAGTGAAAGCAAGCAGCAGTGCGTGTGGACGTTTTACACAGGGACCAATTTAAGGGGCGCGGTGCCAAATAAACATAGACATAACGCGGCAAGGAGCAAAATGAGGTGAGACAGTAGCACTGATAGAGGATTGTGTGTGAGTGTGTGTGTTTGCCTGCAGTTCTCTCATTAAGACAGTTCTCTTTCCAACACCATCCACATCCAAAGATGCAGTAACCAAACCTGATGCATAGATACTGGTTGGCTAATTCTGCCACATTACGTATCTGAGGTCTCTCCCACACGTCTATATTTAAAGTTACAGAGCGAGAAACTAATTAATGGACTCTGTGTCTCAACTTCTGAGGCCATTGGATCCACAGCTTATTACTATTCAGGCTGACTCTCTGAAGTATTTCCATTATGACTTTACTTTCACAATAATCAAAATATGCAGTAATTATGAGTCAGTGGTTTTGAAATATCTGTAACAAAGCAGCAGCTCAGTATGCATGCAGTGGCACAATAAAGTCTTTTCTGCATGCTGATGTGCATGCTTGTGGGCTTGCCTGTCTCACAGTCACACAGTGTTGTTCTTTATCAAAACACATGAGCTCACAGATTGAAGGCACAAAAAGTATGTGGCAGTGGAGGATTTGAATTGGGTTCAGACCCATGGATGGGTTGTTAAAGGACTACAGCAACTAGTACTATGGAAAAAAACTACAAATTTCAATAAATCCATCAAACTAAATGCCAGGCGCATGCTAAGGAAATGTCATTGGCTGTTTATAATGGGACTGCTGTCTGGGGGCTGAGGCTGCGACATGTGCTACCTGCTTACGAAGACGTTGATTATGCAGAGACATGGCTGAGGTGGAAACAAGCTAAAAGATGGCACTTTAGGAAGAGACAGCAGCTGGTGGGGATGTGGGAAAAATCAAAGGGAAAATCTGAATACAAATACAATTTAATCAAAGTTAACATGCTATCAGGAGCTGTGATACTGAGTTGAGCTAAAAACACACCGAAAATATTGTTAACATATTGAAAAATCCAAATCTTGAATTTGATCAAGACGAATGCTTCCATCTGCAGGGAATGAGTGGTCACTTAATGCCCATTCACCGTGTCCTGAAACTCTACCAAGGCACTTTATTTGATTTTTTTTTCTTGGATTTCTCACCAATGGTTACTAAACTTGCAGCCTTACTGAACAGAGTAAACGGGACGTGGCTCATGTATTGAGTTGTCCGTTTCACACTGCACACCCCTTCATTTGCAGCTAACACCTTCCTGTCCTCTGCAATTTCACTGGATGTCACACCGTCCAGGTTCCTGAGCAACACAACAGCTAACTACTACCTCATTAACTGGTATTAGCCACCCTGTCTATAAACAAAAAAGGATAACACCACCTACTCGCACACACTTTCTTCTTCTTATAGTACTTTAGTCAGCACAGAGGAATTTCACTCTGCCTCTCCTGGACTTGTTTAACAATGACAGAGAGGCTATAAGGAGAGAAATGTTTGTGTGTGTGCATCCTTCACTGTTAAGTCACAGCACTACAGTAAGCAAGTAAGTGTGTGTACCTCCCTCCACCCTCATCAGTGGCCTTTTTCACATGATGCAAACTGACATCTAGCAGGTAGAAACATTAATATGCAACGTGTGGGTCTGTGTGTGGGCGTATTCACTTGTGGCTTTTGAGCATATGTGGCTATTATCAGGAATGAATCCTTCGCTGAGGTGCTCAAGTCCTCCGCCGTCACCGTCTTTGATGTCTGTGCAGGCTGTCACAGCAGCCCGAACGTTCACTGTGAATGTGGATAAATGTTTACAGCAAATGCCAAGCCATATTAGCACAGTGTATGTGTTTGTGTGTGTGGGTAAAAGGAGATAGGAGGTTCATAACTACCATGACTCTAGGCATGTACAGTACATAAAAAAAACCCCAAACCCTTCAGGAATTGAGGTCATTGAGAGTGCTGAGAACGATACAGTGGAATATCAGACCTTAAAGCTGCTGTGAAATTATAAAACATTCATGTGCGAGCCTTGAGCCAGCAGCTGTACAAGTGAGTTGGTGAGCAGAGCTTACATGCATCATCTTCAGGGATTATGCACAAATAGACTGTTGAAGCGTGTCAACATCACTGCATGGTGTTGTTCGTGTTGTTTAATGAACTAGCTGTTTGGTAATTTAAATAAATGCTGTTGTTGTAAAATAGACTGCCTTAGGGGCTATTTTAAGCAATAATGATTTTTGATGTATTTGCACAGACTGTTTATTTTTGATACTTGATGTAGAAAAAATAGTAATAGTAGTTTTTGCTATCTTGCTAGAAGATTAGTTTGATACCATGTACGTGTATGTAGCTGGACTAGCTTAGCTTAGCTTTTTAAGATGAAATTATCTTTATATTATTTCAATAATGTTTATTGGGGTGGTTACATGCATACTTCATATTATACATCTAATTTCAGATGTTATGTTGTCAGATATACAGTGAATGTGATTTTAGTGTTGTGGTGTTTGGCTTGGCAGAATGATATCTTTCTGTCAGTTCAATTGTCATTCAATCTTACTTTCAGCTATGTCCTGATAGTAATTGTACTGTACTAATAGTTTTAAAATTGTTGGCTATTAATTAGTGGGCTGCTAATAATTGTAGTGTTTTAGGTTTTACTAAGGACTGATGAGCCAACATTACTTAGACAACATCTTTCTTCCCCTCGACTTGCAACGGCTAGCGTATGACTTGTTTTTTGTTTAAAACACATAAGATCTTTTGGACATATTTGTTGGCTAAATGTCCACAACAAGCATACTCACCGTTCATGTTTACGCTGCAGCAAAGCACCAGTGGCCACCTTATATGTCTCAAGCTAAAGCATTTGCCTTCATGTCTTTCTATAGTCTTGTTTTACATTACTCACTACATGTTAAATTAGGTTTTTTTTATGACACTGCATGTTTCACTTGAATTTTAATGACTGTGACTGGCGTGCAAAAACATGTAGGCCAGTAAATGATTCAATTTGTTGTACTGTACAAATTTCAGACTCATACACTTGTTCACAAAAATATGTGTGTGACTCAATATGTTGGACTCAGATCTATTTAGCGACACAACTTCACCATAATTGTCTTTTCTGTTGCTAGATAAAGCTAACAGAGAAACCAGCGAAGGCTGCCAGGGGGGCCAAGCTTATTAGAAATCAATTGTTAATGTGAAGAAAGTGCAGGTTGATGAGGTCAGTCCATCCAGACGTTCTCCATCTGGCTTCCTAACGATTAGCGGAAAGTGTCAGTGTGGTTGTTGTGACAGAGTGCGAGCATCTGTGCATGTGGAGTGCCTGTAGTCGTTATGAAACCTACACATCTCCAGGGCTTTCTGTCTTTGAAAATAAACACTCTTTGGTGAATTGTTGCTCTTATTATATCTTGAAGAGAAGAGACAAGCAAGTCTGCATTCGTTTGGAGACAACAACAAGCCGACTTAACACATCTCAAAGGTTCAGCATCCCTTTGACACCGAGATCTGTGGACTGTGTGGTGCAGAGCGAGAGCTGGTTAGAGGAGCAGTGCAGTCAAAGGATTAACATTAGAGCTAGTGGCTGAAGCGTTGCCCACAGGTCAGATTAACAGAATGTAAAGCTTGCACCCCTTACACCACACTTGGAAGTGGGGCTTACATCCTCAGCTTTATCCTGTCTGGAACTGGAGTCAATGGTGAAAGGAAGCATCATCTGAGATTTTCTTTTTTTTAATATTTTATATATTTGACATGTGGGTTTGCTTGAGGTGATGAGCAATGAAGGATCACAACACTAAGTAGGAGCTGGCAGTGTTTAGGTCGGGACTCCAGCTGTCACTGAGAGCAGGCAAGTGTTAGCTGAGGCCAGGGAAGTTACTCCTACATTAAATATGTTCTCTCTGTTCCTTTGTGTCCTGTGTGTTCAAGTGATAATGCCTTTCAGCACACCTTTTAAATCCACTATAAATACTCACTCTATCTTTCTAGATCCTCGTGAACCATCAGACCTATAAACAGCACCAATTTCTTTTACTGGAGAGGATTAGAAAGGGGAAGCCAGGCTGATAAAATGATCCTCTTTGTATCTCAAACTATACCTTTAAGTCTTCTATTAACCTCTATTACAACTATAGACTTGCACTTTTAGAGGACATTAGCTCTAAAATACAGTTTGTACTTGTCTTATGTGTTTATATTGTTCATTTGTTCAACTAAGCCCCTATACAATGTATTGTTTATTTAAGACCGTAGAAACAGTTAAACTAGTTTGGATTTAATATTAATGTTGGTAATATGTGTTGTATTTCTAGTTTGTCAGTGTAGACATTGATCTAAATCTATTGTTAGTCCTGCTCCATTAGCTTCACCAAATTTATACTTTTTAAAAATCATACTTATCATGCTTGAAAATGGACATAGTTAAGATTGTGGTTGACTGACACAATAGTTATGTTTTCTTCCTCTCTCTCACGATAACTTCTGTCTGCTCCATGTGAATTTCGTCCTTTTTAATTCAAGTGTTTAAAAAATATCCATGTTAAAAATTATGTAAATAGTGCCAGATCGTGAAAACAGGCCTGATTTCCTTTCTTTTCTTTTTTTGAGCTGCTAATCAGACATCATGATCCTGCACTGAGACAACTGTGGCATGTAAAATGACTTTGACCAAGCAGATGTAAATTCCTCCTGACTCTTGTTGCCCCCCCCCCAAGGCTGAAGTTTCCTGATCCAGATGACACAGTGTCATGACACAGTGTAATAATGGTTTGTCCCTCAGGTTTGATGTAAGCCTCTTCTTTGAGGTTACTGGGAAGAAAAGTGTGTTGTATTCAGACCGTGATGGATGTCGTTTTGAGAACACTTAGTACAGCTTGGTGAAATAATGCTGATGAAATGAAAAAGAGCTACAACACGAGGCCTCAGTGGGATAATTCTGAGGAAATGTTATTTTGAAACTGTCCAAGTCTTTCTTGGATTTTGCATCATATGAAGAGGCTTACAGATAAATATGCTATGGCGAAGAGCAAGATACTCAAGATGTGTGTCTTTAGGTGTGTGGAGTGAAAATGCAGTCAAACAGAATCACATGAATCACAGTTTGTGGGACTTTTCCATCAATATCTGAAATGAAAAAGCTGCATTAAATGAGTAAACAGAAGAAGTGAGGCTTCAATTTGTAAGAAGAGACAAAAGTTGGACGCTCTCCAGTGACAGTGAATTAGAAATGGACTCTGCAGATGACTAATGTAATGTTTGTTTGAACTGTCTGAACATTTTAGTGAACTTTATTTTACTGTAGTGGTTTGAGTTCTTCACTGGAGAGTGCAGCCAGATCTCTGTGAAATTACCCACCTCTCTATTTCCAGTGTTGGATTTTCATTCAGTGACATTTAAGCTGCTTTAATGATGCATTTAGAGTATGTTAGTAGATGGAAGAACCAAATGTTCTATGTTTTTCAATGGAGAGAAATGGAAAATCTCTCTTCATTTCCTGTCATTCTTACTGTGTTCAGCCACACAATGAAGGCAAAAATGCACAAAATACTAAAATTACAAAATTATGGTTGCTGAATTTCTTTTTAGAAGAAATTGCTCCACGACAGCACAAGAGCGAGAAGGTAGACTTCATACACCATTTAATTTATCATTTTTGTACAGTATATGAATACTTTTTTTATGGTTTCATGGATGCAAAATAAAGTAAACACACAAAAAAACTGCACATAGACAGAAACATAATGCGGATATTGCTTTGTTTTATTGTTTTCTGCTTCAACATGTCAGTGACAAATCAGATTTTATCTCTCTTTAATAATGTGTTCGCAATCATGTACATTTTCTTTTGCAGTGTATAGTATGTTATGGGTTTTATGGTTTGATTCAATCTGAGTAGAACCTATTTTAAAATACTGTTTTTCTTTCTCTCTGCTTCCTTCACTCTTAAATAATGCTGCATCATCATGTGTGAAAAGAGTCATGAAATATACAGAACGTAGTTTCATTGTCCTAATTAGCTTTTGTTTTTCTCTTCTTCTCCTGCATGTTCACCGTGTGACGAATTGGATTTTTATGCATCTTCTCGTATGTCTTCTGTTGGCCATAATGCTCTATTCATGCTGACATCGTCAGGTAAGACAGAAAAAACTTGAAATGCTGCTGTTTAACTATACTGCTGCTGCTGGATTGATTATGACAATGCCTTACATAATTATATTTATGTTTAATTTGCACATTTTCCATTTATACAACATATGGGGACATGAGTTATTGCTGGAACATCTTTGTGAATTTATCTCATGAATTTGTCAGCAGACATACAATATATTAGGTAATTATGGGTGTTGTAGTGAAACAAAAATGTGGGATGACTGCACTGACCTGAATACCAGCTGATTTCTCACTATAATAACTAGAGATTCAAAATTAAGGCTACATGCAGGCTAAATAGCCATTTAATCATTTATAGTTTGTTTTGCTCTTGGCTGCATTGATAAGCTGCTCACTTAACATATTGAGATCATGAATAAGTCAAAATCTGATTAACACAAGCACTGCATTCTGCAAGCTGCAGAACCATCAAAGAGTGCATGGTTTGGAGGTGGGCGTTGGCACTGATGTGAGCTGTGGGTCAAGTGCGAGTTTCAAAAACACTGCCCCAGCAGTGCCATATAATTAGCCACATAACTATACGCTCCTCTAGTGGTTGACCGTTCTATGTTTTTCAGTTTTTTTTATGTAATGCCAATATGTTGTTGATTTGATTTTTGGCATGATTTTTTATTTTGTGTTTGCTTGTAGAGTGTCTCTGAGATCATCTGCTAGTCGAGTGCATAGCCTGAAGGCTCAAACTGTGTATGAAGCACTGTGTTGTGTTGCTGCTGTATGGTGCTGCATGTCTTTGTAAGAGCTTTCTTGTAGTTTTAGGTGTAGAAATGATTTTGTCCAAGATGAGAGAAGCCCTTCAAAAAAAGTGCAAATCATCTGCTTCATGCTCAGGTTGAACATTAAGGTCAATATAAGGTCACTGGAGTTTAGAGTTGTCCATGTAATAGTATTAAGCCTGAGTGTAGGGGTTAATGAGAAAGTGTAAGTAAGAGGGATGCTCCAAACAAAATTTGTGTGTTTGTGCATGTGCACGTGTGTGTGCCCGAGCCCTTAATCCTTTAACGGGATTACAAGCGGCATTGTCCTTTGTTCACTTGTTCCTTTCCACCCACATATGCTGGTAGCGGAGATGTCAGAGCCCATATTCAGGATTACACCGTAATGGGTTCTCAATAGTCCGGGTTTAGCCTGCTGGTTAGTTTGTCACTTTACCGTTTTCTCTTATGTCACTATAATTTTGTAACATTACCTGAAAATGCAAAATTTGAATTGTTTTTGCTTGACATTAAGAAATGTTTCCTAAAACAGTTGTGTTATTGAACATACTTTGTTATAATTTCTTAATGAATTTCATCTTTGTAGCCAAACTGATGTCTGAGCTGAGCTCTGCAGTCGACTATTGAGCTAAAAATGCATGTTCGTAAGTGTAAATTAATTACTGACAAGAGGTGAAGTAGTGAGGAATGGGTGGATCAAGTTTTGTTTTTCATAGCCCCGGGGCCCAAGATGTTAGAGGACCAGAGCTTCTGTTTAGAGCAGTCGACTGTTTATGGTGGAAAGTCAATCAAACAACTGCAAAAAATGCAATAAAGTGATGTGAAATGGCCACAAAGAGGCACAAATTGATGAGATACAAAAGCCCACAAATTTGTAACAAAACAACAAAAAACTACAAACCTGAGAAGTGCTAAATGACCACAAAGAGACACAAAATAATAATACCAACACAATTTGTCATTCACATCAGTATGTGGCCTGAGTAGGGCCTTTTATATCTGTGCCAAGGGGCTCATTGTTTCATAATTCATCCAGAGATGAGAGTCGAGGGCTGTGTCCATGTGTGTTTAGCAGCTATAGATTAAAGACTGAGCTCTAGTATCTTTTTTTATTTCAAAGGAAAGAAAGAAGTGTTTCTCAGCTGGGAGGGGTTAAAACTCCATGTGGAGCTGCGTGGGATCCATTAAAATATTCTCAGCTTTCTTCGCTGGCCTTCACCAACAAACTCAACCACTCATGGGGCCATGCTGCTGTTTTCTGGTTTTCTTTTTAAATAATAGGATTGCAGTGGGTGGTGCCTGCTTTACCAAGCTACTGATGATAGAGTGCGTTAAATTATTCCTAAAAATAACAATGTGTCAACACACCTGTCCACATTTATCCTCGCTGGGAACTGTTTGTGGCTGTGCTGAGGCTTTTATTCTTTAGAGGAATAAACCAGAAACACATGCAGCAGGCACAAATAAATGAAAGCCCTTCGGTGTGTGTGTCCTGAAGTTATTTAAAAGAAAAGGCCATGTTTTAGTTACATGTTTTAGTTCATTAACTGCAAATAGTATAAAACATTTCCCAAAGCATTGAATAAGCTTGTTTTTAGATGGATTTTCATTTTGACTATTTGTTCATCTTTTATATCAGTACCTCATAAAAATCAACTTGAAGAGATGTCAAACATGCATTTTGCCTTGTTTTTATTATTTTTATTGGTGTGGGGGTAATTCAGTTGCAGGTGATGACTGTTGAATGGAGGATGTTTCACTATTTCACTCTTTGGTGAATTTCACTTTGCTGCTGTAGTTTGATTTCTGAATACATCAGACAACCATATTAACATTTCACACTGTCTGTGTTTGCTTATTGGGTCATCTCCTGACTGTGGACTACATATAGTACCTTTTGAAAGTGGTGTAGCTTTCATTTGAAATGGATGGATGGAATAAGTGGTTAGTTTGCTCATTTTCCATCAATCAATCCAGCAATCACTAACTGATAATGTAAAGCAATACCTATTTTTAAAGCATGACTACGAAAACAAGATACATGTGGAAAGAGGCTAATTCAATTTTGAATTTTCTAAGTTGTGATTGTAATCTCCTGCTGAAATTTAAAGTGGATGTCCATAAAGTAGAAAATAAATCTCAAGAACATAAACAGGTCTATATTAAAATATTATGTACACTGTGGATTAATAATAGAGTGAAACTACCAGTGTGCATCTTTAAGTAAATGCACGAGACTGGAAAGTGTGAAGTATTTATATATCTGCAGTATTTTTTCACATGTGGAGTCATTTTGGTGAATAGCCAGTCATGCATCTCTTGGCCCGCAGAGCAGGTAGCTTTATTTCACAAGCACAGAAAATAATGGATATGCCCATAAACACAATACTGTCAGAGGCATAAGTGTCAAGTGGCCACTTAGATGCAGGTAGATGGAGGGAAAGAGGCAGGTGAGAGATGCACTGTTGAGGTAATGACAACTTGGTGTTGCAGCCAAAGTTGACAATAGTGATGGAGGAGACCAGATTATCTCTAGAATCGTCATGTGGATCCAGCAGTATGTTTGTGCATAAGTGATCAACGCCTAAGATGGAAGGGTTATGTTTTTGTTTGCACGTCGACTGAGGAGCTAAAAGTCGATGGAGGAGCTCTGAGCTCATTGAGTAATGCACAGTGGCTTATGGAGACATGGATTTTTCAGTAGACTGAAAGATCTTAAAGGCAAAGTCGATATCATTTAAAGGCTCTATGTATGATCCATGTAGACTGCTGGATAACAGCTAAATCTAGTTATTAATGTTTTCTGATGTTGTGAGTCTGTTTATATCTGGAATGGTTTTAAACACTAATGCGAAATGCAAACACATTTGGCATTTCACTCATGCAAAACTGATCACACTCCTTTGCATCGTAACACTATCAAATCTGAACATACAGACATAATACACATATTTTTAGATTCAACTTGACTTTTACTTTGAGGTGAAATAAATGACTAATGTTAATTTCAAACAAATGTCCATAAATCCGCATATAAACTACAGAAAAGATTTATACACACAGCATCACGTTTTTAAGTTTTCCTCAGTATCAGATTAATCATGTCTTAGTTCTTTGTACATCTGTGGTTACAGCAGAAACATAAACTACTACTAGATAATTCAGCGTATACTTTATGTACAGTGGTTAATGGTTACTTCAGATTGAACCATGAGGGGGCACATTTAGAACATAAGCAAAACTGTCATCCTCTTTCCCCTTTCCAAATATAAGATTTAAAAAAATTAGGACACACAACGAAGTGATGATGCGTAGTAGATGGGACTTATTCTTACCACTCTGTACAAGTGAATCATGTAAATGATTTTTTTGTCTATTTTTCCCTCCTCTGCTCATTGTGCCTGCTGCGTCCTACTTTTAGTCTACTTCATACCACAGTGAAAACAATCTCCTTGAAATTCTCTGCAGTGTCAGGGGAAAAAAAAAAAAGTTGACTGCATCTTCTGTCAATTAGTGTGTTTCCACCATATGTGGTGCTCACTTATTCTGTTTGTGGGTTTCAGCATGGAAATGTCATATCGTGTCTGGCCCTGTGGTGGAGGCTCGACTCTGTGAACACTAATCAGTAATTATATTATGACATACCATAACTTCAATATGCTGATAAATTTAATTATTATTCAGTTTTATGGCCTTTGACAACTGTATTATTTATTAGAGTCAGTTTATCCATAGAGAATTATTGTGTGTGTGTGCGATTAATGGCTTATTGATAGAACAACAGCTCTTACTGCAAGTTTGATTTGGTCTCATCCAGTTCCTGAGAGAAACATGTGGCTCTGTAGCTGGTAAATGCTCCAGTATGTTCACTAGCTAAATATCTCTGCTGTTTGATGCTGGACAGGTAACATACAGATCTGCTGTGACTAGAGTCAACCTGACTCTCAATGGCAAACAATGAGCTAAAAGATGCTAAAATGCTCAGCTCCACAGCTCCCTAGTTGGGTGATCATTTTCAGTGGATTCCTGCTTTCACATCATGCAAAGTCATTTGTTTCTATTGTTAATATAAACATGTTGCTTACTGTAGCATTAAAATATGGTTGAGTTAATAATAACTCAATAAATCCTTGAAAACTTTGTTTAAATTCATAACAAGCTCTAACAATCATAAATCATCAAACTTACTACTACTGGAATATAGTTCTGTATCAGTGAAATGCATACATACTGATTAGGTATTATTATCAAGGGAAAATGTCAATGCCAGAAGCCAATTTCATTAATTTGTGTCCTTTACCAGTACCTTCATGTTCCTGAAGAAAATAATGAGGGAGAACAGGGGCTCAGCTTCATTTAGAGAATTGGACCATGGTTTCTGTTTTGTTGAGTAAATGAGCCCTAGATTCTCCTATTGATGAAATGAAGAAAGAAGAAAAATGACATGGCAATCTGCAACCAAGAAAGAAAGCAAACAGAGATTGAGGAGTTATTTGGTCAACGCAGCAGGGATGTGTAAAGTCAGAGGTGTGTGTATGTAGCAGAAGAAGAGGGGGGAGTCTGTTGTTCTTAACTGAGACAAACTGGAGCTATTAGAAAGCCTATTGTTGCCCAGCTGGACCCTGAAAGAACAGCTTGTCCTAGCAGTTATTCGGTGAATAGATGTGGCCAGCACTCTCGGGTATCTTGGCTGATCGCACAGATCAATCTGAGCGGGGAACCTGCAGCAGATGTATCGGAAGATGTGTGCTTCATGTGGACGTGAACATGTTCAGTGATCGCTTTACGTCTGTTGATAGATAGGTGTACAATTCAATTTATTATGTTATGTATCTTTTTTTGTTAGATTACCATAACAACCGACTGACGCCTACTAGAACCTAACGGTCCTAAACACATATTTCCCCCATCAGCTTCTTATGAAACCATTTTCGATATTTCACATGGGAGAGTTGTGTCTTTTCTCATTGAAAAAATCATTATGTGAAGCACTAAAAAAGGTATTTAAAAATGTCTTTCCTTCTTTTTTGGCCCAGGTGTGTTACACACTGTAGCCCCTAATTCCAGATGGATTAAATTCCATCCAGAATTATGTGTTAAAATGAAAGAGGAACATAGTGAATATTTTATTCCCTGCCTCCCCCTGTAATGTAATATTGACTGTTGCAGTGGTGGAAGGGTTAGAATAGCAATCCAGAGGTGCACTTTACCCAAAAGTCTGCATTGATTTAGATTTTGGCAGAATATATTTACCCAGGTATGTATTTTTTGTTTTTATTTCTAAACCTGTTTATTTGCTAAAGCCAGCATAGATTTAAGTTAAAAAAAAAAAAAAAAAAACGGCAACAGAAGTTATTGATACATTGGAGTCTTTCACTCTTCTTTGCACGTTGTACATTTAATGTGAACCTAACCATTCACAGCGTAGCAATGAGCGTTGGATCAAACTTACAGTCAAAACTACATTATGTTCAGTTGGTGCAACAGGCTGCAGGTTGTAGCAAAAGGCATCCTTTAAACAACTGTTTACTTCTTTCGCCTCACATTGCAATGTGCTAAGGCTCTATTTTCTTCCTACCTCATTCTTACACACACAGGCACCACACACACACTTCTACCCGTTCACCTGCACTCGTTGCACAACTTCAAAGATGGCTGATTTAACTAGTGCTATCTCCCACGCCAATAAACAGCTTCCATAGCAACTTTGAAGTAACATCAATCTTCCTTTTGCATCTGTCAAACTTCTCTAACATCCACTTTCCAACCAACCAGCCCATCAAGGGAAAATCAAAGTGCCTTCAGGCGTTTGACACGCTGTAAATAGACTGGTGCGGATAAACCGCGGCGTGAATGATTCCGAATGGGATGAGTCTATTTGCTGGCTCATAACTATACAGTTTCATTTCCCCCACAGACCATATAACACAGACCTCCTAATGGTCCTCTCATCATTTCAAATTCAACTCACAGGGTTTTTATCACCCTTGCCTTAATTTGTGTGTGCATAATTGAAAGAAAATTTGATTTATGGGAACCCCTACGTACAGAACAGTGAGCCTGCAGTCCCTCTCTATCTCTGTCTTCTGCTCATACGCAGTCTCAAACACACACACGATGACCTTGTTGCCTCTTTTATTTACTGCAGAATGACTGCAATTTCCAGGGTGTAATTAGAACTGTTATAGCCTGGCCTTTGGTCTCTGTCATTTAGAGGTGAGCACACTATCGGCCCTATTCCCTTTCGTCCCACAAGTCACAGAGTTATTCTTCCCCACTTCTCTTTCCTAGACTGAGGCCCAGAAGCACACGCTTTCCCTTTTTAAAGTCAAAAGAGGGCCATTTTCTCCACTCATTTTCATTTGGGCTACTTAATTAATCATTTCCCCGCATTTTCAGCTGAACACCCACAAATTGCCCTGGTCAGAGCCCGAAGACAAAGGGATTTTGTGTTAATTAAGCATACAGCAATTCATTTACACACCATTCCCTTCTTCCCACATGCACACATCCACTAACAGCAACTCCGCAGCTGTCACCGCTTTAATTTGTGTGTTCATTTTTCTTTGTGTTTGTGCTGCCTCTGCCTCATGCTCAAGGAAGCAATGTACCTTGGCTGTAATCACATTTAAGTAAGGAGAGAAAGGATTTGGTTCCAGTTTTGACCAGCCATTTGCTTGATGAAAAGGTTTTTGCACAAAGGAGCCTGAGCTAGTGGTGCCTTCTGCCATTTTTTTCATTTGTTTTGTGAAAACATTATTCTGGGGTATGTTGCACCCAGAGTGATACTTTTTCATTTTCAGTGCCGACCAAAGGAAAAACATAACAAAACCAGCAGTAATATCAAACTTGCACTTATTGCATTCACTTGTTCCATCATTAATTATAGATATATTTTAGTGCATGAAAGATTTGAGTCCATCTAGTCCAGACAGTTTATTCACATCAACTTTTGCATTTGAAAAATGAGCCAAGAAACATTTTAAAAATTCATAGAGGAAGTGCTGTTACCTCTATTTGTTTTCACCTTAATATATAACAACGTATGGGGCTTTGATACTGCCTGGTATTGATTTTTGTTGTGTTTTGTTCTTCAACTCTGGTGCCATAAGGCCTATATATAACTCCTTAAACCAGCCAGTCAACCTATTTCGGTCAGTAGATCTTCTCATTCTCACTGTTTGCTGGGAGATTTGGCCAAGCCATGTTTTATAATACACTGATAACAGCAAGTGACTCTCTCTGGAGCTGATGGACAAAAGTGACCTTTCGCCTCTCATACCCAGTGATGACCACTGTATATCAGCTGGCTGCAATCAAAAGGTCAGACATGCACAGGCCTTGAACCATATGTGTAAGGGAGAAATGCACACAACTGGTACACATATGTGAGTAAATCAGGCATGTAAACAAGACTACCATTCCGGATCTTCTAAGCTATTAAGAGTCGTGCCAGTCTTAGAGAAAGCTCTTTTTTCATAATTCACTTTAATAAAATTTCCTGAGTGTTGGTAAAATCGGAATGAGTTAATATCTTATGTTTTCTGGCAACAGCTAAAAAAAATATATTAAACAGACATTAGTGTCTCAGTGTCACAGTCTGTTAGAGTGCATGACACTGAAAGAAGCAAGCTGTTTTTCCAGGGCCAAGGAGGCAACCACTGGCTGAGTTAGACTTTAAAACAAAAACAGATCTTTGCGGTGGTCTTGCCGTCACCATGGCAACTCACATAACTAATTTCAATAGGCATGAGACTTCATTAGTTCTGGGCAAAATGCTACACCGATGGACTGTGTAACCGCACTACTCTTTCCCCCTGAAACTAGATAAAACAAGTGAATGCACTCATCTGCTAATTGCAAGGGAGGAACAGAAGGAGGGGGGCAGGGGGGGTGAAGAGATGGAAGAGGGGAGGAAAAGAAGGTGAAAATTACAAATTTTTTTCTGTCTTGCACTGCTCCATTGTGTATCTGTCAGCAAGAAGTGAGGTGTGTTCACCGGTGCGATGAGGGAGCCTCCAGTAGCGTGACAAGCTTATCTTTATCACCTGTCACTCTGACATTAGGTGTCTCTGCTCAACCCCAAATCCTCCCTGCTTCCCTCCGCCACCAACCATCTCCCCGCTGCTGTCTCATATATGTATGGTGTTTGTGTTGTGCTGTTGTCTCTGCTGGTAACAAAAATGTGTATACACAGAATTATAATACAAAAATTTACGTACTGAACTAAATTGAGCATAATAACCAACCTGAACATAATCATGAGGGAGTGTAGATAGAATATAGATTTATGACATATCAATTCAAGTTGAAGCACCTCATTAGAAACTATAGATGTCCCGAGCCACACAGAGGGTTGGTATCAGCAAGGATCCTGGGCGATAATCAGGCCATTGGGCTGTGAACACTCCTGAAACACAGATGACTTACACTCTGTGCTGACAAAGCTGACATTACACCTTCTACGTAGACATGTTGTTACTTTCTTAATGTAAAGCACATGCACAAAGGCAAGAGATAAGTCCTCCTACAGTCAAAACAGAAGAAATACCTGATTTCTAGCATGTTAATAGTTTGGGAGCATCAGGGGCCAGCTACAGTATTAATATATCCCAGAACTTCAAGGAGAGGTCTGTAGAAGAAATATTAAAGGAACACCAAAGCGATTGCAATTCATCCCAAAAAGAACATGAAAGTCTGTTCCAATTTCATGCTCATCTATTCAATAGTTACACATATTTCACTGACAGCAAAAATAAGTGTGTGGAGGGTCTCCAAAAGTCAGCAGGGTTCATCCTCCATCTGTGCAAAATTTCACGGCAATCCATTTAATAGTTGAGATCTTCCGGTCTGGATGAAAGTGGTGGTTCAACCAACCAACTAACCAACGGATGAGCATCACTAGAGCAAATCTAACATTTCTAAAAACCTTAACATGCACCGATACTAATGATATCATCCTACAAACTGAAGTCTAGTACTGTGTGATTTGGTGAAAGTCATATTTCTTATTGTGTCAATATAACTGTGATATTGATTATTGTGGACTACGTTTCAGTTTGTGATATATTAATTAAATAGTAAAACATTAACTCATGCTGCTAAACTCTGTGTTCAATTTAAATTTAACGAAAACCAAGAAGAAGAAGTTTACAAGAACAAACAATGGGGATAAATGGTTGTGGTCGTTTCAGCTCGTTAATGGCCCCCTTGGCAGCATTTTAAGAGAAAACCAGATTGGAAGGAAGCATTAGCCAATTGTGGAAGACATTTAATAGGTCCAACTTCTAAACAAATGGCACAGGATATTGCATATGCCAAAAAGCAAATATAGTGTGGTTTCTTAGGACTTTTTTCTTAGTATGGTACATTGGTGAACTGCAACAGACACGTGTAATGATAGGAGGAAAAGGTGTCAAACCAGACAAACGACCAGTTTTCATCACCTAGCACAATGATGGCAACAAGAAGGGATATGGTTCCAACCATTTGATCCTTCTGCTTCATTTGTGTCCCCCACCGCCTTTTTACCCCTTATATACACTTTAAATCGAATACCCACTTCAAGATGTGAATGCAGACAAGCAACTCACACACTAAGGAGTAAGCAAACCCACACTGAATGCAATACAGGCTAAATTGAATATTGATTGTTGGTAATTCATGCACGCACGGACTCTGTATGAAATAGCAGTAAAGAGACAAAGCCTGCTGTACTCCCTGATCTCCTTCAGCTAATTCACAAAGCTCCCCTGAGCAGTTCTGCTGTGGAGTTCATCGTGACCGTACAGCAGCAATCGGATCATGGTCACATTACAAGAATACTCCGTTTCTAGGAAATCATCACCATCAGTGTGTGATGGGAAAATTGGGGTCATTTTTTTCTGAATCTATCATCTTTACTGCCACATCAAAGAGAAAATATTCTATAGTGCATAATGGTGGTTAGGGAAATGTAACAGGGAGTAGTTAATGAAGCACATTACAGTAAAGAGATTACATGGATTTTGAGGGCTTGAAATTGGCACCACAGATGCTCATCAAGCAATCAGCACTATTTGGATGTAATTTTATGGTAATCCTTTCATTTTCTGAGTCATTTTGCTCATTTTATGGATTGTAGGGGCAACTCTAAAGAGAGACGGGGAGAAAATGGCACATGATACACAATAAATGAGCTTCCAGATTCAAATGAGAGGAATGCATCATGGTTAAAAATGTTACTGAGTCATTTAGCAAATAATTGTGATAGCCTATGAATAAATGCACAAGTTCGATTACTAGAAACTGTGATTGTATTTATTAAACACATGGACAATGAGAGAGTAGAATTCAGTAGAAAAATGGTGGTTTACTTCTATCCAGGCGAGCCCTGTGAAGTATAGTATCATATTCACAATGCATCGTCCATTTAACAGTACATTTAGATTTATATCATGCTAAGCACAGCCCTGCTGCCTCATGAAGCATTCATGGGGCAGAAAAGTCCCAGTCTTATTTTTCATAAAGCACAACTATATTTTATATTGATGCACATAGTGAAATTGTGTGTTTTGTAAAAAACAAAGAACAGCACCACCACATCAGTGTTTATAAAAGTGATAACTGATAACTTTTGTGTTAATTCTGAAGAGACGCCAGGAGCCATAATCTCTAATGCTCTAATCAACACTTGCCAACTATACTTGTTGCAGAAATATAAACCTATAAACACAGAAAAAGTTACTGTCTGCAATAATAATGCAAAAAAAAAAAAATGTATGAGAATGCTAGGGTGTCAGGAATGTTTTAGCATCCTGATGGTGTTGTGGTTTGATTCACATACACATGGATCTGTTAGTAACACAGAGATTATAGGTAAATCTTAAATACTAGTGTTTCATGTGTCTATAATGTGACAGATCATGGCCTGTGCAGTTATTTAAAAAACGTGTTCTATAGAGGCTAATTGCCCTGCTATAGCTCATCATCTTATATTTCATTAACCAAACAACTTTCACCTGCAGAGAACTTAATAAGAACTGTCTGTACAGCCAGTGCTTGTTCTAATTACACCATCCTAATGCCATCAATACTGACTAGTTCACCAAGTATTCCCCAACAAATACACTCTTTGAGTAATTATTGCTGAAAGCTGCAGTATCTAGGTGCTTTACTAAATATTTATTAAAACAGAAAGCATATATATGTGTGTGTCTCTGAAAGACAAATGGGGCTAAATGCTTCAGACAAGGTAGAAGTTTAGATTTGCTAACAGTAGAAAAGCACAGAAAAATACCAGCAATCATGCAAAATTACACAGAGAATAAACTAAGTTCTTCACCCATTCTTCACCCCTTTTGCCTCATCTGTCATGTATTGCTATCAGCAGGAATCTAAGATCTATAAAGTGGGATTTCTATATGTAGTAGCTTTAAGCAATATTTAATCAAAGTGATTTATTCTACTTGACAGAAATATTTTTGAAGTCTTTGGTCTGTGCTACAAAGCAGCATAAACGTAAGTACATATAGAGTACATGCATGCAGAATCAGTCTCCTGGGTGCTGCTACATATCATACGACAGTTTACAACAGAGTAATTATTTTTTTTTATTACAGGGTTAATCTATTTGATATTACTTTACACAGAAGTCAAGTTTGTTGGGATTTTTATGACTAGTGTCTCCTTCTTCTTATTCAAGATATGTTGTATATTAAGTTCTCAAGCTGGTATGTCGTTTATACATGTATCATTAATCTCTTTGTCCTCTTTAAAATGGAACAAAATCAGTGCAGTCTCACTATTCTCGAGTCTCCATTTAAGAAATCACTCTCATAAATAAACATTGGCATTTGAACAGTTTAATTAAACGGGTAAAAGTCTTGGGTCTGTTATTCCCCGAGGTTAGCATATCCCAAGACAGCAGAATCATTAACAGCGATGCAACATATTGGGGCACTTTCCCCTCGAGTTTGTTTTCCAACAATGACAACAAACTGCAGTGATTCCAAAAATAGTTGGTTTTTCAAAGCCGATGTCCATAGGCAATTTGCAGCTTGCTTTCTGAGCAAATTGCTGATCTTAAAAAAAGAGAAGTTCATATACAAGGACTTTGAAGTACGAAATGGTTCTTATCAACTTTTGCCAGCTGTTTTAAAGACATCCGCTCTGTGAATGTGTGTGTTGCGTTTAAGGTTTCTAAAAATTGCTTTTCATTCATGCAAATCCCCATCATTGCGATTCAGTGTGCATGAAAAGCGCACTTACCCAAGAGACAAGTAGATGTATCATTTAAACGAAGTCAGAAAAGAAACTTTTGCTCCTATTTGTGAAGATTTTTGTTAGCCATTTAATGAGAGACCCATTTAATGAGAGGGATATCACTATCAACTTTAAGACTATTAGCTTCCTCGCTGATCAACGCTGCATTTTTCATCTTAAAAAGCTTAAGGTAACCAGGTACTAAGACACATTTTGACATTTTCCTTTGGGTTGCAAAGCCAGCATGTGTGAAAAAGCCATTTCAACAAGTAAAAGATAAGTGTAAGTGAGTGTGCTGAGCAAAGAGTCTCATCCTGGTAATAAATGTAAAATGGGTGTTTAAGACAGGATGGCGGAGATATTTCTAGGTTGTTAGATTATTGGCTGCAGTTGGAACAATTCAATTAACACATAGGTGAGATTAATCAGAGACCCGGCCCTACTCTCTCACACCTTGGTGGTGCGGTGCACACTTAGGCTGCAGCCAGAAGGATTCATTATGGTCAGCCTTAATCCATTTTCAACATCATGGGACATGAAAGTGGTCTAAGCCAGAAGTTGGAGAGATTTAATTAAACGGGTTCACTAGATCGCTATCGGAGAGCTTTATCAGAGAGATAAGCATTGAAATCTGTTAGTGTGGAGCACTTTCAGATGCTGTGATTACACTCTTTCCATATGTGAACTCTCATCTCTTAAAGGAATGAGTTAACATTATTTGACATTTTTATGCCTGACAGGCAAAAGTAGATTTTTAAAGTTATAGATTCAGGGTTAGATACAGAGTGATGCAGATTAGATACAGTGTGTTTGAAGCTGTGTTGGTTCTTGTATGTGTCTAATTATGCAGTTTAATTTTGCTATATGAAAAATAAAAACCCAGGCCAGGACCACTTAATATGCAATAAGTTGGTGTCATACTTAAGTTTTTTGTCCAGCTTACAAAATAAGAATGTTATTTAGACTTTGAACAGCAATCCAATATACAGTACAAATGTCAAAGGTCGTCCTGAAGAAAAAACAAGAGTCTACAGCCATGCTAGCAGCTCTTTCAGGCTAGTGTGTTAAGCTAAATGTTAAAATCAGCATGGCAACGTGATCACAGTGACACAGCTAATGTGCTGATGTTTATCACGTATAAATTGACGATTTTATTACCTTGTAGGTTAAGCATTTACACATACTAACATTGTACTCCATCTGGAGCCTGTTAATGTATACAAACGGAATACAATCAACTGACCATAGACTAAAGACAGTAATGTCCATTTACTATAATGAATGATAATTCTCTCACGATACATGAAAGGTTTGACCTGCTGGTCGGACAAAAAAATATATATTTCTGTGGACCATGAGTATAGTGCTTCAGCCAGAGGATTGTCTAGCACACCAATATTGCTATCACTAGAGCTGTGCCTTTAGCGTGTCTAAAAATGTTCCACATGCTCAATATTTAACTATGCTTTTTCAAAGAATATCTAATAAATAATTTGATATCTTTGTGCTTAATTATAAAAAAAAAAAAAGTATTCAACAGCCATGAGCAAACAATTTGGCATTTATTCACATTTAGAGAAAAGATGTTTATGACATTTTAAAATAAAGGAGAAAACATCAAACAAGTCTATAGAATCGTACTACTCTATGATCAGGAAATTAAGCAATGATTCAACCATTCATGCTACATTATGCATCCTAGTCATACAGATTTGTGCATTGAGTTTGACTCTGTGTAAACGTATTAGGTATGATTCTTCTATTTATTGTGTGCTGTGATATGATGTGACGAATATCACTGACACATATATAAAACTATGCCAAATGAATTTATCACAGGATGAGAAAAGCATGTGGCTTTATTTGAATGTATTCTTTCAGGATGTTTCATCAGTCTAACTGCCCGCTGAACTAGCAGAACACGCTCGTTTGGCTTCGCTTTGATTGAGTGGGACCCCACAAGACTGCGCTGAAGATTACTGTTATATTAAGGGATTAATGAAAGACGAGTCAGCGAGGGAGCATCTGTTTGTGTTTAGTCTTGGAGCTGTGATCTGTGTGCTGTTGCCAATTGAGAGTCCAATTGGCAAGTGAACTGTCCTGTGTGACTGACCAGGTGATCAAGATAGTTGAGAATAGAGAAAAGAGAGGAGGAGGGCTTTGACAGCTCACTAACGTGGGACCATTGAGTGGTTGAGAGCTTGGCTGAGGTGTGAGATGGGTATCGCACGTGTCTGCTTGGCGGTTCCACTGAGCAGCTGAGGCAACTGAGACATTGACAGATGCTACTGCTATTAATGTCTTTCCTTAGATATAACTTCTGTGCCAAAAAGGGATGTTAGACTTGTGAAACACACAGGGAGATATTTTTAAATATTTGGGAATTTTGACTGCTGATCAGACAATACAAGCTATTTGAAGCTACAATAAATGTTGATGGCTATTTTTCTTCTTAATTTTCTGATGGTTTATAGGCTGAACAATGAATCAGTTAATTGAAAAATTAACCGATCAGATCAGTCAGTAATTATTTGTTAATTTTACCCATAGTTGATAGATTGACTTTGGAGCAATCAATTAACAAAATAAATGGCTGAAAGCTTTGAGAATGTCTAATTAAGGGATGCAAACCCTTCTTCTTTTTCTCTTTCAGTTTAGTCAAGATCGAAAAGATAGAAAATAAGAAGTTAAGAATGGAACCCATCTTAAAAAAACACACACATACAGGTGAAAGTGCACCTGTTGTCATAAGCTTAAATTTCAATTTTCAACACATCCAGCAACACTTCTGGCAGAGTTGGTGGAAAAATGATGCCTGGTTTCCAGCTGTAACCCAAATCTCTCAGGTTTGCGAAAAATTCCCTTCTAACTGTAATCACTGACAGCAGCCCTGACATGATCACAAAGCTTCCGCTTTCAGTCAAAAAGGATTCATACCTTAACCCTAAGCCATCGATTTCCTGTAATGCTCTTTTTTTTCCTTCCTTTTCATTCACCTTTTGAATCTGTGATGGCTGAAGGCTGTCAGGTTCTGGGGGGGAGCTGAGCTGTTTCCAGCACATGCACATCAAAGACACATCATCAAAGTCAGCCATCTGTCCTGCATGGCCTGGTCTCTTCTACCACCCAGATGATGATGTACACATACAGTCATGAGATTACACAATTGTTTTCCACTGATAATACTTGCCAACACAAAATGTTTGTTTGTATGTTTTCTAGGGATCCAATTTGTGTTGTAAGAACTTTTTTATCTGTCGTAATACTTTATCTACCTCTTACTTGCTTCTTTAACTTTCTGACATTTTCATTTTTCATTAGTTTTCTTGGACTATACTGTACAGCACCGATGCTCTTTGATACAATCTTTTCAAATTATTTTGTCAATACCTTGCCAAGCAACAACTGAAAACATTAAGAACTGGTAAAATGTAATAATCAGTATTACCCACTGAATATTTGACAGATGAAGCACACTGTGTTATTTTTGAGTCTGACCAGGCAAAGAATGCACACCATTAAGAGGCAGAGAATGAATGAAATAATAAATAATCAGTTAAGGGGGTCATATTATGCTTTTTGTGCTCTCATGTTACATATATACTTTTGGAAATTTGGGTGCCCATGTTACACACAGTGTGACATGTATCAGTGGAGCCCCATAATAAAATATAAACTCTAAATAAAACGTGTCTAGAACAATATATGAATATGTGAAAGCCTAAAAAGAATTGCTTTATGCAACCATCATTATAGCTGAGAAACTGTTCCAATTACAGTCTTATGCTACTTTATATTCACACAGTGAGGTAATGTCATGCTGATTTTAAATTTGCACCTCTGGTACTGAATCAATACTTTGGACGGATACTATAAGTTTAGGAATGAGGACAGAAAATATCAGATTCCTAGACTCTGTATCTTCACAATGAGCACAGTGGCACAGGCTTATAAGAATCAACAGTTCAAATAGATAATTAGGGTTAAGTCATGCAGAGCTGTTAAATCAGTCAGCACAATGTCTTAATAAATTCTACGAACATACAGGCAACCATTGAGCAGACACTCAAATGAGGCCAATACGGTCTTGTGCCATTAGTTTGTGTTTCCTATAGAACACATTATTTTACCCTTTCTGTGGTTTCCCGTACAAACACCTCTTTACCTCCTTCACTGTGGTTTTAGAAATGAGGGGTAATTTTGAAATGGTTGTAAGGTAGCAGAAGGATCCAGACAGCTGCTGACACCAGGGAACAAGGCTGATCTCATAGCACCACAAGGTTCTAATGTCAGGGAGGACGAGGTAGTATCTAATGTGACATGGTGTCCATTATATTTCAGGCAATTTCAGCCAGAATGTGCCCAGAGTTATAAGATAGAGATGGGGAAGTTTGTTGATGCATACTGTATCTGGTAGTGTGGATTTGATACCTTCTTTAGCCTTGATGGTGTAAATTTTATTGAAATATAATATTATAAAATTCACACATCCAGCACTAAATGAAATATAGGCATTTGGGGAACAGGGTTCAAGAAGCAATTAATATTTAAAGAGGAACAACCAGGGATTGTGATTATTCACAGAGAAACATTTTGCTTTTGTTGCACTGAATAGTAATAGATCCTTTGTGTTTTGTAATAAACAACTTTATACTTTCCCACATCTGTTTTTCTCTTCTGTCTTATAAATTTAATTTATCCAAAGTGTTTTACTGATGGAGGAGTTAAACGTATAGTAGATTTTAGTGATGCAAAAACATCTAAAGAAGAAGGGAAAAGAGAGATAATTAATCAGATTACATGCGTGGCTGAAAGAGATATTTGGTATTTGGTGATTATCCTTAGGTTTTCCAAAAGCTTATAGATTGTATATATTGTTCCTATTTATTGGTCAAAATGCTAACTTTTAACATCCGTTAGCTGTAGTCTTTTAGCACATTGTTATGTATGTAGCCATCAAATGCGTAAAAAGACTAGTTTTACAATATGTCACTGTAATGTGTGTTTCTGTGGTGATTTAACATTTTTTTGGGTAAAAATTAAATCAAGTATATTTAAGGTCAGATCACCTCTAAATGTACTTCTGCAAACTGAGGATTTTAGTCCCCTTCTGTGTCTAATCATTTTCACTTTAACAAGAGGAGAGATTGTGAAGATTGTGAGTCATTCATCAGTTTGATTTCCTACGGCAGTAGTACTCTCATGTACTTTTACAGAGGCGAGCTCTGGAATATTCTGCTGCTTTCTTTTATTGAGGAGGTGGATGCTCTAAATGGAAAGACAAATATGCTTTCATTTATTTTTGTGTTTACACTAACAGACACACTTTTGTACACACTTGTGGTGTGTTAGGCTTTTTTTTTTTTTTAGACTTTACTTTTTTTCTGTGGGGAATTGTGGCTTTTTAGCAGTATTTTCTGGTAACTCCTGGGAGTCATTGCTGCAGTCCTTGTTCAGTCCATTAGCGGAACATGGGTGACCTTGTGCATTCTTAGGCTTCATGTCTTTTGCTCATTTTGTAGTAATGCAGAGGAAATAAGAGGGTAAAAGCACTACACTGTGATGTTTCTCTGCAGGTCTGGCTGTCTTTGCCCAAGTCAAGTGGCTTGTAAAAACTGACACTGCACTGTTCTCCTCCCTCATCCCTGAGAACACACTGTAGTAGCGAACACAAGCACATACCCGCAGGCAAGACTGCAGAACCTTTCATATTAGTTATTTCAGTCTTTATCTTGTTCAGTGGAGGCATCATAATCAACATAGACGATGATTCTTTTTATATTATGTAATGAAATGAAATTTGAGGGAGAGGTTTGCCAAGAAATTCAAAAACACACTGTGACAATGAGATGGCTGGCTGCAGAGATTTGCTCCCTTACAGCCACAAAAGCATTAGTGAGGTTGGACACTGATGTTGTTCATTAAGGCCTAGTGCACAGTCTGTTCCACAAATATCACTGTGTGGTGAGGTATTGAGTTTTCCACTAAGCTATATAAAATATTGTATAAAATATCATCATAGACTGTTGCATAGAGACTTAACCAAACCACGACATCCTGCCAGACTACAGCAGGCTTGTCCTGCTTTTTGCCATATAATGCACAGATCTACCGGGGCAAGTAATAAATAACAAGAAAGAATATTCCTGCAAAAGAAATGCATGTTTAGGCAATAGGAATCAGCTAAACAACCATCCATGGTGGTGCAGTCAGCACCAAAAACTTATTTCACCGAACTTTCCACAAAATTTAATTGAAATCCATCAAGTACTTTTTTAAGATATTCTGCTAACTAGAAGTACATACCCTTAAAGCAGCCGTATCACTTCAGGAGTATTCTTCCCCATCTAATGTCTCATTGACCCAGAGGCCAGTACCACATTCATCTACACATAATCACAGTTAAACAGAATTACCTGTGGTTTCTCTCCTGCAGCTCTTCTTGCAGATACTGAGGCATCTCATTTGTATCTGTGTGTCAGCAGGTTGACACAAAAGTTAAGACATCTGACACGCAGTGAAATGTCATCATTTGAGGTCACTGAGTTTAGTACAATCATTTCTAATACGTAAAAGATATTTAATACTCCTAATAAAACTCTCCTGCAGCAGTAAACTGAACTTTTCCATCTTTATTCCAACATCCCTAACCCTCATTATTTGGCTGTAAACTTTCTCTTGCGATTATGATGTTTGACAACACTTTCTTTCTTTCATTTAAACCTTTTAACCTCCTCCTTTGTCTCTGTCCACTTATTTCTAGCTGGCCTTGTTTCCAGCTTTGCTGCCATTGCAGGCTCTCATTTCTCTAATAAGCCAATAAGGCACAACTTGACAAACATTCCATCACATTAGCATGAGGGACCGGGGCTAGGGATTGTGTTAAACTCAGTATTAGCCTGCCTGCCACTGCTTTAATTACATTTGCTCAGCACTAGCTACGCTAATGGCTAGCTCCATGCCACATTTTCAGAAGGGCAAATGAGCCAGGTTTCAGCTGTAAGATGTCATGGAGGATTGCAAGACTGAACAACGGGGCATGCAAAAGAGTTATATTCTAATTTCAGATAGCTAACATTTAGATAAAAGACGTCTAGTTGTATATCATGTGAAATGGCACAAAATTATTGAACTGAGGTCAAAACCAAGGAGCTGGGATCACAAAATGATTAAAATTTTGCAGAGGCTATGGTGGGTTTTGTGGAGTGACAATCAGACTATGAAAATTATATTAATATCTTTTCTTATTGTTATCACGTTAGACAGTATCAGCAGTGAGTTATAGTTCCAGTATTGTTGTCTAGTGGTGCCAGTTTCAGGGCATTCCACATGCAGGCGTTGTTTGAGTTTGTGATGCATCAGCCTAGCAATCAGCTTTTGTTATTCCTATAGCTCTTTTACATCACTACCCTTTATTTCCACTGTTTTTGCCTTCTTGATTCTGGCTGTTTTCTCTTTCTCAAATCATCCTCTTTCCTTGTTGCTTGGTGCTGCAGATAGTTATCCCTGTGGGTGGGGAAATCACTGAGATATCATCTCTGTCACTGTTACATCTGCTCCTTTCTCACTGCACAATAAACACGTGTATCTGCCACAGATTTGGATTCGTGGATCCATAATGCATGACCAAACTTTTATTTTCACCCCTTGCTGGGAAGCTCTTTTCTCATATTTTTTATGAGAAGATTTTCTCTGTTGCAGAACAATTTTAACCATAGGTAAAGTTTTGAGTGAGACCGGAGGTTCCCAACCTCTGGACTGTGCACCAGTACTGGGCCACATAACATTTGTTACTGGTTGAGTAATCATTTTATCACATTATGGGCTTTCAAATGCTATGCTTGTAGTGATCATCTTGAATTTGACACAGTCTGTAAGGTATTTTCATTATCTTTCTCTGCCATGCACTGAAGGAAAAATACTTAAATAAGTAGGCTGATAGTAGAGGAAGTATGTATGTTATACACCTGTGTTTGTTCTTTATTACTAGTGCAAACACAGTATGACTTTTAAAGTGAAATTGATCAATTTCTTAGAAAACTGTTGCCTAGTTTTGCATCACAGAGTTGCACAGTGAGATTAGCATTCACTAGGAGTTGTATTTTTGTTCTTGGTCCCCACCAACTCTTGAGCTGCTATTAACCATTTTCACATATAAGTAGTAATTGGTAGTATAAAAATATTTATAATTTCAGCTTTAGGTTTGACTTTTATTTTTATGCTCTATAAAAAGGTGATATCAGTATAAGTTGAGAGGCCCTGCCTTTCACTAACAAGTGCCATTAACAAGGTGCAGTTAATAAAAATAATTTTCTTACCAAGGACATGATGCAAATATATTTCTATCCATTTATTAATCAAGAGTCTTATCATGCCTCGGAAGACTTGTAGTCTTTTGTATGTGATCACTAAGCAACTGAAGGTTAGGTGCGGTAAAGCAAAGCACTTCAGTCAAGGCAGAGTATTTCTACATCATTTGCGAGACCACCAGTCTTCCCATCTGGTTTGAGGATTCAGACCATTGCCCAGATTCTAAAGCCTTAGGCTACGGCCACCACTGACGATAAAACTGGGCTGAGGCAAATGCCACATGCTCATGACATTATGGGGCTGTGTCTGGCTCGTCTCACTTGTACCAAATCACCCCCTCCCATCCTCTGCCTTTCCGTATCCTCAATGTGCTGCAGCTAGTTAGATCACATAAAAGACAGCTAGCATCTTTTTAACTTCATTGTAGATAGTTGTAGGTTTATTAAAGGTTAACTCACTAAACTAAAACCTGCTGCAGTTTTCTGTATATTGTTAGGGATGGTTTTTGACAGTAAAGTATGTGTACTAAGCAGAGCGTCACAAACAAGTAGAAGTAAAATGGAAATTTGACTGTGTCCCAGGTTAATTAAAAGATGATCCTCTCTTCAACATCTGGTTGTGAAGTTGTCAAATTCAATGAGGGAAGAGAAGTCCAAGAATTTCCCAGGGGAGTATTCCAACAGAACGGGTGAGATTAAAAACAACATCTCACTGTGTGTTGGCTTGTGTGCAAGCTGGAGGAAGAGATGTTGTGTGATAGTCAGAAAGAAGAGACGTGTTTTGTCAAAATTTTGAGCTGTGCAGTAGTTACGCTCACTAACTAGGAGGCTGAAAGTAAAGAGCTGATTGATGAATTCAGTTTTGTGGGAACCTTATTGAACCGACGTGCAGACTTCACTGTGAGGAGCATGATCATTTGGGCTCGGATTTTCCTGTGGGGCTTTCTAGATAAGGGTGTAACCTCGTATTTGGAATATTTATTAAGAAATCATATCTTTTCACAGCTAGGCAGCAATCAAAGTGCAAAGTTGGAAAAAACCCACTAATTTGTCAGAATATGGTATACTCATGTAGAACCCTGTCACTCATTGTAAAAATCTGACTCTTTTAAGGACCTTTAAGTAATTTTCCACCTGTTCACATACTTTGCTTGTTTCATAAGGGAGGATTGAAACAAAAGCACTTGTGTCATGACACAGGTAGTACTGGAGAAGTAATTCGTTGTTAGGTAAACATGCATTAATTACAGCTACTTACAGGCCTCAACATGTGCACAATAAGATCCAGAAGTCCAGTGAGGCAGGTTACTGTACATAGATGGTTTCAAGTCATTTAGGCTACAGGCTACAACAGAATAATACAAGCAGAAACAATGCTGAACTACTTACCATATGAGGGTTATTATGCATTGTCATAACAGAGATGTTACTCACCATATCTGTTGCACACGTACACAACAGAAACTGTTCTCGCACCTGCTTGGATGACCTTAACACTACTGTTGGGTTATACGTCACTTGTCCACTCAAATAGTTGATGAGTAAATATGAGGCAACAAATAGTGCACAAAGTTGTCATGTGTCGTGCTGCTTAACTGTAATCCTGTGAAGCTAGAACTTTGGTTGATTCTTGGTTAGGCATAATTACTTTTTATTTTTAACAACAGTGTCTGTGCTGATCTCTTTTATAGGGCTTAGGTTTCCTCATAAATCTGTAAGCTTGAAGAGACACAGATGTAGTTATTTTGTTTTTGTTCAGTAGTTGAGCAGAGGAAGGACCAATAGTGTCGTCCTGCTGCTGACGTCTACCAGAGTAAAAAGGTTATAGGTAGTTAGCTTGCTGGTATCATGGCTTCTGTATGAAGTGGCTGTCAACATTTGTTGTTTGAATGCAGCACAATGAGACACAAACAGCTAAAAAAAGACACGGAAGGACACCAAATTTATATAAAAAAAAAAAGTACTGCAGAAAGCTGGAAAAACAACTACAAAGATGCAAAATGGCAACAAAGAAATGCAAAAACAACTACAGAAACGTAACAACAACTGACAACATGGCTGCATTAGTCTGGGTCCGTGTCTTGCTCTTATGTAAGAAGGGTGTCTAGAGGCCCATTGTCTCATAATCTCTTAATGGTTGTAAGCTGTTTGGAGTTCTCAATAGTGATTTATTGTCTTATTTCATATTAGAATATGAAATTTCTGAAATTTAGACACACACACATCCTTTTCTATTTCTCTCCCTACTGTGACTTTCTTACACTCAGCAGTCGCCCTGAGCTGCTGACAGGTTTGATACAGATGTGATGACATGTCGTGGCCTGAGGCGCAAAGCTGAGAATTGATTCTTCTTCTCCTTTATTTCCTTTTTCTCCTGCATATCTCTCCATCATCACAAATCTTCTCATTTCCTCCTCTTCAGTTTCTTCCTTCATGTCTCTTTGTCTTTTTCCATTGGGAGGTGTCAGCCACTGCTTATTATACTCTTCTTACACTAATTGGGGGCAGAGGATGTGCAGATTGAGCCTTGATTGCTGCCTTCCCCTTTGCATTTGTACTATCCTCCTCCTGTCCCCTGACACCCACTTCCTCCTGTATCCACACACACACACACACACCCCAAATGCAGTCACTGCATTGGTGCTCTGTCTCCCTTTCTGTCAACATCAGACACTGCAAGAGTGGGCACTGACACAGTTACATGGGTTTGGTGTTGAAGCACCACAGATTATGACTCTATTAACAAGCAATTTCATTATCTTACCCCAACACTGGCCGAATCTGCTGCTTTTTCCTCTCATTGCCCTAATCCTCTTTGTTTTCAGTGGCATTTTTGAGGTCACATAGTCTTGTATCTGATAAGTTTATAATAACTCCTAATGAGACATTATTTATTCCTGGCTAATCAGCTGTGTATTGAGTGTTGAGTGAGTTTGCTGATGAGGCCTGTATCTGAAGTCTCATTTTTCATGCTGGGAAAATAAAGACAGGGCTCTCTCACTCAAAGTGTTTTTGTGTATATTGAGGAATTGATGTTAGTGCTAAGTGCTGCTGCCTCCAAAGTGTTTGGATCCTGAAGTCAAGGCATTACTTGCGAGTCTTGTGTTTAGTCAGAACAATTACCAAACAGGAAAAGATAATGACATCTCTCAGTGACAGACCTGTCAGGTTTGATCAGATTTGTTACACATGGTCCTATGAGTCCACAATCTCATACAAAACTGATACAGAAAAAATTGTATTTATACAATTTAATTATTTAGCCACGACTAGACTTTGGTGTTTTTACTTTTTTAATAATGAAATTGTGAGTAAACTGAAGTGGAAATCAGTGGTAAAAACTTTTTAGCTTTTTACCTTTAACACTTTTTTTCCTGCTCCAAACGTCTGCTGATTGATCGACTAACAAACTCACACACCAACAAGCTAAGAAGCACTGAATGTATTGTCTGCATTTTCATACAGGCTGCAGCTCAGCATGTGTAGACATAAAGCCAATCCATAACAGACCTGCTACTGTGTATCATCTCCGTTAAGTTTGTATGACTTTGTACCATGGATGTATTATGAATAAAGTTTGTGATCAGACAGCACAGCGCATATGGGAAGTAAAAATAGAGAGCAAGTCTGTATTTTGTGTGTCCAGGAGACTGGAGACAACTTTGATTGATTTCATCATTCAGCAGGTTTTTTAAAATGTGGGGATTGACCACGATTTGAATGATAATTAAAATGTTACAGTTTCATAACCCAGTTGGAGTACACACTAAAAAATGAGTGTCCTGTCTGAACTGATTTTATGCTAAAGTACTGTTGAATAATCAGAGACATGCTCATGTCAGCTTACTCATTCTCATGTGCACACCTGTATGTATGTACCCACACAGGGAGATGTGTGATTTTATGATCTGTGGGGCAGTGTTTTGATTATGACTGACATGCATAGGTTGTGCTGTCATGACTTATTTCTTTTTCGTCTATCTGCTTTCCAACAGCTCTATTTTCTAAGCAACACTATGGTGACATGGTGAAAAGGCAACAGCCCACAGTTTTAGAGGGAGTCTGAGGAAATTGTGCCTGGGGGAATTGTAATACACAGTCCTTGTACCTTCACCTCATCAGCACATACTGCTTAATCTCCACAAGTACACAAGCATACACACACACATACCATGACAGACTTGACTCTGTTAATGGTTTACAGAGAATATAACCAATCTCTGCCGTGAATATCAACACCTGCATTATGCTGCCATTGAGGTGAGGAAAATGGGGAATTTATGCAAAGTTAATGCAACATCTAAACAAAAGCATGCGGGGTGTAAAAAAAAACATGAGAAATAGAAGAAATCTGTAGCTCCTTTAGCACTTTCTGTCCCATTTCATGCCCGGGCACAAAGATTAGCCCCACGTTAATAAACCCAGACTTTTGGAACCAGTCGATTATGGAAACAAACAATGCAGGCCCAAGTGTGTCTCACGGTAATCAGGTCAAAGTGACACTTTGGATACAGAGTCCCAGTCGTGCTATTCAGAAGCTCACTTGACAGATGAGTTTCGCTAATTAACATACTATAGGGACTCAATAGCACATCCAGGTGTCATGAATAATTCTGAAAATGTACATTTCTACCAGAAAGTGTACAGTATGTTGACACACAGTGTCACACAGCAAATTATCATCTTTGGTTTCTACATTTTCAGTGTCCTCTTTGCAGTTTATCTTCTCTGTGGATCAGTCTAGCACTTTAAGTTCAAATGACCACAGCTGAAGGGGCAAATAATGAGAAATACAAAAATTCATTTTTATCCTTAATAAGAATTTAGGCTCAAATGAGTTTTTGGTTGCATTCCCCATTTAAACACAACCAAGTGTAACTCGAGCATTAAATATCTTTATCCATACATTTCCATAGACATTTAATTTTAAATGCTAAGAGATTCTTAATTATGTAGAGTGTTTATATCACTGTTGGTTATTCATGGGATGAAGCTTTGATTTGCTAAGCATTAGTTTATGCATTAAAGCATCTGCTTTTTTTCTGATCATTACAATGATATATCTAGGATTTTCTTTGTCTGTTAACATAAAACTGACTTTTCCAATTAGCTTCTCTTTGGTTTGGAACTATCAACATTAAAGTCACCCTTGTTTATACGGACAATTTTATAAAGTATGATGATGTAATCCATGCACGTCACTCATCTGAAGTTTGATTCACTTTGTGTTTTGGGTTGCGGCCAAATGGAAATTTGATAATGCACTTAACTCAAATCCAGAATTAACCAAATACAAGGCCAAGCAGTGACCACTTTAAAGTTCCTTAGCTAAGTGGCCATTTGATGAAAAAAGTGTTTTTTGCATCCACATCCATAAATTTATTCTGCTCTTAACACGTGTGCTTGTGAGTAAAGCAGTGCTTGGGAGTTAAGTGTCAACTCTGCTACTGTAATTATGTTGTAGCCTGAGGATGAAAACGTTGGTCTGTGGGGATGAGACAATGTCTGATGACTGCATGAATGCCCTTTCATTTACATCAGGAAAATCATAACTAAGTCTGAAATCAGAACAAAATAGGCAGACGTGGGTTCAATATAGGGTTGTTCTGTTCAGTTCTTAATTTTTGCTTCACTGAAGTGTGAAACTGGAGTACTTGGCTTGTTTACTGCACTTATGTAAACCATGCAACCAGGAAAACATGCTAAAAAGAGCACATTTTTTGCTTAATCAGACATTTCAGCCAAGGAGCACCCAAGTTGTCTTAAGTGATTTTCTGTTTTCTAGTAGTTGAGCTAGTATGGATGCTTTGGGGAACAAATTAACATTTAAATATTGTAATGTGTGATTCATGCATGCGGCCTCCACTGTTGTGTTAAATACTAATGAACATCTGTAAACCAGAAAAACTGGCTGCTTCTTTAGTCATACTAGCAGTGTAGATCTCGGCATGGCAGAGTCGGTCTGTTGGTTTGTTGTCCAGCACTTTGGTCCAGAATTAAATACCTAAACAAATATTGGATTGATTATCAATGGAATAGGCCATAGATATGCAAAAATATGCCACAGATGTCCGTGGTGCTCAGAGTTGAATCTTAATATCCTCTAGTAGGCCACAGACATTTCTAGCACTAGCATCGGGTCAAAGTTGTCACCTATCAAGAGGATTATCTCTACATTCATGGTCCTTGACATAAGTAGAAATATAATTGCCATTTTAGTGTGCTAAACCTAGATGGTGAACAGTCACTAATCGCTGTGTAGACTAACCCTAACCATCTGTGTTTTACTAACTCTCAGTTGGCAAAATTCAGGTTGAGATTTCATAGTGAAAAGTGAACCTCTGACCAGTCAAAGTTTTCGTTCCCGCTCTCTCAGACTGTATTGATCTCTGTATCGAGAACTTCTCCCATAAAGAGTGAATTAGAGAAGTGACCAGGGCTTTGATCCGAGATGCCTCCTCTTTCACCGCACATACATACAGGCTACACATGTACGGGGTCTGGAGAAATGTCCCTCAGCACATAAAGAGGAACCTTGCAGAGTGGAGATAGTGGCAGAGACAGCCATGGAGTGACAGTGATAATGGACATCTCCTGGCAGCCCAAAGAGGCGTGACGGGCCGCCATTCCCTGCCACCGGCTCCCTGCCACCGATAAGGATGGGGCAGGCAGAGAGACACTGCAATGGACAATCACTTTCTCCCACAGCATATTCACTCGTTCCCCGTGCTAGCCAGATAGCCGGCTGCACTGTACGGGCTGTGAGCTCACTCAGTGTATGCTGCTGATTTACGGAATATGTGCATCTGCTGAGTGCTGAGATTTGTCCTGGAAGAAACATAATGGAGTGGAAGAGAAAGGAAGTGTGTGTGCTGTCATGTGTGTGCAGCAGTGGCAAGGGGTGATTGGTGCTTGCTCAGACTATTTTATTATGTTTACAAATAAATACTGCTGTGATTTACTAAAATGATCAAAAAGTTATTCTGCAAAGTAGTGAGACTTTTGACAACCTGACATAATAAATAGCACAGCTCAAAGCTCAGCATCAGCTAAATCAATTAAACTGTATTTAATCTGTAATTAATCTGTAATTAATCAGTCATTTATCAGTAGCTTGCTCTGACGCTCCACCCTGTCCTTCAGTATTAATTCTTTTTTTGCTTCCAACCAATTTTCCTACCAAGTTCAATTAATAAATTACCCTGGAAAATGAGCATGAATAAATTACCCATTATCATCGTGAATTACAGTGGCAGTGTGATGACAGTTTGGCCCCCGTTTTGCCCGCTGCCTGTGTCAGTTTCGGGCTCGGCACAAGAGCTATAAGATGTCATGCTCACCACAGCTTAGAGTCAACACTGAAAACAGACTGGGAAAATATTCAGTATGATTATCAGGAAGAGGCAGACTCGGCTAACAGAAAACTCTGAGAAAAGAAGCTGCTCATTCAACCTGCCTGCAGTTAAATTAAATCAGTTTACTGAATGTGATGTTCTTAACTTGTATAACAGCTGTGTAAACTCACCAACTGATGTTAGTCACCGTGGTAGTAAATTAACTCGTGTTATGTGTGTTTTGCGAGGGTGAATTGTGTATTCATTACAACACTGGTTTCCATCATTTTTGGCTTGTAGCCCATTAAAACAAATCAATGTTTGCCTGTGACCATTCACCACAGGTTTCATGTGTCTGAGTCTTTGATTCTGGGTTTCCAATATAGCAGAAAGGTATTTCACAGAACACAAAAGCAAATATGCCCTAAAAAATGTACAGTCTAAAGTCTCCAGTTGTGTAGAAGTGAAGAGTCAAAATGAAATATTTTATAGATTTATGATACTTCAAGTCATCTTGGGAGTGTATTTGACCACAGAGGGAACATTTCACTTACATTAGGCTTCTTCAAAAAGCCTAGTTAAAGCATGAGGCTGGCAATATTTAATATTTTTTGTTGTCAATGCTGTAAATCCTATGAAAAGGCCAAACCAAATCTTCCAAAGGAGGAGCAAATATGTGTAGTTTCTCTTCAAAACAAAACGACTGGTCACTGTAGTTGTTAGCTAATGTCATTAAAACAGGAAACTGCTAAATAATCTGTTTTCAGCAGTAGATTCATAAACAATGTGTATTGACAGCAGCAGAAAAGTTAAGTGGGACTGAATTTAAATAAACTACGGTGTCCATGGTCATTGTGGTAAAGTAACACAAGACATCGTCAGAATGTGCCTCACTTGTGTACTTTTAATATTTTAAGTTATAAAGCGCAGAGAAATTAGATATAGCAAGTGTTGGCTTCCCTTCATTGTTGGTTGTGTTGTTTCCTTAGCCATTATTTCGTAGTAAGAAATATATGTATGTAGAATATTGCTAGACTTACTTAAAGGAAATACCAGCAGAGGACACATATTGTAAAGACAAAGGAATCAGTAATGTAATGTAATGACTTACATGTCATAGATTACTTTTTGGAGTAGTTTTCGCAACATTAACAATAGATGGGATTAGTCAGTGAGCATATCGTATGTTAAATACAAAACAACATGGTAACATATACAGTAAATACCTTAGAAATGTATTTCTCGGCCCGTTTACACACAGGCATTATAGGTTTTTGGATAATAATAATAAAATAATTGATACTTTATTGATCCCCTTGGGGAAATTCTTTGTGGACAGGCTGCCCCTGTGAGGCGCCAAGGGTCAGGGTATCGGTGTCTTGTCCAAGGACACCTCGACATGTAGCCTGCCGGGACTGGGAATCGAACTGCTCACCCTTGGGTTTGAAGACGACTGCTCACCCACTAAGCTATCATGCCACCCCTATTAAATGCCTGTGTGTGTGGGATTCAGAGCTTGTTGTAAAGACAAATCGGCCTCAAGACAGAGATGGAGAGGTTGAATTTTGTGTCCAAAACAGGAGAGGTTTCATGATGGATAGTACTCCAGCTAATAGTTTGTTGGCATCGCGACAGACAGCAACAGCAGGCTGTGGTTGAGGAGCGTTGTTTCCTGAGAAGAGTGTGGCCACCATGTGAGCTATGGCTCCATCTAGAACTGCTGGATCGGTCCCTTACTCTAAATGGTAATGCCTCCCTAGGGCACCACAGCATGGTGCTACATATGGAGCTACTGCATGCTCGTCAGTGGGTGTGTGCAGGTGTGTGGTATCTCCAGTCATGTCTGTGTGTGTGTGTGCATGTTGTCTTAGGATGGGGAGTAGCAGGCATGGAGAGCAGCTGTGTCCTCTGCATTCAGCTGGTGGTCACTTCACCCAATCAAACTGGATCTCACGCACTGTTGATCCAATCACCTCGGTCGTCACGCGCCATTGAGCCAATCAGCTTGGACGTTGCACTCTTGTCGAGCTTTGGCCCAGCCATGAAGCTGGACTGAGTTCAGGTTTAGACACTGGGGCACTTTTTGGCACCAGAAATACTAATCCTAACACGTAAACAGGGAAAGGAGGTCACAGTCCTTCTTCTGCAGTAAAAAAAATATTACCTCACTGTTTTTACATCATGTTTTACCAGGCTTACAGCTGTTCTTCTCAGTTATGAGTATGTGCAAACACACACACTGAGGCCTCATTTTCAACTGTGTCAGTTGACATGCACCATGATCTATGCTAATGAGAAGTTAACGAGACCCTGTCAGATATGAATGAGTCATTAACGTGTTCATGTTGGTAGCATCTGTGGGGCCTGGGACACACAAACAGAAGATGGAGAATCAGTGGATTAATCTTTCTAAATCTACCTCAAACTAATCCTTTTAACATTATCCGTCTGCCTGTCTGTCCACTGTCTATATTACTATATTATATATTATATACATATTTTGTGACGAAATAGCATGAATTTTAAAGTTACGTTATTGCTGCAGCACATATCATTTACACAGTTTGATCAAAAGTATATGGATTTTGGCCTGGGGTTGTTTACATGGTTTGAATTTCCTGCTCAAGTTTGATTTAAGGCAAGTGTTACTGCTACAGCATTCAGTGATTATTTTAGCCAAAAGTGTTATTCCAACTTTGTGTTAATCATTTGGGGAAAGCCCATTGTTGTTTCAACATGACTGTGCACAAAGCCAGGCTAATTAAGAACTCCAGCTGTGAGCCATGCAGCCCATTATCCCTTGAAATTACTGTATGTTCATATTGGAGTAATCTGCAACATGCTCTTTACGTTGGCGGTGGATGCAGGAAGTTGTGTGCTCTTTATTTAACAAAGCAGAGAGTCAAGGTGTAACACATCCAACCAAGGATTACTAAATGGGCATACCGGACAAAGTGCGGCAATGGGTCCCAGGCTTTTTGGGTCACAGACTAGTTTTAAACTGACTGTCGCATATGCAGTCAAATTACTTACAAAGAGATTCCAATTAGCTATAACACAATTTTTTAAAATGTTGAGAGTCAAATTTAAAAAATGTATTCAGTTGACACTGAATCTGATCTGGGATTTTGCACAGTTGTCTAAGAACACTGTGTTTTTTCTGGTGATAGGGTTGGAACCAGGTCTTATCACCCAGCATCAGTGTGTCACGTCACAATCCCTGGCCCATCATCCTGGTTCCCTGGTTGTTTCCTCATTCACTTTGGTCATGCCCTCAGCTCACCTTTCCCTGACTGATTGTTCCCAGCTGTCTCCCATTCACTTATTAGTTCACTCCCTATTTATCACCCTTCACTACTCACCTCCCTTGTCGGTTCATTGTTGTCTTCACTCCATGCTAG
>JAUMHL010000013.1:5307529-5329804 GCA_032362345.1 Sandelia bainsii
CTCCTATCATTATTTTACTCTCTGGTTCTGGTCTGCTTATTGGGTCCATTCCTACTTAATCCAAGAAACCTGACACAGTGCCCTACCTCACTAATGTTCTTGGGACTAAATAGGAGCAAATCTCTACAGCCAGCTTCCACAATCTTGTGGAAAGCCATCCTGGAAGAGTGGAGGTCATTATAACAACATACAAATGACCATGGATTTAGACTAATGTGCTCAACAATCAGAAATGGTGGTATTGTTTAGTTGTGCACAGACTTTTGGCATTTTAGATGAGAAGAAAAGATAATATTCAGAACAAAATACCAACGGTGTCCTCAATCTACAGTAAAAAAAAACAGTACAGAATAAAATATTCTAATGTAATGAAGTGTCTCACATGTTTTTACTTGTGATATTCAGATACAGATTTGCAGCCAAGATAGCTGTTTCATTGATATCTTGCTACATTTCACGATCTATTTATCTTAAGAAGGATATCTAGGCATATGAAGATATGATAAGATGATATCTCCCTTGATATAGCACATAGCTGTGTCTATCTCTCTTTTCCAACAAATCAATGCTGTACTGAAATACTGTAGTCTCACTCTGGGACTGACTGGTGTTGTTTCCCCATGTATAATGAGATAATATATATGCATGTATCCCTTACTCATTAAGGCTCCAACTCATTAAGTGGACATTGAAAGAACCTCACACAGAGTTCTTCAAATTCAAGGACTTAGAATCACTTTATTTCTGCCCCTGTGACCACCACGATCCGTATTAGTTTCATACATTCACTGAGCTTCTTGAACTGTGAAGTCAGAGAATTGAAGAGCGAGGCCCACTCACATTAATGACTCACCTAATCCAAAGGCATGACGTGGAGCTAATGGCTGGTGGTGTGTGTTAGCATTTCAAAACAAGGTCACAGTCTGCTTCTGAGGCAAACTCCAATCAGGAGCATGTGATTTATGAGTCAGCATAGCTTTACAGGGGTCTGGTGGATGTGTTTTTTCTCTATTTGGGCTGTAATGAATGGGATCTGGAAGGCGTTAATTTGGTGGCACAGAGGACAAACTGCCTCATCTCCTCTTCCCATGGTGATGGAGAAAAACACCTATTTAAACAAGTCAATTAGTACTGTGTTGAACTTTTAAACAATCAGGAAACCAATTTCCAACAAATATGAACAAATCAGAAAAAAAATTAATGAATTACTATTGTAAAATAAGGGATAATGGATTACATATAAAAAAGTAATTCTATGAATATTTCTTGAAATGTGAGTCTAACTGAAATGTTTCATTAATGTAAATTCATGCTGAGTTTACACTTTATAGTCAGTTTTATATTTTGCTATATATAAGCTTTTTGACCAGACCTAAGAACATTCATCAGTGATCCCGGGTGTGGTCAGAAACGGGCTTGTGACTTTCAACTAGGCAGGACAGTGAAGTGCAATTTACTTGTTGTGGTGCACATTCTGCAGCTGCAGTGGAGAAACAAAAAAAAAATCAAGTCAGCCATTTTTCTATGACTTCTCTGTCTCTGTATTGCCTCCTTTTTTATCATCATCTGTTCTTTTGTAGTTCTAGGAAGACATGACATCTCTCTCTCTGTGCCAACTGTGTGTATGTCTGTGTGAGTGGGTATGTCTGTGTGTGGCCATTATACAGCTTATTATGACAGCAGGCCATCTGTTGCCTGCTTAGTACTGGCGGACTGGGAAGGACAGTGAGCATGAGGTTGTCCCTCTTTACATTTCACGGACAGCTAATGTCCCCAGCTCACTCGTTTCACTGCTCTCTCTCTCCGTGACACACACGCAGACACCTGCACTACGCTTACTTACAGTACTTTTACAAAACACGCACACAAGTATACCTGACATTTACTCATGCACACCATGACACAAACCAGACACACACAGAGGACCTAATTGAGCCAGGGTTGGACCAGGTGGGGACTTTCTAAGCAGACGGGCGCACTGTTAGGTCACTGCGGGTGGATGGGGTCCTGGCAGAGCTGCAGGCAGACAGGCACGTCTGTAGCCAACACTGACCCTGCAGTAGCCTGCAGGCAGATGGTCGTACATGTCCATGGGAGTTATTAGAAAAGAACTAAAGAAGTGATTAAGTCCAATTCCTAATCTGCACTTTTTTATCTCCCTTGCTCTTCACCTTTCTTTCTTACCTTCTCCTTCTTTCCCCGGTTATTCATCCACCATCCTTTACCACCTACACGTCTATTATCTCTGCTGTTTTTAAGTTAACCTTTTCAGGATTGAGTTCTGACTATTCCAGCCTGTTCCCCAGCATGCCGCTGATCCACATCAATCACAGCCTCTGCTTGAAGCGGTGCTGCTTCACAAAGTCCAGTTCATGACAGTGTTACTTTTCATCTTCAGCAGGAATAAACGTGAATTTTTGTTTTTAGTTTCCAATTAAGGCTATAAGGAAGAAAGTCTCTTTAATCTCTTCATGTGCATGCCCTTTCACAAAGAAAATGAGAAAATGTATCATTTCAATTTGCTTTAAGGAATGGATCATTTACTCTGCAATATCTGAAATACTCAAAGTATTAGCCTAGTTTGTTTGGAGGCATACATGACACAGTTTCATGTCTTCTTTCTCTGATGTCAACATATTTGAAATGTCTGTTTTGCCAGCCATAAAGAGATTTACTCACGCTGTTGGCGCTGATGTGTTTGTTATATCAGCCAAAGGATAAGAAAATGATTTCTTTTGCGGTGTCTTGTTTTTACTGTAGCATGGTGGATAAAAGGAAAGCTGTGAGGCAGTATCCATCATAATCATACTTAAACTGTCTGTGCAGTTTTAATAACAGTTTTATCTGGGATTTTGTGTGATTTCCTAGACTTATTGCAACAACTTTTGTTTTTTTAATCATCATTTCCAATGCACAGAGCACTGCAGATTTGAGAAACTTCAACTACATTGTTATGAATGTTCCTCTAAGGTTAACCAGAACATCACTTTTACCCTAGCTGTAGTAAAGACAGTTTGCTTTGGTAGTTTTCATACAGACATAACTACTAATTGCTTACATTGTTATTGGTCCTCTTTGAAAAAGCAGCCACTGCTGTAGATTTCTAGCCCACAGAGGGATAAATAAAGCACAAGACAATAGAGTCACTCTCCATGGAATTCAGCCTCTGGGCGATGCTCCAGCCTTACTGACCAGTCGCTCGAATGGAAATTAGAAGCAAGGAGACAGATTGTGAATAGTACATTTGCTCGAGTCAGCCTGGACAGAACGATGGATCAGATTCCGCAAGGCAAGGCGGACCAACAGCAGAAATTGGGGTGAAGGGGGCAAGCAGCCTGTATGCCTGCGCGTGTGTGTGTGTGCGTGTGCATAGAGTTAGTATGTGCTTAGACTTTCCATAACCTCATAAGGGCCAGGATCCCCCTGTCCAGTCACACATCCAGTGCCGTCCACTTCATTTCCCAGCAATAGCTCTTTTACTCCACCGCTGTGCCTTAGTCGCTCTCAGCCTGCGGACACACAGTCAAGGCCAGCCTCTAGAGAAGCTGCTTCTGCTTGCCAGGGGTCTGTCACCGAGCAGAACAGCCTTAAATAGGGATATTGTTTCCTTTGTCTCCAAGCCAGAGCACTGTTTCAGTCACCCAAGCACAGCAGTAAACACAGCCGAGAGCCCTGTAGAAGGTTTAAGGAGTAGCACGATGGGAAAAGGGTACAAAACCAGTCCCAATTAAAGACATGGTAATAAAGGTAGCTGGTGGAGAGCCTGTAATCAGTGTTCAGTGGCCTATTGATAAGCGCCACTTGTAGTGTCCATAGAGATTGTGTGCACCAAACAGATTTTTGCACAGTCTCTTGGTCAATCAGTATGCTTTGAGGTTGCAGGCAATGATTCCACTTTTAGTTCGGTCTGTATCTGGAACAAAGTGAAGGAAAAGAGGCAAGGTGATTGCTGTGTGTTAAATTCACCCGAGACAACCACACACCTTTCAGTGTTTACCACAGATCTTTATTTCACCAATAGATCAGATCAGTAGAGATGAGAGCCTTAGAGAGACATGGACATCAGCTCATGAGAGAGAGAAGAGAGAGGCCACTCTCTCCCTTATTTGCCATGCATACATCACTCCTGTTGTGGCACAGATAACCTTCTGCCACCATTATCTTCACGCGCCACAATCAGAGCTGAGTGTTTACACCCCCTCTCATCCCCACATCACAGAAGAGGGGGAAAAGACTCACCTCCAATAAATTGTTCCTATCAGACCTAGGCATAAGTTGCAGTTGCTGCATCAGATTTAGTGGCGCCACTAGGCTCTAATGAATTCTCCCTGCTCGCCCCCGCATGTCCTTTGAGCCTCTGCAGCAAGTCTTTCCAATCGGCTGGGCTGCTCAGTGCAATGCTATCGATAACGAGCCCTGGGGGGCTTGCCAGTGAGCTCAGTGAGGCCCCGTAATGAAGGAGCCCAGGGCTCTGCTGAGAAAACAGCTGGTGTAATGAGAGTGTGGTGGAAGCTGAGGTTGCAGGGGTTCCTGCGGTCAGTGTTAGGGGAGATGCTGCTTGAGTTATTTCAAAGACAAGCTTGGAGAATTACTAAGGAGGGGTTTGATGAGAGATGTGTAGATATGGGTAAATGCATGGACATGTAGGATACAGGTGTTTTCTGTCTGTGGGAGGCTGCAGTAGAGCGGGCTGCTGTAATGCAGAATGGGTAATCCTTCTAGCAGCCCAGCATTATTCCACTCTTGTCTTTTCAAGTCACTGGGAGTCTAACGATTGGCTAGTGGTGCACAAGCCATGAACAATCTTTTTAGTGGACTGGGGCTGCCGATTCCATAAAAGGAGGTGGATATTGATTGAAAGAACTGTTAAGGAAAATTGTTAAGTATGTCATGTCGATTGAACACTGCTAAAGGTTGGAACATGTTTATCATTAGTTGAACTTGAACAAGTAGCTTGGTTTGTGGAAATTAGCCCCACTTATTTGATTCTCTTTTTAAGGTTAATAGATGTCTGACAATGCCCTAATGCACATTTGTTTACAATTAGTTTTAGTGTCTTCAGTTAATTTTATTTCCACTGTGATTAAAGGTGAAAAACGAAGACACAAATGATAGCTGTTTTCACCTGGGACCAAACTGAACTCATAAGAAATTCAATCACAAAACAATTTAAAAAACAAAATCCACATCATATCCACACCAGGCCATCGTGCATATCTCTCTCTCAGCAGGTTAAAGCTTCCATTAAAACATCATCGACCTACAGATTGTTGTTGCTTTAATAATTGCATCCTCAATCTTGCAGCACACAGCACAGCTCTTATCACTGCTGTCACACTTAAAGGTCTGAGAGGTCAGTGTGTTAATTTGGAACAAGTTGAGCTTTACTCCTGCCTGTTTTAGACCATGAAATCTCCCGGTCAGCACAACCAAACTAGACACAAACACTTCCTGTTCCTGTAGAGCTCCTATACTTGTACAGTGTACATTTGTGATTTCTCTGTACCCATCTGTATCAGACCATTCACAATATCAGGTAACATGTACACAGGCAATAATTAATTTTATGCTCACTATTAATTTTGTCAATATGTGTATAGCCCCATTGCACATTGCATTTTGTAGCATATATTTTGCATTGTGTGTCTGAAAAGCAGCCCCCCATGTCTTTCAGTACTCAGAGTATGAGATGAAATTATACTAACAGATGATGAAAGAGGAATGCTTGATGCAGATGGATGTTCTGAAATGAGAACCATTGGGGAGACGGTGTACGTAGACATGATCCTGTGAATGAATGAATTAGGATGAAATGGAAATCCATCTCTGTGGTTGTTATCCATTTAGCACACGCTGAATTGAAATGGGTCAAAGCTTTAATAACCTGGTTAAATCCCCACACTGCGCTGCCAACAGGCATGCATGTTCTATTTTGACAAGTGTCAGCTTAGCAAATAATCCACAACAATCATCCTGTAAACTTAATTAGAATAGCTTTATCAAATGGTCCCTCAACTGTGAGAGGGGCAAGGTCACCTCACGCTCACTCTACTGGCTTCGCTTCGCTTTTGCATTCACAAGAGAAAACACTTTGGTCTTGTTGCAAATTCGGTCAAAGAAATAGCTGAATATATTTTTCAACATTATGAAAAAAGCACAAGGTGAATGGGGCTTACGTGAACATAAAGAAAGGTATTCACTTTTCATGCAGCTGAAGTGTCAAAGTAAGTGCATCCTCAACTCTCTGAAATGCAGGGCCAAATTTCAGGCATAATGGATCTGTTTGCAGTGGATGAGTAAACACTATGTTGTCAGTCTGGAAAGATGTGAGCTGCCCATTTAAGGGCCCTTGAAGGAATGGATCTGCAGGGTGTCAGGTTGGACTGCAGTAGCTAACTATCATTCACCTAATACATTTTAATTGACCTGATCATAGGGCCCCATCATCTAGGCTGAGTTTCAAATATTCATGATTCACCATAGGAGCTCAGATTGAGAAATCTGGAGGCCTGTTGTGTGACTCTTGATCTAGTCAAGCCTCCAGATCGTTTCAGGCCCGGAAATATTACCAGGGTGAGGAAAACTAAAACATAGGAAGTTTGCTCTGGCATTACGGGTGAACTTTATGCATCGAGTGTGAATTAGTTCACCATCTGAGCTTAGAATGTCAGTGCATACAGTATGTGGTGCGGTTGATTTGGCCTCATTTCACTCATTGATTATTCTAGCCTCATACTAAATTATCATCAAAGGACCAATCTGTATCTTTTGTCAAACACACAAACGAGATTCGTGAATCAGTTGTGGTGTGAAAACACATCCTCCATCCCATCCATTAACTTTCTTTGGCAGTGTTGCCCTTTTTGGATAAAGGGCACGGGGCCATCATTGTAAATACGAATTTGCTAATTAATCTGAGCTTCCACATTCATGGTCTTGGATAAATCAACAATTGTCTTGAAGCTAAGATGCTTTTGACAAATTGAAGTCTGAGCTGTGTAAAACAAAAGCCAAATAGAATCAAACGTTTAGTAGACTGAGATAAATGTATGTTTAAACATGATTGTTTTAAAAATTAACATATCTACTTGTTGAATACGCACTAGCATAACGCCTCATTTTAGTTTTAGCTTTAATAGCAAGAGCGTATCCCATGCATCTCATCTTATTGATTTTTGGCTTTAGCATGATTTCTCGTGCAGTATTTTGTTTCCTGCTTGCTTTGATAAGCAGCAGTGGTTTTGATTTGCAATGGTCTTGCCAGTTTCTCTGTCTATGAATTGAATCCAGAATAATGCTGCAGTATGTTGTGACTGCAATCGATCCACAACATTGAAACCGGTGTTAACAACACCACCAGAGCACTGCCTCAACAATCATACAGTACATGCAGCACTCTCTTAATGATTTGCATAACATGTACACCCGGGCTTGTGTAATGCCACTTTGCCAGTAGTATGCCACTATGTTCCTACAGTACAGTCACACACGGCTACATGATATTATTCCACAAATTTGAGAGATGAATCTCTGCAGTGAGAAAATTCCTATTAGATATTGTCAGCTGCAGGCGAGGCTGCTGCTGCTTGTTTGGAAGGAATGATACTCTTCCAGAAGCCTATCCAGTGGCGAAGGAAACTGCCATGAGAGAAGAATGCATGGGACAAGACCCAGTTTCTATGGAAACAAAAGAAATCTAAAAGAGGTGTTGGGGGTGGAAAAGGGGGTTGAGAGAGAAAGAAGGGGAAGAGGATGTATTGGAATGTGAATGTTTTTGGAGATATATGATCATGAAAGGGGTGGTGCATGAGAAATCCTGCAAATCTGGGCCTCCCCTGTGGTAGCCAGTTTTATTTATTCATCAATTATATGCATGGCACAGCCCTCATAGCAGCAGTTTAAAAATCTATTCATATCCAAATAACATATCAAACTGTTTGCAGAGATATAACCTGCTCTTTTTTGTCCTACTTGTTCTGAACCATATGTTCTGTGCTACAATTTATTTTTATCCTCAGCAGAATCAATGCTTTGTTGTGTTAGAAGGCAAGATTTGTTTCCTCCTCCGTTACCTTCAAACGAGGAGGTTATGCACAACTAGCGTGCACAAACATACAGTACGACCAAGCCCAGCCAAGCTCCAGTGTGCAAGCTGTCATTCACCACGTCTCCAGGCTGCATGTAAACAGAATTTCTTAAAAGCAAAAAAACAAAACTAAAGAAATAAGGATTCCAGGCAACAATGGCAGTAAAAACAAGCTCAGTATGAATAATTAAACAGGCTGTGCCATTGATAACGATGGCGAAACAGCAGCTCATTAACGCTGAGAAGTGAGACGAGGGATGACTGGAAAAGTGAAATTGTACTCTCTTTCTCGTTGATAGCTGAAGTTATTTTTTCCCCTATACTGTATACAATAGCCAATACAGTGCAGTGTTGACAACACAGATATGCTAAAGGCACAATTTAGCAGTCACGTTCTTGAAAGTATACACAGAAACACAGGCATGCATGCAAATACACAGTGATATATACATTATCAACAGAGGGCTTTTAGATTACCCGTTTCTTAGAAGCCCCCCCCACAGTCCCTGATGGTGCAGCTCCTTTCCAATGCTAATCAGAAATAAAGAGATTGTGTTCTCTCTACTTGTTTCTGCCTTTTCCTCAAACAATTGTTGCATTGGATCAGAGCCACCCAGGATGCCCATTGTCTCCAGGCCACTGTGGCGCAGCTGTGGGAGCGCTACACCCCCCCACATGGTCTGACAACAAATACTATTATCAACAACAACAACACCAATAGCAGGGGGAAAAAAGCAAGTAAACCCACTAGAGCAACTGGGGACACACTGGCATCTTCTGCAAACCCAGCAGGGATTCCGTCTCTAAATGCTAGCATGGGTCTTTGCCAGCGATTGTGTGGAAACAGCCTCGTCTCAGTCGTCAAACACAAAGGGTGGTGACAGTCAGCTAACTCGATGCTCACCCACCAGTCGCTGTATACAATTAAATGCAAAGTGGGAAATAGAAAAACAAACAACAGAAGTAACGCCAGAGCATTGTTATGGGTCTTTTAAGAAGTGCTTTCATAAAAGTGGAAATTATAGTTCGCCATAGCACTTGAATTAAGTAGCTCCACACATTTGTTCTTAAGCACTGGATCAGGCATTTCTTTTGTTCCCTTTTAGTTGAGCATTTTTCTGATATAGTGTATGGCTGATTGACTAAATGGAAATACACTAGGAACAACCGAGGAGGATCCATATTGCACAAGGCAAGCTGACTCAAACGAACAATGAACATACCACTTTGTATGGCACTGTGAAACACTTTCAGCCATGCCTTTCGTTCAACATATACATTGGTAGTTTTACAGGTTAAGCACAACACTATCAGATCAACTACTTGTCATCTGTGAGATACAAATAAATATAATAATATGAATATTGGCAAGTGAGTAAAGCTTTGTGTAAATCTCCATGCTGACCTATCCAAACCTGGCAAGGGAAAACAATGATACAGTGGTGGGATGTTATATGAAGTAAAGAACTTTTGTATGTTTGTAGCCTCCAGTATTACAGATACACGCTAAAATGAGGTACAACTTTCACCATGAATATCACTTAGCAAGTGGTGGTAATGTACAAGCTATTTGCTACACTTAAGAGCATTGACACACCCATATTAGCAGTCAAGATGTTGCAAGGATGATTTGTGTACTTCCAGTTAACTATAAAACAAATATGTAACTTCTAAGTCATGGTGCCAAAATCAATAAGCTTTTTCTCTGATGGCTTGCTGGGGTGGGTGACAGCAGCACACCAACAATTTTGAATGTGTCCCAGCAGCAAGCCCACAGTCGCTCTAGCACAGCAGCCGCTGGTGGTTTGCTGCTAGCAGTGTCCTCGGCACAACAGCAATATTATATATGCATCTTGGTGAAAAACACTTAGCATGCTGCCTGTTGATGTGTAGCGATGGCCACTAAGCTTCTGCTGCTGTGACAGCACAACCGTCCAGTCTCTACACCTTCCTACTCTGTTACCACTCTCCCGGTATTCTTTTAACACTACCCTGCTGACACACGTGTCACCTTTTGTTGCGGATCACAAGCAGAAAAATTGCTGAAATTGATGGGAAGTATTTTTGGATGAGGCAGTTTCAGCTTGGTGCCAACACTCTTGCCTGCATTGTGAGTCATTTCCTGTTGGCTATCTGATAGATGCACGTAGTGAATGAACCCCACAGTGTCCTCTGCAGAGGAAGACCAGGGACTAGTGAATGTGGAAACCCATCAAAGTTTAATATCCTCAACAAGGATCAAACAGACCTTGATATATGGCCTGAGAGTGTGTGTCATTAACTCAAATGAGCAGAGACGAGAATTGTGGGGGCATTTTTATGAGCACATCCTACCCCCATCCTTCCTTTCTGATTTAGAAAGCTGACACGAGTCACTTCTCTTTGGCAGTCCATTAAAACTAGACTACCTGCACCAGAACTGAGCCGTCTTTCTCTTTTTGGAGAGTTTGCAGTTAGCGACGGATGGGGAAATTGTGGTAATTGTCACCACTTTTTATTGCATTTCTGTTCACTATGCAACACTTTATTTGCACACAAACACGACATAGTTGGGACATCACTGCACTAGAGGTTCTCATGACATAAGCAGTCACTTTGCCCATGTCTCAAAAGTTGTTGTTTTTTTTCCCACATGCTCATTTATATTCATTTCCTTTTTGGTATTTTCCCCAGATTCAGTTTAATCAAATTCTGCTTCTCATGTGAACATTATTGAAAGCATTTCATTTGCCAATTAGCCAGCTGCTCCCCAGTTAAATAATGAATATGCTAATTCTAAAGCTGGGGGATATGTTGTCTTTTGAGTTACAGCAGCGACAATTACCCAAGTCAAGGATACTCGCACTGGTGTAATGTATGTATACTTGTGTGTTTGTGAGAGTATGTTAGTGTGCACAGGTTCATATAAGTCATATTGTGTGCTTATTGAGGACATATGTGGATGTGAATACTGCATGAATATTTGTGAAGGTTTTGCACAAATATAGGCTTTTCCTTTGGCCTGTGGTTGTCGTTGTTGCATATACGTGTGTTTTAATATGATTTTCACAAATAATGCGTGTTAGCTTTAGAGAAATGCTTCCCTCCATGCATATTTATTTGTTTGCCTACCTTTATCTCAGTGGGGCGCTGAGCGCATGTTCCTGACAGTTCTAATTGAAAGCCATGCAGAACTGAGCATATGTATGCAGATGCACACCGTGCTATCATCCATCAGTAGGGGAGGTGGGGTGAGTGTGGAGGGGAGAGTTGGTGTACTCGTCCATGAGCTTAGTGACAGATTCTTCCTTAATGTGCTCACTGCAATGCTCAGTGCCACAGCAGTGTTTGGAGCAATCATTCAATACACATGTATTATCCTTTCACACACAGTGATCTGTCAGCCTATTAATTATAACTGTCACCTACGTACAATAAGTGACAGCTAAAATGCCTGAGAGCTTCTGTCTGTCTATACATGCATCTATCCATGATTTATGAACAACAGAATTACTAACAATCAAAATGCATCGTTCATCAGCAACATTTCCCACTTAACATTCAGCCAGATCTAGTTATTTTAGTTTAGTTTGTTTACTTTCACAAACACAGCATCAGATTAAATAATGACTTGACCTTCAGGCAAACCACAGGAAGATCCAGTCTCCCATGTCAACTGATAAAAGTTTCTGACCAATAAGGATCTCACACACATCCAGTCTGCTGTAAATTAAAGTGGGATAATTAGCTTTCAGTTTACTTAAGTATAGCATACATGCCATTTTGTAGATCTTGCAGATTGCAGATTATGTGTTATGACATTTAAGTTGCTGGCATCACCGACATCACACACCTACAACAGTGGTGTGTCGTAGTAGATGAAAAGTTATTTCAGGCAGCTCTCATTTCTGAATGTACTTGTGCGTGACATGGAGCAGTGCAGAGAAAGATCATACATTCCTGGAAGAACACCTTTGGTTAAATAAAGGCTAATCAATAGATGCTCGCTGTGGGCTTTTTAAAAGTTCTACAATGTTCAAGATACCAGCTTATATTGATCAGATTTATGGTGCTCTTCAAAGTGACCAGTGGTTTTAAATTATCCATTAACATAATGGATTCTTTCATCTATCCCCAGTAAAGGTCTGAGGACTAAAGGTTGGCCGGTCAGTCATCCAGCTAGAAAGTCTAGAATGAATTATCTCAACAACTACTGGACTGATTGCTGTGGAATTTTGGACAGACATTCATGGTCCCCAGAGGATGAATGTCAAAGATTTTGTTGATCCCCTGATTTTTCATTTTGTGTGAAATATGTGGGCAGCTATTGGATTCACTGACATTAAATTTGCTTTAGACATTGTCCCTTGAGGATGAATTCCAATGGTGATTGTTTGACTTCTAGTTATGATCAAAACACCTGCAGAACTTATGACATTCCCTCCAATTCACAGCAGCAATTTGCTAAATGTGTAAATGATGTGTAGCGGTGGTGGAGGGGTCAGCCAGACCAGAGGGAGACAAAGTTTTGACTAATATTTATACTGGCGTGCTTTGACTCAATAGTGGCTGGTCCTGGCGTCCCAAATTCCTGGTTGGCCAGGCCACTGTGACAGTTCATGGCATCTTCTCTCAGCAGCACATGGACAGCCATGAAACTGTGTGTGTGCGTGTGTGTGCATGTGTGTGTGCATGAGAAAGAGAGAGCGAGAATAACAGACATTATATCCGAAAGGAATCAGAAAAGGTGAACAGCCAATTCATTGCACAATGAAGCAAGAAAAGGGAAAGATGAAAGGCTCTGACTTGAGTAAAATTAAGGTTGATGGGTAGAAAGGGAAATAGAAATACAAAAGTGTGCTGGAGTGGGAGGAATTGGACAAGCTGAAAAGTGAATAATACAGGTTGAGCCTTTGAAGCACTGATCTTGTGATCAGAGAATGACATTAGCACAGACTATGACTTTTTTTGGTCTGCAAAGCCTAATGAAAAAATCCTCCTTACTAGCCTTGTTTTAAATAGAAAAAGATACATTTAGTCATGCATATAGGAAATCATTGAATATTCATTTATTGTACATGTCATGCTATACATTGTATTTCTTGGCTGCACTTTTGCAGCAATGTCAGCCATATGAAATTGTAATGTAATTCGGTTCAAAAGCTTGCAGCTGCTTCATATTCTGACTTTTTCTTGCTGCATTTTTAAGATTCAATGTGCGGCGTAAGGTTCAATGTTACTGGGATTTCGAATTCAGTCCAATTCCTTTATAAATTGTGGGTACAGCATTACCCCATTCAGCAGCAAATTTTAGAAAATAAGTGTAATTCAGTTTGCATTGCAGATCATTTCACAGGGAATCCCAGCTTTAGTGGTGTACACCAGTACTGTCATGGGACGTGCCCCGATAATTAGGGAGACTGTTGAACTTAAACCTGAATTTTATTCCAGAAAGGCCAAAAAAGACATTTCTGCCTTGTCCCACTCCCCTTCACATAATCCCCAGAGTCTCCTCTCTCAGGCCTGGCAGGAGCCAGTGACCTCTCCTTTGTGACTGAATTAATCCACGGGCCTGAGATAATGGCCCTCTCACAGCCAGCGGCAGAATGTGGCAGGAGAATAATCAGACCGCCACTAGGCCATTTCAATCCTTGCAGCAATGATCGCTTCACCACAGAAAAAAAAAAAAACATGTTGTTTTGCTCAATTCTCCAGCATGCATGAAATGAGAATTAAGATTACACAGACCTTACAGGTGTCGCAGACAGACACATCTAAGTGATAAGTTTGGCACAAAAGCTGAATTCTTGATTCTACATTAAGATTGAAAAATTTGGAGATACTCTCCAAGGCGAAGCCTCCAACGGTATTTTAGGGCTTATATGTATGATTTCAATATGTACATTATATATGTTAAAAAATCTAACAGCTGTACTGTAGAAGAGATGTTGCTTACATAAGTTTTTAAGTGGTTCTTTTTTTAATCTAATGTGGCCACAGTCAGATTATTTTCTGAGAAAGTACAAGTGTACTTTCAGGGCGGTCTGACTGGCAGAATTGCTTTTAGTCTAAGTGAGTTTGACTGGCCAGCTGAGACCAAATAACTCCCAGCTCCCAGCTGGGGATGAAAGCACAATTGTGTATATCTTGTGCTAAGAGACAGCAGAATTGTAAATCTTTCATTTGTGTTAAGGACTTATGCTTGAGCTGTTGTTTGAATACTGAACATTTGAGTCTAAAGCGGAAAAACAAAAAGTGTCATGTTGGTTTAAAAGCAGAAACAGCGACAAAACATCAATCTGCACTCATTTGTTCTTAACCCTTTGTCCCCTAAAATTAGTCTGAGTTTAGTAGCGTTTCTCAGTGGAAATCTTCATTGCACATGAACTTGGAATCTTTTGACAGGAAAGTACAGGAAAGATAGAAACTATACAGCATAATAAGAGCTGGCAAGCCTTTGTGACAAAAGACGACCAACCAAGCCCTTTCTTTCCCACACACTCTTCTCCTTCAGTGACATGCTAACACAAGTTAACCAGAACTATAATTAGTGTGATTCATTGGTCTAAAGATGTTTATCAACAGCATTAATCCCACACAAACAGCTGGCAGATGAGAATGGCTGCACAAAGAAATGGATTACGTCTATTTTTATTTCCCGTCTGATTCTTTCTCAGAGTGGAAGAGAAGTGGATTGCAGAATTGAGGGAGAGCAGCATCAAGAACAAACCTTTTTCTTTCTTCATGTTTTAGTAAATTTGACAAGCAAAACGCCTACATACCTTCACTTGGACGGCTCTTTATGCTGACAGTAGTCCAACATAATTCTTGGTGTTTGAGGCTACTATGCCTAGTCATGACACTCATCCTGTATTTGCATTTTGCTTGTTTAATTGTCTGTCCTGAAACTGCCATTTGTCTTCAAAGATGGCAGAAAAAGACATGTTAATGTGAAGGATTTTATACAATAAGCTATTTTTTATGTAGAAATGATTATACACTTGATTATTCTGGTCAGGGAGTCTTTTTATGGCAACTTCTGCAAACGCACGCTGTATTGCTCATCTGTCTGGTTCTTACAAATGTTGGAGCCTTCACTCTTCCACAACCTACGAGACTTCCCTCAGCAGTGCCAGAAAATCAGATACTGCCTCCAAGGCCTTTAGGTTTTATTACTGAATCACTCTTCACCGAACTCAATCGAGTCACCTCCTCCCACAGAAGCAGAAAGCTTCCCATCACTCGTGGTTTGCCCATCTCAGTGTGCTCATAGAGGGCCGGTGAAATAATCAGCTGAGCTCAGCTGGCCCATTCGCAAGATCAATATATAGTGTTTGTTTGAATGGCAGGATATTTTGAATTTCACAGGGATCATCGTAAGAAAACTTCTCGCCTACCTCTGCGTGAGTCCATTTTCTTGACCGAGAAAAAAACAAACAAATTTTTACTCCACCTCCATCAGCTCCATCACCTTATTGGTATGACTGATGCATTTCCATTCTATTTAGAGAGAATTTCAGAGCACAAGAAAACACAGCTGCAGCAGCCATGAGAATCTGAGGCAGCCTTCAAACCACCTCCTATCTGGCGCTCCATACAATGTGTACCTGCTAATAACACAAACGACGTATCTGTACATGATACTACAATAACACTGAAGTCTTATTAGCCTTTGATGCCACATATGCCCATGACATTGACCTATGATTTTAAAATGTCCCTTTACAGTCCACCTGCAGTACACCACAGTGAAGCATTGCAGAGTGACACTAAAGTGATAGGAGCACGCTCTCATTAATATATATTTAATTAGCTTGTCTGTATTCAGAAAAATGGCCAGTCGTTTTAATTGGCTTTATTACCCTAATCATTTGACGGGAACCTTTTCGTCTTGATGGATGACCTTATTAATACTTAGACGAAACTGCAGCAATCTATGGAAATGCAGCAGCTCAAGTGACTCATTAAAACTGTCAGCTCTGCTCCACTTATTCTGTGCTATTTGTGCTACAAGCTTACACCTGATCAACATATTAACCTGGCAAGATGATTGATAGACAAGTTGATTTTGATTGCGCGACCATAGTTTTAAATAAACATTTCTAGTTCTTCATGTCGTCTTTTATGAAAGTGTCTCAAGGAGCAGAATAACTGTGACAGAGTTGAAAGAATCGACTGACACTGTAGGAAGAGGCAGGTTTCTTTTGTACATGTTGGTAAGGGATGAACATTATGCCCAGTCCTTAGAGACAAAGGCTGTGTGGGGAAGAAGTGGAGTCAAATGAAGCGTGGTGTGATGCAAATCATTGTGTCTGAGTGACATACCTGGATTTATTGTATCCCTTCACTTAGCCGCTTGCTGATGTTGGCGTATGTAGGAAAAAAACACACTTGCTGATGTTGCCATATGCAGAAACAGGTTGCAGCCCAAAGAGACAAGGAGCGAGAAGAGATTGGAGGAAGAAATGTTGAGGGCCACAGTGATAAAAATTTTTTATAAATAATATTAGACAAATAGATTAGACACAGGACTCCAGTACAGAGGGAATGAGAACAAACAGAAAAATACCTTAGAAATATTTGACGCTTCTGTATAATTTCCATTGACTCATGATTCTTTTTTGGGACTAAGGGTTTTATCTTGCACCGGTGTTTACAGGCCCTATTTTTCTTATGTTTCTATAAATACGAACACAATATCGGAGCAAATGGGATTTACTCTATCATGGTGTGATGCTCCAGTTTTGTACAATCTGGGATAGAAATCACTTTTGTGATGGAGGATAACGAAGACAAGAGTTATGAGACAATGCCCAGGTCACACTGGAATTAGTTTTCGAGAGATACTGTAAGAGTACCATGAATATTTTTGCGCGGCAAATTTTGCATACCGTACTCTAAACATGTGAATAAGCATCGGTGCCTGGCTGTCTGCGCAGTGCATATTAAGATGTCATTTTCACTTCTTCACACTTTCCAGCACATCTAGAAGCTCTGATTACAAGATAGCAATTGAAAACCTGACTTGAAGCCATGGCCTGTTAACCCCCCTTTGTTTATATCATGGCTGATGATTGCATTGCCACTTGAAGCCCTGCTTATTCTCTTCTGACAGCTCATCTACCCTTCAGACTGTCCTTCTGTAAAAAACAATCCCATAGATTGTATGTGCAACTGACCTATGTATAGAATTTCATTTGGAGGACTTGTTACCCCCTGACACAGCCGCAATTATTTGTCTTTCAGCAGGTTTTGTGTTTGATTTGTGGACAAAATTGTGTTTTGGAAATATTACTGTCATTGTCTTGTAGTGTCTGATGGCAACTTCATATCTCCTTATTATGTGTTGTCCTAAATGTCAAGAACTACAAGCCAATGATTTCCAACATTTTTCTTTTGATAACTGCACCTATTGTAAGAGACAATCATGGTTTTTAAGCTTTTCTATTAGCAAACACTGGGGAAGCAAAACTAATTCCATTTCTTTTACTCATACAACCCCTAGAGATCACTAATGTTTGATCCGCTTGAATAAATCATCACCAGCTCACACTTCAGCCTTTGCATTCCAATAAATGACAAAATATTTTTAGTTTTTGATCTCAGACAGAGGAGCTGATAATGGACCCTTAAAGGCACCTGGTTCTGATCCTTGTGATAGCAAGAGGAACTGAACAATGGGCGCTCTGTGACCCTGTTATGGACCTTGCTTCAGGCTTTATCATTATCACAGCAGCTACCTTTAGAAGTAATGAGGGCTTCAAACTAAAATATTTATTGGCCCAATAAATACAGGTACAGCACAAAAGATTTAGGGAGTAATTCAGATTTAATGTAAAAATAATGACTGATGACTTTTATTAGGAAGTCCAAAGTAATGCGCTATTCAAGAAAAGTCATTTTTACACACATTTCACACACTTTTCCAGGGAGTCAGAAATTTTGTGGTCATATTTTGACTTTCTTTTAAAAAGGTCATTTTTCTTAAGATTAATTTCATTAATTTACTTGTGTGGCCCAAGGCCTGACTGCATAATTTCTCCAATCTACTGATATGGTGAGCCACAAATCGCCAAATGAAAAAAATCCAATTGATCAAACCTGCAAATTAAACAAAGCCTAGTTTGTATTATCATATGAATGTAGTCATGCTTCATATATTCTCAGGCAGCAAGGGTATTTTGTTTACTGTATTTCAGTGGCCTTATTAATAGAAAACAACAATAAGAAAAAGAGGGCAACAGTAGCAGCACATACTTCAATATAGGCATATTTTTGTTCCTGCAAAGGGAAAGAGAGGGAGGAGGCAGTATAGAAGCAAAACAAGTCAATTCAGACACCTGCTAAATAAGATCAAGTTGTGTTTTTGTGCTAATTAGTCAAAGATTTCACATCTGTCTGCAACTAAACATCTGTGTATTTGCATGCTGCTGCACGTGTCTGTGCATGAGTGGAGTTTTATGGTTTTTTGGATATACATAGAGAGAGGTCCATCATAGCCATCACAGCCTCAGGCTTAAGAGGCTTAAGGAAGGAGACATAAATCGCAGAACAGTGGGTGAGCAAAAAGCAGATACAGAGAAGGTGTGAGGGAGAGAGGGAAGATAATAGGTAGTTGTGGGTTGTGCCTGAGACTGTACACGTGGCCTGATACAGTATGTCGGCACAATTGGATATGGTTGGCTGAGCAGCACTCTCCTCTCCAGCATGAAAGCCTGTTATGCAGCCAGACAGATATATAGGACTGGGGACATAGGGAGCTAGATTGGCAAACAAACAGGCATACTTTGACAAGAACAACTTCAAATGAATCCATAGGCAGAGTTGGCAGCAACTAATTCACGAGAGCTCACAGCATATTACGTGAAATCAAACTTCTTAATACTTTAATATCAAGCAACAAAACTGTCCTTCTACTCACAGCGTTCTGTCTGCATCAGAGGAAATTAATGTGAAAGGAATCTTTGGAACACTGTTTGTTGCTATGAAGCATAATTTACTCCTCACAACCCCCAAATATTATTCCTTTGATTTAAAGTGTCACCTCACAGGCTTAGGGTCATTATTAGAGATGGCTCATCAGACGTCTCCAGTTTAAAATACCTGTGCCACTGGCCTAAACCTGAATGTTTATTTTGAAAAACTTTGAAAGGACACTGATTGTTTTAACATTTCAAAGTTGTGAATCCATCTGATACTGATGCATTGGGCAGATTGAACAGATTTAATGTGTTGTCCAATTAGATAGAGCAGCTGAGTGGTTAATTGAGCCAGTTTTAGCAACTGAGATACAAGAAAGATTGCAATTTCATACATCTTCTGTCATCATTCCTTTCATACATAATTGTTAATAATGCAGTTTTACAGTCACCACCTTATTTGTAACCATCCACCAACATGGATTTTTTCTTTAAACAAAGAAATCACTTACATCTGCACTATCCACTGTGCCACAGCTCACTTGAGAGATTTTGCAGCTTGAAAGAATGCTGACTGTTTAGTGTTTTTAACGCTGCCTTTGTCAACACCTTTGAACAAAAAAAATTATAAGACATATAGGTTTGGGTGAACACAGAGTACAATAATTAGTATTTCATCTTCATCCGTTTTTTGCTCTTGCTCTGCCCAATCTTATTCCTTGTTTTTGTCTCTCTCTGTGGTTCAAGGGAAGAATTTCCTTCAGTTCCTCCACAAAATCACAGACAATTAAAGCAGTGCTTTTTTTTTTTGCCTCAGGGCTTATCTGCTCCGTGTGCTTTGTACATTTACACACATAGCTTCCCACCCACCCACGCACACAGGAATAAAGACACGGCACACATACACCTCCACACACTCGTACATGTACAAACAAACACACAAAGGCACGTTCACTGTGATGCATTTTATTTGGCCATGGCTTTAATGGGGCTTTAATGGGGCTTTTTATGGAGTACAGGATTACAGAATCTCATCCGTCTCTCACTACCAGCTGATTGGAACCTCTCCACTCTGTCAGTCAAACACTGGCTTTAGCCCGCCGCTAAATGCAACGGTGCGTTTAGCCCGCTTTAGTCAGCTCTTGATTTAGTCACACTGACTTAACTGCTGGCATGTTTCACTCACTGTTGTGCTGGGTCCACATGAGTTATGTTGCAAGACCATCTCAGTCAGCGCCTTCTCCACCTTCTCATGACCTTAATGACCTCACTTTGTGGAATATAATGATTAGGTTTGATTTAGTTTTACAAAATGTACAGTTTTACATTGCACATACATGATATCAAAGTCAGAAGTAGAATAACTGTAATTTTGGATTCTCAAAGTTTCTTTATCTTTTTTTTTTTATTATTATCTTTGTGTCTCAAAATGATCATTAAGGGGAGCACTGTATGTTCCAGGGGTAATTTCTGAGACAAAGAAGGGACAGAACAGCACAGTTTTCCTCTGGGCTCAACAATTTCAGTCAGTAATGTGAACTGTATGCTATTTTTTGGAAAGCTAAGTAAGCACAGACATTAAATTGAAGACCTAACAGTTATTGATTCAGCTTTTCATGGTTTGTGCAGGCTACTATTTACATCTGCTTTAATAGTTTTTTTCTGTAACTACTACTCAAGCACATTAGCTTATTTTCACCCTATAAAGTTGATATAATTAATGCATTAGCAAACAGCAGCCTCTTTGTGTCCTGGATGTGTCTGATGTTGCTAACTTTGTCTGACTGCCATTTGGTGCCTGACAGGTGGCATCAGAGCTTTTTTTGCTGAAAGCAGATGCCTGCTGTTGTTGGAAATGTCGATGATGAGAGCTGTTAGAAAGAAACCAAACTGTGAAGTTTGCAGCCGTGAGACCAAAAGTTGAAAGATGCCAAAATTATCCGTAGTTTATCATTATTAGGAGATTCAGTATTATATAAGCAACATACATTGGGTCCAGTTTACTATAAAAGATAACAGTAAACGCTAAGAAGTCAACAACATAACACTATCTGAAATTTATTACCATTAGTTAAACCTAGCCAACATAAGCTGCTGGTAACTATTAACACTAATTTGAATAAAACATTGAATAAATAAATTCTAACAAAGGTGCACAGTCTTTAAACTAATGTTTTGTGTAGCTAAACAAAAGATGAGGTTAAAATTATTTAAGTGGAAGCATTAACTCCACTGTATTCACTGCCAGTTTATGGTCAGACTTTATGGCCAAAATCCAGTGTCTCTCACTTTTGCCTTTGAGTTTAGATTCTATTACTGATGCTGGAATAATCCATGTTTCAGTGTTGTTAGGCAAACTGGCAAGTCATGTATGGTATTGACCAACTCTGACACGTTACAAATGGCAATCAATGGTTTTGTTTGTTGTCTTACTTTGTTTGCGTCCAGTGCTTCTCAGAGGAGCTAATAATTGGAGCTCATAATTGCTACCAGGCTCATGACATATTGACCCAAGCTCTGTAATAAACAGGTGAATGACGCCAAAAACATCCCATTTCTGAAAATTGATATAATTAGCATGTCTCTTTGCGTCCTCACCAAGTGAGACAGTGTTGAATAAACACATTCTCTCGTCATATTTCAAATCCAGGCAGCATTCTCATTAAAATGTCAATGTGTGTTCACTGTGGGGACTGTTGTGTATTTCAGCTTAAAAATGCCAACAGAATGGTTATATTTTCCAGGTTGAACTTAATTATATGATTCACACCAACGACTCCAGCAGCACAGAAAAAGGTTCAGGCCATTTTTCTTCTTCCTGCTGGGTTTTGTGAGCAACTTATTACGTGATCAATCACATACAGCATGAACAGACTGAGATCAATTAATAATTGAAACCCGTTAAACTGCTTGAAGCACTGATTGGAATCTGCTTTAAACCAGAGGCGGTCAGTGTGGAAGGGCACAAGGTTAAATAGACATGATTAATCGACCCAAGTATTTGCATTAATTTGTAACAGGGCATGCGTCTAAACAGCAGTGATGTCCCGATGATGGTTGTGAAACATTAGAAAAGTATATTAAAGAGATGCTCACAGCTGCAAAAAAAAAAAAATTTCAGATGGTGAAAAAGATCCATTAAAATAACTTATATAGCAGTCACAGTCGTTCACACCCTGGCTCAAGTGGTCACAGTGACATACATGAAAGCCATGGGGAAGGACAACCCACAGGTGACCACCGATTGCCAACAACTTGAGGATTCCACAGGGTTTATAAACCTGCAACTCC
>JAUMHL010000013.1:5329904-5347994 GCA_032362345.1 Sandelia bainsii
CAAGTCCAGTTGCCATTGAAAACCGTTTTTTGAGATAACCATGACCTGGATGACTGAGAATCTTCACAGATATTTATATAGCAGTCGTATTCCTAAGTCACATTTTAAGTGATGTATCATTTTCACTTAATACAAAATGGTGAAGTAAATTGATTCTCTTTTTGTAAACTGGAGGAGAAAACAATATAACATAAAATCTTTATACCACAAACTGCACAGTTGGTACAGCAACTGTTTGTGCTTGGGACTTAAATATGTGTTAATCTGTGAAGGCAATAATATGTCCTACATGAGAATACTAGTTCTCTAGTATCTATTCCATGTGTGCGTATGATTCCTTGCTCCCCATCTAGTGACTGTGTGCTGTAACAGTTGAGTTACACAGCAGAAATGATCAAATACTTTGATAAAGCAGCCACTCAACCCTCATCATGTGCCTATAGATGGCAGTGCCCCTCTACTGCCATCTATAGGCAACCTGAATTCATGGCTCTCAGTGATAACTGCTGGCTGCAGCCATCTTCCCCCGAGAAGCAACAGATAATCATTTCATCATTTCCTCAATTATTGACAAGCGCCCTGAGTTTCTAGTGTTGCAAACGAATTAACATCCATTAGAGTACTATACAGAGTGTGTGTGTGCACGTGTGCGCGCTAATATGTGTATACGTGTGTGGTACAAGTTTGATCCTAACTAGACTTGCAGCTCTGAGGGCTAAGAATGAAGAGCTCAGATGTGACAGGCTCATCAAATAGCTTGTTTCACACAGTGTTGCGGCGAGACTACTGTTGCATCGAGAGGCTCTGGCCTAAAAATGACCCTCTCCCCACTGAGTTGCCAATCATTACTCATCACATTAGACATCTAGACACACTCCCAACTACACCTTGCTGTGCAGCCTTTCAAACACACATTTCTTTGTCTGTACTTGACTTTGTTCTTGCATTTTTCTCCCATTTGACTTTGTTCTTGCATTTTTCTCCCATTTGACAAATTTATGTCAGCCAAGATTGAGCCACTCTCATTCAGCTAACTACCTTTCACTTCAGCCTTACAAAACTTCCACCAGAGCCCCCATTGTGTAGCATTATAGTAGTGCTTATAATAGACTAGTGCAGACAAACGGTCTTTGATTGTAGCTTGAGTCTGCAAATTTTGTGGCACTGCCTGAATGATTTTTGTCCCGTTTTACTGTGTCACTAAGGCAAATGGGTGTCTTTCAGTGACATTTCCAGCTTGCCTTTTCTCTACTAAGAGCCTTTGGCTGACTGAATTTTGTCACCAAAGGAGAATACCAGCATTATTGATTTACTTACTGATTTGCTGTTAGTTACTCTGCTATTTCTCAGCTTCTCTTTCTCCTCCCACTCTTGTCCAATGCATGTATTATTGTGGGGAATGATAAGTGAAAATAACATTTCAGTATTGTACCTCAGGTTGAAAGGATCTGATTCATGAAACTGAATGACAAGCTTGTCACAAACAGCCATGTGCTCAATAGAAGGTATCGGGCTGATCTGTCTTAGAGCTTTGTGTGGAGGAAAAAGCTCCGTTGCTGAACAGACATTTTAAAAGCAGCTGAAGTTTGAATAAAAATGTATAAATGTTCTTTTTAGCTGTAACAATGTGTCTTTATACCAGCAACAGCTGCAAACAAGAGCATTTCTGAGAAGCTTGTTATTCATATGAAATGATATCTGTATGTAAGCACTGCTTTTCACATAAATGCATTAAATTATTATATAAAAAAGAATCTGGTTCCCAGATAATATTAAAAAACCCGATACAACAAAGGAAATTATCCACAATGCTAAAAAAAAAAAAAAAGCAGAAGCTCTTAGAAAACAATTTTGTATTATTCAGCCTCTCCAATCAATACTTTGCTTTTGATTTTTTTTACAAATTAATCTGTTTCCTTTTCTTCTGTCTGCTTTCTCTCTCTGTCTTTGTCCCTTTTTTCTCTATTATAGCTGCTCTGCAGGTGTCCATATCCTTGAACAAAGTGGAGCTAAGTGTCGGAGAGTCCAAGTTCTTCATCTGCACAGGTACAAATGCTACACACTATGTGTTTCCATGTGGATGTACCCAGTGTGTGTGTGTTTGGAGACTGGTCAGATATGCAGCAGGGGATCTTACATCAGCACTTGTGAAGTCTGTTTGTTGTTGGTATGACAGTGAACACCACACAATCCATATCGTCCATATGGTGAGTGACTCTTTGACCCCATGGTGACTGGATCCACACAGCGGGTGCGCCTGCCCCTCTCGTCCCTTCTCCTCATTGTCCTCTCTGAACAGTATATCAACACTCAACCATAACAGAGAACATAACGCCGGTGCCAGTAGCTCGGTAGGGTGACAACACACTCTGGCAGGACCGGCCCACCTCCTGCTGGCTGCCTCTTCTCTCCTGCCAAGCCACTCAGCGTGGAGCTAACAGCCAAGGGAGCAGAGGCACACTGGGAGGAGCGTCGGAGGGGTGTGGAGGTCTACCGTGTGTAAATGGAATCAAACTGGCGGGAACTGAAAAGCAATGGTAGAAGCCTTCATTGCAAAAAAGAGGCTGTGAGGCAAAAGACTGTTGGAGGTTGCAGATAAGTAGCCTCCGTCTAAGTGCGTGGGAGAAAGTGTTTGTGTCACTTATTCTTTTCTTTTGCCCATTTCTACCACGGGCATTGACAGCAAGCCTGAAATTTATTTTTTTTAAACCATATTCACATGCAGTCCTGCCAACTGGTGGGGGCTGAAAAGCAGGGCAGAGCAGAGAGGCAAAAAGCAAAAGCCTGGTGAAACCAAAGTGAGCCTGAAAACAAATAACTAAGTCTTTTAATGTGACTATTTGGCTCTAAGCTGCTGTATCCCATTGTATGTATCAGACATACATACTGTAAATATTGATCACAGAAAAAAAGGCACAGAATGGCAATTATACTGTATGTTGATTCATGGATTTCAGTTGTTTGTAAGGAAAGGCACAACAGAGAAGTGAAAGTGAATGTGGTGTTCTTGAAAGAAAGGAACCAAGGTAAAATCAATTTTGCTTGCTCGATACCAATCTTTCTTGTTTCAGAAGTTTTCTAAGAAGGATTGGCAGCAGGGCAAAATGATAGAACGCCTCATTTTTTCCAAGATAGAACAGTATTTTGTTTTCTAAAAAATGTTCAAACCAAGGGGTTTTAGGTCAAAATGAGGTTAAATGTTGGCCAGCATAGTAGATACATTAAGATGCTGCTTCCAAGGTCAAGAAGGACTTCAGCTGTGAAATCCAACATTCAGACTGTTGCATTGTGACTAATTACCACATAGATCTCTGCAAATGCAAGTTTCTTACATGACTTTAATTGATAAATCATTAATGTCCTGATTTGTGGTGGACAGCCATAAGATACACAAACCAACAAATCTGTGTTCAGCTAAAACATGAAATATGTAAAAGACTCTTTGTATTGTAGATTAAATTTCAAATCAAGGCTAAATATTTACACAAACGAATGAATTAATTAGTGTACATACAGTAAATCAAATAACCTCTAAACGAGTATTCATTTTTAAAGCCTCCCTTACTTTACATTCTCAGAATGAAAGATGTCATCTATACAAAGATTCTTGCTTTTACAAACTCTAAAAAGATGTTTTGCCGTGGAGATTTGAACTGACGTCATGGGCTGGTACGAGGCAGTGAAGTAACTGAACATGTGTGGGCTCTGTGAGAGAAATGGAAAACAGCAAGTGAGTGTTTGTTGCTTGTATGTTTCCATCCACGATGCTTCTGTAGTGTTTTCTGATTCAAGAAACACAAGAACCATGAGACAGTTATATAGCTGTAATTAATACGACCCACATTCAGATAGATGACGTATAGAAAAACACTAATAGGTTATTAGGCTTCCATTAGGTCTACTCTACTGGAGAGATGAACACCATTATTCAAAAAAATATTCACTCATTAGATGTTTTGATGATGGTGGTGGAGTCTGCCCAACTTGCGCCACTGTTTTGGTGTATGTCGTGCAGCCTCTGACAACAGCATAATAAACCACAATAGACAAAATCGTACATATCTGTAGTAACATATTAGGTCACTGGTCATGTTTCTACAGTGTAATATAACCAGAGTCCCATACACTTACCCATACACCAAGGTCTCCCAGTGGTGCTCAGCTGGGTTGAAATCTGTGAGGGCCACACCATTTTCACACTAATCAAACCATTCAGTGATCCCTCAGACACACTATGGATACACTTGTTTGGTTTCTCCACTTGTACTTTAATTTGGTACCATTTTATTGAATAAAACAACATGCAGGAAAGTAGAAATTCAAGTCATTTCTTCATGAAAATGTATTTTCTCTTGAAAATATTCTGTAGTACATACAGCATTTGAAATCACCAGGAAAACACTGTCAGCAGAAACATCAACAAATGTGACAATTACAGAAAACAAGCACATAATTATAGAAGTAGTTTCTTTAAGTACTCATCTTTGCATTCAGTTTCAAAATGGTCAGTTAAACCTTTTAAGAAACATGCAAACAAACAATTAACTAAAGCTTTTTCTAATGCACGATTGGTCTCCTGTCAGCATTAAATGAACCTGGTCTTGTGGAGTGACAAATAAGGAGGTGGATAAACTGGTGTTTAGGTGTGTGTGTTTAACCTCCCCTAAGACTGAAGTGGCAGAGAGCCAGAGCAAGTGTTGGCTGCAAAAGAAAACAGAGGCAGCTAGAAAAGCAGATTCAGTAGTCAAACAAGATCCAACAGCTCTTATGTTTCCATGTGGGCTTTTTCCAGGTATGTCTAACTTAAGCAGGATAGCTTGTTTGTCCCAGTAGGTCTTCGTTTACCCATTGGCTGGACATTACAGAGTAGACAAAGATGGAAAGGGAGACAAAACCAGTAATTTCGACATCATGTCAGGCTACACACACATATACATGCTGACCAGAGTGATTTCTGCCCTGCTTAGCTCTTGTTTCTTCCCTACTGTCTACTTCCCTGGAGACCTAAATCAATTACTACCGTGGCTCCAGTGCCAGCCACCATAGGGACGTGGGAGTCTTTTGGCTTATTTCGATGCCAAGGGGCACGTCTAGTCAATAATCTGGCTTGTGCAGGAGATTGCTTCAATATTTCTGTTGCTTTATATTGCTCCCTCACTGCTAAGGGAGATCATTGTCTGAAGTACCTTACAGATACAAAGCTTTGTCTCTTGTCTTAGCCTTACTTAAAGTTTTATTTCCATGTGCATTTCAAAAATTAATGGCCACCCAAACAGTAAGCTGTCGGTTTCATCAGCAGTTTAGTAAAGGCTGATGATCAATCAACCAGGTTGTTACACCCAGAAAAAATAATTAGCACTGTCTGCCTTCACAGGAATCGGTCAATGAGCGATCTCTCTTGCAGTCCCAGAGCTTATGCAGATTTTAAGAGCAGTGTGACAGAAATTTTCACCAGCTATTCATCCAGTTGTAAAGACACACAGAGGGAGGCAGAACTCAGCGTGGAAAACAGGGCAGCACGTTACACACTCCTGTCTTCTCAGATCATCTGTGACGCAAATGGCCTGTCACCATGCTAGCTGCATCAACTCTAACATATTTAGCTGTCTCTGCTGTAAATAGACTGTAAAATGGTAAGAGGTGATAACGCTGTAATGCTACAGGTATAAAGAGACGCCTGTAGTGATGTTAGACACTTATTTGTTCCCAGCAAGTACTCACATGAGCCATGAGGCTCCAGTGGGAAGCCACGTGTGAAGGAAAGCAGAGCGAAGAGGAGAATCTCTTATGCTGTAATATCGTTTCAGCAATGCTCATGTTTGATTGCCTCATCAGATTTGTTGGCCTTGAAATACAACGAGCAGCAGATACACATGCCAAGAATGTGATCCTGATGATTGTTGGAAATGTGAGGATGATCGGTGTTAGCATGCTGGGGTGTGAGTTGGAGCCTGCATGTTTTTCTAAGTGCATCAACAGGAAAATTAGCTAATTTGTCATCATTTTCTGTCCCTTTATGTACCAGTGTACTGAGATTATTATATTGATTTAAAATGGTATTTACATCAGCACAAAAGCTGGACAAAATTCAGGCAAAATCCTGCCCCACATTAGCACCATCATCTCTCACTTACACCTGGGAGCTCGTAAGATTAACCATCATAACCCTCTGCTGCTGACTGCTGAGCAGATGGAGGTTAAAAGCCTTGCTCAAGGGTGTTTTGTGAATAGTTATAGAGGGAAAAGAGAGGAGTCAGTTTGTCTCTGGGGTAATCTCTTGCTGATGGCACACATGCTATTATCCTAAATACAGCACGTGTCACAAACTTGTATTACTTCTTTTGTCTCGTCCTGTTTCTTTGTTTCTTTAATTAAACCCAGAGATGGGTCTCAAAGGGAGAAGACAAGTCACTGTCCATCTCTCTTGTTCAAGCCTTTGGTTGATTGATTGACCAAATAAAGGCCCTCCACACTAACAGGCAAAGGGCACCTGCTGCTCATCTCTAACAGTAGCCAGGAATCAGGGTTTAAATTAAGTTGTGATCAGCCTTTCTGTGTTTAGTGTGTGTGTCTGCAAGTTATTACTCACATTGTGGGGACCTAAATCTGGATACACACTTACTTGTGGGGACATGGCTTTCCTCGTGGAGACAAGATGCTTGTGCCCATGAGGAAATCTTTGAATTTTAGACTGATGACTTGGTTAGAGGGAGGTTACAGTTAGGTTAAAGTTAGTGTCAGGATTAGGTTTAGTGATGCTGTGGTTATGATTAATGTTGTGTTTAAGTCTCCAGAAAATTAATTTAAGTCAGTGTAATGTCCCCCAAATTGATAGGCACCAGATTGAGTGTGTATCCTTACATAAGCTTGAAAACAAGAGTGGAATTTACATCCTACATATGTCCCTCTCCCTTCACAGACTTATTAGCTATGTAAATCCAAGATTATGGCATAATCATATCATTTCTGCCCGTCTGTTCTTTCCACAAGTTCCAACAACAACAACAACAACAACATTGGATGGTCAGCTGTTCAGCGGACCAAAGTAAACAATGACGCTACAGTATATTACTGACATGTAAAACCTCAGTAGAATGTATGAATAAAATATGATATTCATTCAATAGCAGAACTATATGAATCCAAAAGGTGCTTTCAGTGTGGTTTATTTTTAAATCAGACAGTTATTAGCTGCCTAAATTACACAATTCAAATTGTTTGTAGATTGTTTTCCCTGCAATAATCAACAGTATAAGACTGATTAAACTGTAGCTAGTCAGTGGGAAGCTGACTAGAAATCAGCCACTGTGGTGCAATTGTTGCCTTACCCTAAGTCTTAAGACATTTTCCCCCTTTTCTCTCTCTGCTTTAGGTCTTTTGTAGAATAACTCACTGAGAAGGTGTTTTCTGTTTAGCGAGTTGTGCACAAATCTTTAAGCTATGCAGTAGACTTTCACATAAAGCAAACTAACCAGTTATGAAACAGCAGCATGAGCATCTATCAGGCTGATTCTGTTGTATACACACAGATCCCAAGTGAATGTCATTCATGAACAGTCCAATATTTTCACAAGTAATCTTCATCCTGGAAGGTTGAAAGGTTCAACTTGTTAAAAGGCATTTGCAAAATACATGAGGTTGTTGCAAGTCAAGTGGCAGCTTGTTGTGAAGGAAATAATAAATGTCCTCCAGCATTTAAATGTAGTGAGAGTGAGTATGAGAGTGTGCAGTAATCACTAAAGGGAGCATGATTCTAATTTGACTGGTAAAACAGTTTATTTTATCTCTCTCTTTCTCCCTGTCTGACCTTGCTCCTAGCTATCGGCGAGCCGGTGAGGCTGGAGTGGTACAACCCTCAGGGCGAGCGCATTGTGCCCTCAAAACGGATGGCGCTCCACACGGAGACATCACGATCCCGACTCATCATTTACAACGCCATCATCGAGGACGCGGGTATCTACCGCTGCCAGGCCACCGACGCCAGTGGTCACACTGAAGAGGCCTCAGTCGTGCTGGAGATCTACCGTAAGCTTGACAGATAACGTGTGCTCACAGATGTCCAGATGCTCTGTGTTTGCCTCCTGAGGAGATTCAGGCATGAAGACATGAAGAGAATAAACATCTCACATTAGCGTTTGATCACAGGGAAAGCCAGTTGATTCATATTCCCACCCTCACTGCAGCCACAAGCTGTTAGAAATGTTAGCAGTGTCTGTGTGCAAGTGCATTTCAGGTCCATGTGTACCTTTGACTTTGTGTGTGAGCTTGTGTGAGAGTGTTACATTCATTCTCGTGATTAAAGTATAATGACAGCTAGTAATGCCATGGGATTCAGATCCTGCCAGGCATAATGAGGGATGTGCCACTGGGGCTAACCTGCTTTGCTGACCCATCAGTATTTCCTGGGCAAAACCTAATGTTACGAGGCGGGAGTGACTTAGTGGTCACAGAGACTGTCCCATCATAGGTTCCATTCTCACGGTGAAAAGTAAATTAACAGCTATTTGTGCTTTTCATTGTCCTTGAGCAAGACATCCAACTTAACCTATAACAGCTAATTTCTGTGATTTCCTGTGGATGAGAATTAGAAAATTCATGTTACTACCAGGGAGACTGAGCTCATATCTTTAGGGCTTTTGGCAACCTTGAAGGAGTTAGATTATGCAACTTAAAATACGTAAAATTGTGTTTTAAAAGTTAATTATTATATTACAGTGTGCTACTTTCTAGCCAACAAAAGCAATCAGCATTGAGTTTCACTCAATATTCATTGGTCATCTAGGTTCTCTACAGACAGTAAAGTGTGTAAAACTGAGAAGCCATCACAATAATGGCAGCTTGTTTACTTTCACTCACAACCACAAACAATGGATTTACTACTACTACTTGCTGGACCCATGTCTATGTGTAAAATGCAAGAAATCTCCCAATACTCACAGCACCTTCTTTAAAAGGTAGCACAGTGACAGGAGCTGGGTTAACATTATAATGCACAGAGGAGGCACACACACACACAAAAGATTACATAACAACCAAGTGAGTTCTAAAATGTTAATAACCCAAATACCCAGATACTCAAGGACTTTGATCAAGAGTCTTCACCAACTATAACTGGAGAAAACGTAAAGGTGCAGGGATTTGATTCCAGGAGACACACACACACACACACACACACACACACACACACACACACACACACATACATAATGACATGTCCACGCGCTCTGGAAATCATCACCTGCTGTGCGGTTGCCTTTTTCATCCTCTCCCAGCGAACCATTAGTGGAGACATCACAGCCTCAATCACACCTGCCACCACTCAGCCCTCACCTCATTCACCATATAACCAGCTCCCAAAAACTATTGTTTCCATGGCAACTGGGCGTCACTCAGTCGGGCCCTAGCTGTAGATTGCCTGAGCAATATGCGGATGAACCAGCCAGCTATTCCACCAGTGCACAGTTGATGTAGGAGAGGACTCATCAGGTGGTGCACGGGCCTGTGCACTACAACATGTGATACATGAAATTGAGTTGGTGAACTTCATACAAACAAGCACACAAACGACTCTGGAAATGACAGTCGGCATTTCAACAACGACTGTATAGATGAGATACTCAGAATTGAAATTCTGTACAGACAAGATGAATTCCACCCACTTTAATAATCCCCATGACCTTTCCTCTAGTGTTAACCTGAGGTTGACATTTTGGCTTTCAGTGAAATACTCTGCCAACTGAAGAATGAATGGCCATAAAATTTAAACAGACACTAATGCTCTAATCCAACCACTAAATTGTTATGTGACTACTGTAACATGACAACAACGTGCCTATATCAGATTAGCATCATCATGTTTTCTGAAATTACTGCTGTAGTTTGGTGCCTGAGTAATGAGTCAGTACAATGTCTGAGCAAGCTCCTTTCAGGTTTTCTCAGTTAATTAATGGACAAAACCAATAATGCTGCAGAAGCCAGTTTTCAAAAACCAGTGGAGACCTCAACAAATCTGCGTCTCACTTGAGAGAGGTCAAGCAAAATTGTCTCTACAACGCATCAGACAGTTGTCCTTGCACTGATATGCAGGCAAACAGTAAAAGAGGAACTCCAGAGTAGTGAGTATATTCTCAATTTGCCAGTGTCAAGTGTGCAGTAGAGTGTTTCTCTAGGGAGGATGTTTCCCTTACTGATTTTCTTGTAGAGCAGTGTGACTACAAAAGAGACAGCAAATGGATACAAACAGAAGGAACAAGTGACAGCAGAAGTGTTCGAACCTGATAGAGAGACGGAGGAAGTGAAAGAGCACGAGATTTTGGAAATGCATTTTATTCAGAAAGAACACATGGGGGGGGGAATTGATAAGAAACGAACAGAGTGAATGACAAAAACATGCAAAGGCATCCTTGAAGTTAATGAAGACACTGAGATTCCAGACACGTTCACAGGCGGAGGGTGCAGTCGGGGAGAGAGCTCATTTTAGGGAGCAGCCTGGCATAAATCACACAGCAAAATGCTAATGCTGAAGCCTTACTAACGGAAGAGACTGATATGGGAGCTGTCATTGATTTATTCACACCTTCGCAATACAGCGCGCAAGATGAGAGCAGGTGGTTGCAGCCCAAGCAGTGCCAGCCCTGGCGCGCATTAAAGCCGACCATTTGAAACAAGAGCAGAGTTCGAAGAAGGATCATGTGTTGTTAATGGAGAAGTTCTGTTCCAAGAACAGCGCCCTCATAAAAGCAATTAGTCAAAACACCAAATGAATGTATGTCAGGAGGGAGGAACGACTTCAAACCAACACAGACTGAGATGAATCACTGAAGTGTTACTAAAACCAAGATTGAGTGAATCAAAGGCTGCCTCTGTAGTTGTCTAATTCTGCAATGAGAGGGCCAGGAGAACATCTCTGCTCACTGGTTTTGTTTTGTTTAGTTTTTTTTGGCATGATTGGCAGCAAGCAAAACAACTCTTCTGTCTCCTGTGCTTTCATCGCAATCATCAGTGTCTCAGAAAACAGTCAAAAAGGGATTCAGGTCTTGTTTTGAGTTTGAGTAAAAGCTACCCATCCATGTCCAGCACATTCACTGCTTCTCATGTGCCTGTTTAGACTTCACCTTACGTGACAGCTGTGCTTTGTAATGTAGTCACAGCCACACTAGCTGCATGGTTCTGTGGATGGCAAAGTGTGTCGGTCGGTCGGTTCATTGCTTTGGTCAACACCGAAAAAGTAGGTTAAAATCACTGTACTGCATCAGTAACTCCTCACAGTGCTGCTAGCATGGCTGTAAATTCGTCTAAGCTTCAACCAATAAGAAAGCATACAGTAAATTAAAAAAAATTTTTTTTAGGAGAAATAACCTTCTTTAAATGGCACAAAGACAAATGCATTTAAGATCTTTCAAAATCAAAGAATATGAGTTGGGCAAGATGACAAATCAGCACCTTTGAGTGCTGCCAAACCATGAAATCCAATATTTTTTTGTCCTAGAAAGATTATATATTATTTAGTTTTTTTTCTTTTGAAAGTTCCCGTTCTTGAGCTTTTCAGAACAGCAGTGTACACAGGCAGGAGGTTGAATAGAGGATGTCATGACATCTGTATTATCACTACAACCACCTTAAAATGGAAAACACTCAACTTACTAGATGTGATCCCAGATAGAAAATTGGAAGCTAATGTATTTTAAAACAACTTTTCCAAACCTCTAACCCTAAACTCAGTCTGAAGAATGTCATAGTTAATTGGAAAGTAAAAGCACTGCAGTTTTTTTCTTATTTTCCTTTTGATGTTGAGGTTTGCAGTAAATTGTCTGCTCTGAATGCTCCGAGAAAATAAAGCTTGTTCAATCTCCATCTTGTTTGATCTTGCAGAGAGGCTGACGTTTCAGGATGTTCAGTCACCGCAGGAGTTTCGCCACGGCGAGACAGCGGAGGTGGTGTGTGATGTCATTAGTTCACCAGTGCCTGTGGTGGTTTGGTACTACCAGGACAAAGAGATTACAGAGGAGCACCACAGTAAGTTTTCATGACTGGGATTCATTTTTCTTGTGGTATAATGGTATAATGTAGCTGTCTAGCCTGATAACCACTCCTCCACCATGCTGACCTAATTAAACACATGCTGTAAATAATCAGTGATTACTGGTTGAACTAAAACACATTTAAAATAGGCCACGTTACCATGAAGTGGTTTAGCAAATAAATACTTATTTTCCTCTTTTGCAAAACAATTAATCATAAAATGTTGCTGGTGATTCATGCTATTCTGCTAATAGCAGATGGCAGCAATGTACCAACAAAGCTAGCTATCAATATCACAAAGGCAATGAAGAAATATCAAACCAACTTGTCCCTTGGTGAGATAACATTACGTTAGCTTAACTTTCCTAGTGTTAATGTTAGCTTTAACACTTTATCGGTCAGCCGTTAATGGCCATGTTAGCTTGTTTGCTATTTTAGCTAAATTAGCTACGCTCGTCTCTTGACAATCATTAGCTGTGTCAAGTTAATTTGAATTCAGCTAACATTGTGAGAGTAACTTAACTCTTTGTTTGTGTGTTTGAGAAACTCTCATCATTCCCAGTAAGAGGTTATTGTGTCATGTAATGTATTGTACATCATGTATTGTACCTCAGTGATGAAATCTAGTAATATAATTTTACAATTTTTCTGTCATGCTCTCACGTTTGTACTTGAAAGGAGAAACAAAAATAATGTAAACACAGGCATTTACTTTCAAAAGTACTACATTATAAACTATAACTCTATGACTTAAGTTTAATCATTCTAACTAATGATAATGTAGAAAAACACATACTTTAAATTTGGGACAGCTTAGACTGAATTTTGAGATGTTCTGGGAGGAAGGTGAAAACGTATTTTCTTATCCAGAAAAAAAAGACTTTAAGGAGTGACTTTTTTAACATAATTAGTAGGGTAAGTACTGTATCAAATACTGGGTAAAGTAACATTGCAATATCATAACGTTGACTATAAGATCAATAGTGGATTATAACAGTAAAAAAAAGGTGCAAGTAAGCAGCAGCCTCCAAAGGATTACATTTTAAATGTAAACCTGCCAAATGCACTTGATTACTGAGAGGAGAAATTCTCATAAATCCCAGTGTGCTCAATTCTGTCTCTCATTGAAAAGGCACACTAATGTGCCAAAATTACAGTTCTCTAGGAAATGCTATTTCTCTCTATTGTGTGGATTCACAATAAGACAAGGATATCAAATTCTATGAATAGAAACCCCATCAGCCCTGGTGGAGGCGTATAACTTGGACAGAAACCATGTTAACAAGCGACTGAGAGGATGGATTATAGAGCAGTTGGATGGTGACATTCGATGATGCTGCTTTGCATGAGATGAAGTGCAAACCCTCACCCTGTAAATTTTGGAAAAAAAACAAGCAGCTGTGCTAAAGCTAACTCCACCTCCAGTTGTCATCTTCTGTTCCATTTGATCTAATGTATATGCTTTATGAAGCTCTCCCCTGCTTTAAGGGTGTTAAATAACAGGAGGGTGGTCTACTCAATTTGGACAGAAAAGACAGATAGAGCAGGAGAGGCACTCAGAGGACAGATTCACTTCAGTAATATTCAATCCTGATAAAAGGCGTTTGCAGTAGTAGGAACCAGTAGACTAGTATCCATTATTTCCTCTTCTCCTCCTCCCTGATTTACAACTCTCTACACCACTTCCCCATCCTCCTTCCAGACAAAATGCGTTCCTGAACACTGATTAGAAAGACTGACCCCTTGAATCTGTCACATTTTTTAATTGAAATTCAAATCTTCAGTAGCACAGTAATGATGAAACATGGAGGAGACAGGGCTATTTTTTAATCATTTCCCTCTAATTACGATGCATGGTTATAAATATCTTTGCTTGAGAGAGATAGAGAGCCTCATCACTCCTGGCCAATCTCACAGTGGCCACAATGGGAGTGAGTGGAGACTATTTCAAACTGTAATTGCATGAGTGTTTATCTTTGTGGACTTTATCAGGTAAATGTGCTGAAGTGAAGATTGACAGTCTAACTGCTGAAGAGTGGAGATGGCAATTTTCTCCTGCTGTTTTCCTAACTTTCTTATCTCACTCCTCTCTCTATCATACACTGTTGTTCTTTTGTTGTTTCCTCTCCACTCTCTCTTTCTGTCTTTGTCTATCTTTCCGACTGTCCTGGAAGGCAGGTTCCAGGTACTGGCAAACAACAATCTACAGATCCATCAGGTGACCAAGGCTGATGAGGGTGTGTACCGATGTGAAGCCAGCGTTGAGGCTCGGGGTGAGATTGATTTTGTGGACATCGCTGTGGTGGTCAACGGTGAGTTACCTGAAGATCTGTAGTTTTATCAGGCTTTGTCAGTTTTGTCAGGCTCAAGAAATGTGCCAGATGCAGCACAGGATTTTTGTAGTTTGTAGTCTCCTCAATAACCCTGATAACAGCTGAGCTGCGAGCAAACTGATCTTGATTTGTAACTTTTCCTTTTAGTGTGGATTTTGGAAAGCCATGCAGGTCTCTCAGTCTGTTACGGCTACGGAAATTGACAAAACAAATGCAAAATCCAAATCTAATCTTCAAAGATTATGGGTGATGCAGCAGATGCTACACAAACGTATCTCTACTGTCTGTGGACCAACATATGTGAATCTCTTATTCTTCTAAGGTCTGAAAAAACACACAAAGATGTCCCGATTAGCTTAAATTCATTAGATTGCTAAACCAGCTTGTGGGACATTTGTTGCTGTCATGACATAGCTCAGTAAACAACCCCTCATTTATCTTAGCCTTACACAACTTTGTTTTCATGTCACTGTCAGCATGCATTATGAAATACAAACACAGCTGAGAACTAAAGGTCTTCTATGTGGAGCTTTAAAGGAAGCAAAGCACCGAAACCAACAGTGTCCATTTAGATTCTAAGCAGAAACATGCTCCTCATCACACAGCATCAACAGATTAGCATGCATTAGTTTCCTCTGCATACACACGTTTTGTTATTTCCAAATCTCAACACCCCTTATTGTCTTCATTGCGGAGACTACAAGGCATTCAAGTCTTCAGGTGCCCAAAAACAAGAATAAGCAAGGTTAGGTCATCAAAATGTACACAGGAGCAGCTTTGCCTCTCCTCAGTGACTGCAAAGAAGAAAAAAAATAGATCATGGTCACATTGCTAAGCTGTGATTAATTAGCACTAAAGTATTCACTTGAAAGAAATCTATATTTTCAAAAATATATGTTAGAAAATATAGGTTGCTCTCAAGAAATGAAGTAGACACATTTCAGAGCTTCTTCACAGAAGAAGTTGTCAGCGTTGACAGGTTCAGCTCCACTGACTCAGATGCTGTACAGTAAGTTCGTCATACTTGCCGTGGCCCTACTCCTTCTGCTACTATCGGGGTTTTTTTTTTCATTCCCTGTATTCTTTACTGTGATTGAAAATTTCAATTAACAATGGCTTTGGGCTCTCTGGCCCAAAAATCGAAGGATGTCATTTTAATTTTCTCATTTTTCCTCATTTACAGCCAGTCACCTGAGACTGCTGAGGTGATTGAAATGTGATTTTACTAAGGCCACATGTGTCGTGTAACGGTTGAACAGCTACAATATTGTCTCTGACTATGTAATTCACTGCCACCTAATGTAATAGCAGAGCGGCCCTCTCCCCAAAAACTATGAATTGCATTCAATTTAGCACACCACTTACTTCACTTCTGAGGAAGATCCAATAAGCCTGCTCAATGAGGCACAACCTATTATTACAGCGACACGACACTTGCCATGTGGTGCTGAGATGGGGCAGGCTGCAGAGTGCTTAGCAGAGTGTCCAGAGACGAGGACCCTCTCTGAGGGAACCAATACCCAGAGGGACACGCTGTGCAGTGAACTTTGCCTCAAGGACACTCATCTTGTTGATGCACCCAGCTCCTAATGTTTGGCAGGAAATTCACGTTTTCTTTTGCAGACTTTCTGAAATTTATTTAATATTTGCCCATAATTTGGACAGAAACTTGAAGTGGAAATGGGGAGTTGTGCCTCCAACTAGTTTAAAATCCATTATTGCTGGTTTCTTTTTTGTGGTACAGCATGTCCTTTGGTCTAAGGAGTGTTCACACTGAAGGATTTGTTTTCAGTGCACTGAGGCCTGTGATGTTCATGAAAACCAAGTTGCATCTATGACCTCACCTATAGGCTCATCCATTTACATAAACAATCCCTTGTGAATCTGTGAAATTTGTTGTCCTACACTCTCAAACAGGCAGTTAGATCTGAAGTCAGTGGTCGTCCCATTTAGGTAAGCTTCTGTCATAACACAGAGCAGAGAGCTGGTCGGAAAGTGACAGAAAGATGGAAAGGGCACTTACTTAAATGTCACCTACTATAACGGGGCAATCACATCTGAGCTGTCCACAAAAAGTGAGAATCAGTTTTTTCTCCCTCAGCTCCTTATGGTGACTTAAACCGCAGCTCATCTTGTCTACACATTTGTCATCAATACGTAAAGAAGTGAGAAAATTGTGAAAGAAAAATGTAGTGGATGTGCTGAGTGCAAAGTGGCTTCACTGTCTGTCTTCTCGCTGGATCAGATCACAGACTGATAAATCTTGCATCCAGGTATTTACTTGTAGTGCAGCAGCAGTTCCTCTGGTCTCAGGAGTCTACACAGTCCTCAAGGAGCTGTTTACAATGCACCGAGGCCTCTGAAGCTCATGAAAGCTATATTGCTTCTTTGCCCTAGCCTATAGGCTTAACATTTTACATAAGCAATCCCATGTGAATCCATTGAACATTTCCTGCCCTCAAGCAAGTAGAGGTGTAAATGTCTTACTCTGAACTATTTTTCCAGGGGAAGAGGAAAGAATTTGAATCTTCACTCTCTACACCACTGACTTTGTATTAAAGGGCCATGTCACTTCCAGAATTCACTAGGATTGTTTGTCTTCTGTGGGGTACAGCCGTGATGGCAAGGTGAAACAAGAAGAGGTTTTTTAGCAAAGAATTTCCAAAGAAACAGGAAGCCACTGGGGCTACCAGAGAGTATACAATATCGACAGGAACCTGGACTTGTCAAACAACACAGAGGCCTTGAACACAAGCACATAGAGATGGAGTAGATTGCTAGCAGGCTCTGGTATGTCAATGAACCCAACAGACTACACTGCATGTTTTATCAATCAGCTGAGGTCTGTTGTGCCGGGGGATATGAGGTAAGATAAACAAACCGATGGAAAAAAAAATCCAGAAACAGAGTTTGTCTACACACCCCTGGAGGAAAAATAAAGGAGAGAGGATGAGGACTAAACTGATGCAGCTACAGGGCATCTTCAGGCTTCAACTTGTCTCCTGAGGTCTACCATGGAGCACTTAAAGCACTCTTTTGTGCTAAAATCAGACTGGACATCGATTCTTGTCTATACAGCAGCAGAGACAGCCAACAGGGAGGCTGCTGATTGTGTACACTTTTCTGTACAACTAAACTTTGACTGTTTTTTAAGGTGTCACACTGGCTTTTTTCTCTTTTCTGTTTATTATTCGCTGCTGCAAAAGCAAAATTTTCACACTGGATCATCAAATTTCTCTCTTTCAGGACAGTGGCTTTCAACCTTTTTGGTTTGTGGACCCTTATAATAAAGCAGTGTGTACGTCTTAAAAACCTGTGGCACATAAGGTACCCTGTTGTGTCATGATTGGTTAGAGAAGAGAAGTGCTTCACTCAAAAACCTTTAGAAGTGCCAGCACTGTTCTGTGGGTCTGTGTCACAAGAGGCTTTAACAGCATCTCACCACATTACGATGAGTTGGAGCATATCTCTAGTAAAACAAATATTCGAAAAAATACTGTACTGTAGCTTTAAAATTAGAAGTCCTTTGTCATCATGGTTACATTAGAAAACCCATGGTTAAGAGTATGGTTACTAAAAAGATGAGTTGGGATTGAAGCTGTCAAGTGAACCTCAGTCAACTTTGTTTTAAGGACACAGTTAGCAGAAGAGTTGGTTCAATGTTCAATTCAATTCAATTCATCTTTATTTGTATAGCGCCAAATCATAACAAAAATCATCTCAAGGCACTTTACAT
>JAUMHL010000013.1:5348094-5359314 GCA_032362345.1 Sandelia bainsii
GCAACAATCAGTGACCACAAAAGTCAGATAACAGATAGGAGGTGAGAGTTTAGAAGATAATTCGAGTGGCAAACAACCCAACGTGTAACAGAACGATCAGTATCGGCAGCAGGAAGTGACGCAATACGCCTACCGTCAATGCCATACCATGCCATCAATGTTGCTGTCAAAGAAAAAGAAAAGCCTCCAAAAAGTCTTCAGCTTAGTGTGAGGTCTCATACTTTATATTGATTGAGTATTTTGTATTAACATTTTGAAAAACATGTCTGACAGAAGCTTTGATTATTTTGTTAAGTAATTTATTGTATTCACCAAAGTGAAGAGTTGCATTTTTAATCACTATAATTTTGTTCAAATCATTTCTAGACATGTTGAACTGCTTATTGCACGGCCAGCTGTGAGCTGATTTAACTGAGAGCTGCAGTGTCTTTATGGTTGACTTTTATTGTATTATTTTATTAACTACTATTGAACTTTACTTAGTTTCTCCACATAGTTATATTCAGCTTGTAGCACCAATATGTCATAATGATATTTCTGACACGGCGTGTCAGAAGAAGTGTCATTTCTGGCTTCTTCAGCAACGTATTAAGAGACATTGCTTTAACCAGTCGTGCAGAACATTTTATGTGAAAGCTGGGCCAAAATAGCTTACTGTATACTTTTAAACCCATGAAGTCATAAATATTCATGGGTCAGTTGATAAAAGAGTGGTTTCTTGCCCATAAGCATGCGGTGAATGAAACTGACCCGCTGCAACTCTCAGTCTTCAGTGTATCATCAAAGCGAACCGTAGATGAGGATGATGGCATATCGACGAAGAGGGCCACCCACTGAATGGCTAATCAACCTGAGGGCAAAAAAAAGCACAGTGTCTAGAAGGATGCCGAACACCTCAGAAATTGTTATTAAAAGTTAGCACAGATGAGGTCATGTACCCTTTTATTCTACTGTTCAGTATGTAGATGCAATGGGAGGGGGGGGTTTCTGAACTGCAACTGAAAAGTTTGCAAATACTAGTAATTTACAGATGTAATTTCACTGTCTACATGCAGCCAGTAAGATATAAAATAAACAGTTCAAAATGGACAATATGAAGGGTTTCATACCCTCTCACCCTGTGACACAGTTGAGTTTATCATGGTCATATTTGTCCTTGCTGCCATGACGTGCTGTAATTTTTCATCCCTGAGGGGAATCCCATGAAATGACACATATTTCAGGACAAATGCATTATTCTTCCCCTGAGGAATAGCTCTATCAGATACAGAGATAGAGGCATAAATATCAAAATGGCAAACCTAGGTGCCATAAACTTCACCAAACTGACTGAGGCAGGTTTGTTTTTTTAACACAATGAGTGCCATTCTGGAGAAAACATATGCCATCCCCATATTTAATAGTGGTTACACCTCTACTATAATGTGTTAATGTGACTGGATCTACCTACTAACACCTTTAATGTTTATTTAATTTAGGCATTTAATCTAATTTTTCATATGCACAAAAACTAGAATGTAAAATTAAGATTTTTTTTTACAGGAGGTAAAAGTGGTAAAAGTAGTGTAACTCAGACTGTATGTGACACCTTTTCCATTTTGCTCCCTTCAGTAGAGTCTGTTTTCATTTGATCAGTATCAAAGACCTCTCGCCTATGCATTTTGATGACCCTCTAGCCACAGTAATCACAGTTTGTTCCTATAGCAATTGATGGTGATACAAAATGGAAATAACTTCCTGATTTCCTCTGTATCCTTCCTCAACACATTCACTTAATTGTTGGTTCACTCACTCACACACTAGACCCACAATTTTCCTCTTTTCAGCTGTCAGTGAAAACTACCGGTCGTGTCCTTCAAGATTTCTTAAATAATTTTGCAGTAACATCAATCATAACCGCCTGGTGTTCAAGAAGAGAATATAAATACAGTGTTCTCTGTTACATTAGATCGCCAATTATGAATCATGGCTGGTTTGATTCCAGCTTGTGTGCTGATCTAGTAGGCAAAACAAATTCTTAATAAGCACTCCAGCAAAGGTCTTGTTTCAAAACATTCACTCACTGAATTTCTAGCAGGTGTAATATGGTAATGACATTTACGAAGAACATTTCATGACTTCTAAATACGTGATTCCATTAGTGCTTAACAGAAAAGTCCTCTAGCTCCTTATGGATGTATTTAAATAGATCCAAATGAGTTTGTATCTAGAAATATGTTTGCAGTGTACCGTTTTGCTAGTGGGGATGTCTGTAAACCTCACATTATCTCCACCGAGCCTGTGAAGTATCAAGGATGTGACTAATACATGAAGAATTCATAAAGCTTGCCAGATTCTTTTTGGATGCTTAAACCCTGTTGCTGATTTGGTCTTTTGAAGTCATTCTGCTTGGCAGTGTGTCTCATTAACAGGGCTGCTTCAACAAGGCTCACTGATGTGGGAGTGTGTTGCATACGAAGAGAGAGACACTGGAGAATGGAGATCTATTGGCGTGGAAATCAATGGTTATCATGTCAGGAAGGTGCTTGCTCTTTTCACTTGTTGAGTCAGAACAAGTGAAAAGAGCAAGCATCTTCCTGACATGATAACCATTGATGAGTCAGTTCTACTGGAAATCCCTCATAGTGTTTGATTATTACTTGTGCTGTTTTTCATCCCTGAAAAGGATTCTGCACCGTGGTGTGCGTCTCTATCAGGGCTGTTTCTCCTGTCATTTGATTTTAGTGGCAAAAATAGAAGTATTCATTCATAATTTATCACATGGCATCAACTAAACGATACATAGACGTCATGAGACCGTAGATGGATCAGACACTGTTGGAGTTTAGATGTACCATGCAGAGTTATTCAGTTACTCAATAATACACACTGGTGTCGTTAGTGTAATTGATCTTTTAAGAAAGACTGCAGTACACTGCAGTGGTTGCTTTATTAGGTATTTGCGATGATACTTTTGTTTTATTAGAATTCCCTATTCATTATCTCAAGTATGTAATTTTTTTTTCACTACTGTTCTTTATCAGTAACAGCTCTGTAACAATACTTTAAGCCTTGTATAGCCTTTTCATCTTTCTTCACATTGTTTGTGTATCTATGTGGAATATGTGTCCTCCAAATGACAACTCTTGGAGAATAAATTCAAGTCATTAAGTCTCAATAACTCCACACAAAAATGATCTGTTTACAGTTTTGGAATACAAAACAGTTCAGTTTCAATCAACACCTTTAATGTCTTTCAGCTTTTTTGTTTAATCAGAGGAACACAAATGGTGCTGAAATAATATCACTGTGCAGCTGCCAGTCACAATAACACATTTAACACAAGTGCAAACATCTGTTATGTAGGTTTTCATTTGCAGGATGAGAATAGTCATCATTTCAGACACAAAAATCCAGATGTCTTTAGAAATGATTTCCCTTAATTTGTATGCTCATAGCTCTCTGTGTGGGTTGTGTTGTTGCATAGATTTTTTAAATTCTCAGATAGAAGTTAAATAGCTGAACTGTAAATGAAACTGAAACAAGCATAAAGTTGGTGCAAGATTTAGTATGTGTAGTACATATGTAGTATTTTCTTAAATTGATGCTGTGACCAGTGTTTGTAAAGAAAAGTCACAATACTTTTCTCATGTATTAGTGTGATTTAGAGACACTTTAGATGTAATTTACACCTTGTATTAACATGTGATCTGTCTCCAGATACATTATCTGGATAATCACATCTGATCCAAAGATTTTTCATTTATACCTGGCATAAAAAAGCGTCCTCATCATTTCACTTCTTATTATACAAATTAAGACGTTGGAGTTGGGACTGTGCTGACAAATACAACATAGTCCACAAGCCTTGTTTATTTTTCGTTTACTGGGGATGTTTTTGTGCAGGGCTTTCTCGACATAGCAGGTAGAGGATGTCTTAGAGGCACATGTTTGAAGAATCTGGCTGAACGGTACAGAATGCAGAGATAGACTTCTTGGCTCCAAATGTGGTGTGGTGTTACATGTAAAGACAACCAGATACAGTATTTTTAAAACTATTTGATAGTAGTAGTAGAGAAGCATACAGGAAACATGGGAGAAGAGATCATGCCCTGATACTGGACAGGGCCACAGCAGAGCAGTTATAGTGGGAGTAGGAGTATAGCATAAGTATAGACTTAAGTATGGACTAAGATGATTCATAAACATGCTTGTGTCATAAAGCTGTCATTGCCTTGTCACAAAGCAAACGGAGAAAAGACCTGGCCTGTGCTCACCTTTCTCTGAATTTGTTTCTGTTAAGACCAGTTATTGTTTGTTCCCTAATTTATTTATGTATGATTTTTAGAAAATGGTGTAATTTTTAGTTAAATTTTTTGTCTTTGCTTGTAGTTGTAGTAACTAAAATATACACTAAATTCTGTATGACATTCCTGAGAGAGAGCACAAACTTTCATAGTTTGCATTTTCATGTTTAACCTTAAACTCACAGCAATGAGTCACATCTGATTTTGACTTAACAAAAATCATTCCAAGAAGACAAAAGGGATAAAGCTCAAGCACTAGACAGAATTGTTTATTCCTAAAATAATGGTTTTTGGGGTTTTTTTTTTCAGAAATGTGGGTCAGTCCTATTTTCTTTTGTAACACATTTTCTGTTTTGCCATTGTTTATACTGTATGGATTTAGTCTTTTCTGAATCAGACATCAGTATTATGGTTTCACATCACTTGTCATGATTTCTGTCTTGTTTTGTTCTTGAAATGTTTCGTGATTATGTTTATTCTGATCCTGTGCTGTTTTGGGTCTCTCTCTCTCTCTGTGTTATCCTGTTCACTCTCCCTCACTTGGTCACACCCCCTCATTCATGTTTTCTGTCTTGTGTATTCTCCTGCCACACCCCCTCTCCCGGTCACTCTCCTGGTTGTTCTCAGCTGATTTCTCTTCCACTCACCTGACCACGCCCCGCTCCTGATGATTTCTCCTGGTGACGATCCCCAGCTGTTTTCATTTGGTTATTAGTTGCTCATCCTTAAATTCCTGCTTCACCTTTCACTCTCTGTCAGATCGTCCGCGATAATTCACCTGTACCAGCGAGCCCTGTTACCCACTGTCTCTCGGTTTCTCTCCTGCGTTGTTTTCCTGTGTTACTCACCTGCTACCGCCCTGCCCTTATTCTGTAAGACTCTCTCTCTCTTGTGCGTCTCTCGTCCGTTTCTGCTTTTCGGCCCTGTTACTTTTGTCTTCTCCGATCTCTGTTCTCCTCGGTCTGTTCCTGTCTTACTCTGTCCTGTGTTGTTGAGTCTCCCTGTCTACTGCCGAGCGTTCCTGGTCTCCTGTCTCGTTTCCTGCTCCGTGTCCTCCCGGGCGAGTTGTGTTTGGTTGTGTTTAGGTCCTGTTAATCTCTTGCCTTGGTTTACTGATTAGTTTACTCGTGCTTCAGAGTCATTATCCTCCTGCTTTCATTTCTTAAGAGTTCTTTCCCACCTTTTGGTGGGGTTTTGTGTTGTTCAGTTTTGTCAGTCCCGTCTCTTGTTTTTTGGGTGTTTATAGTTCTGGTTAGTTTAGTTTTATGTAGTTTGCTTCCTCTGGATCGATGTTTTCTGTATTTTTCTTTGCCATGCTTTATACCTCCCTTTTGGAGTGATTTTGGGTTCACACTTTACTTGTTTTTCTCGTTTCTGTGTTTTTATTATATTAAATTCCCTTTATCTTAGTCCTCATTGTGTCTGAGTGCTTTTCTAGGTGTCCATTCTCAAAATCCTCACATCACTGTGTTCAGCTCCTTTGTGTTTTTACCAAAGCTGGGTCAAATTGTTATTTGAAATCCCCATGGGATTACCAACAGAAGTAGCATTTTCAGTGAGTGCTTACAGGCCATTCACAATGGAAATGTAACTGTGACTCTGATTTCTTTTTATTAACTCTGAGTCTAATGAAACTGTTCCTGATTGTTTTTGTTCTGCTTTTGTGTTTGCAGTCCCTCCAGTATTGTCAATGTCCCAGCAGTCCTTCAATGCCACAGCTGACTACCAGGAATCAGTCACCTTTACTTGCATCACCTCTGGATCCCCTGACCCTGTGGTGACATGGCACAGGTACCTTCTATTGCCTTAATACTTAACATTGATCTCTGATAGGCAGCTCAGTGAGATTAACTAGAACAAACCAACCCTAAAACCTGGATAGCTATAAACACAAGTGGACACCCAAATATTATATGTGATTCTATTCCAAATCCATGAGCATTAATCTGCTGCTATAGCAGCTTCTGCTATTTCGGGAAGGATTCCCACAAGACCTTGGAACCAGGCAAGGATTTGCTCCCATTCAGCCACAAGAGCATTACTGAGACAAGTGCACTGATGTTGGACGATAAGGTTTGGTTTTTAGTTTGTCCTGAAAGTAACTCTTGCAAATTGGTTTGCACCATTTATTTACTGTATAGATCAATTAAGTTTGAACACAAAGTCCTGCTTTCTAAGACTTCAGAAATTACTTCAGCAATGTGTAAATCATTTGCTAGACTATAGCCTCACAAGCATAACTTCCAAAAATTACAGTTTTAGAGAAGCTAACTATATTTTGTAAATGTAATATTACAGATGAAGGAAATGTGTGTGTTCGCGAGCACATGCGTGCGTGCCAGTAGTGTTTGTTGTTGAGTGGGAAATGTCTGAATATTTTAACCTCGGTGATGTTATTTATACTTTATGAACCTTGCTTTGTGCACAGGAGCAGTGTCACGATGAGGAAAGGTCCTTAACTAAACTGTTGCCACAAAGTTATAAGAACAGTATTGTCTAAATGCTGTTTGTGGTTGTTAACATTTCACTTAATAGAGCTAAAGGGTCTAAATCACACTATGTAAAACAACTCCTAATGGTGATAAAGCAGATGAGAAAACATTAGGAGACACAGTGTTCAAGGTTAACATTTTGTCAACCACTTAATTCTAGTGTACCTACGGTATGCAGATTCAACAGACTTCTAGATAATATAATATAGAGAACATGGACTACTACCCATAATTATTACAAATTATACATTTTTGTGCCTGTGTGTTAATATTTCCTTGAAATAAAACGCTACATACTGTATATACTGTACACCGGTAATGTTGTGGTTACAGATCAAGCTGATATTATTTCACAGTTTTATCTGAGGAATTTATAGTCCGCCCTCGCACATTGCCCTCAGCAACCACACAATAATATCACATGCCTCAAAGCATGTGAGAAAATTTGCACCTGGAGAGCATTTGACACCCCACTATCCACTCCACAGCTCAACATCAAGTAATTAGCGTGCACCCATTCAGCAGGCAATTGTGACAGGCTATTTGCACCTGAGCATCTATTGATAACACTTTGCTGGCATTCCAGAGAGAATACTTTTTTCCTTGAATGCAGTTTTTTCCGTTAGTAGTTAATGCATCGTAATGGCCCATACAACTGGTTCATTATAATCCATTTTGTACAAATCAATTACCTACTAGCCAGCTATTTATTTCATTACACTGTAAAAATCAACGTGCAGGGACATGAAGCTTTCTTGAATTTAGCAATGTATGTTAGCTTTTATTTTGTTTGTTTAGCTATATTGTAATATTATCTTCAAGCAGGTTTCTATAAGTTGTTTTTCATGCTGTACTAAATTAAATGTAATAAAAATCACTGGCTGTCTGCAACGTGCTATGGAAAAAATGTAAAAAATGGTTGTAGAATTAGATTTATACTAATGGGTCTAAAATATGAAAAATGTGACAGCACTGTCCTTAAAATATCAACATTGTTTATTTTATTCTGTGGAACAAGTCTGTTTTTCTTTAGCTACAGTTACAAGAATGATAAAGGAAAGATATAGTAAAGAGGTGGCTGTTAAAATAACACTTAAATATAGCTCTGAATTGAACATAATGACACATAACAGCATTCAAGTGTGAAACACCCACACTTAGCTTTCATTCTTAGAAATATCATGTTATCATTTCCTCTCTTTAATGCTTTGTAGTATTTGTTGCAGACTAGAGGAGTTTATTTAGCTGATTCTCTATGTTTTGAATATTTAGAGGTGACTATGATGATCACTGGGAGAGGTACAGGTTCAGTAAAGTGATTTATTACATACACTTGCTAAAAATTATTATTTTTTGCCTGCAAACACGATAACTTTAAAACTTTTTCATAGGCTACCACTCAAAAATCGCAGGAGGTTTTTAAATTTCCTGAAAACAATCAAAATTTGTGGTACAGCTAAATTCATTTGAATCTTTAAGTCAGTGCAACACAAGGTATTGTGCATTGTTTTGGGTATGTCACAGGTACCACATTGTGAAATACAAACAAAAACTGAAGATGCTGCGCAGCTGGAAACAACATTGTCTCTTTAGTCCTCTTTCATCTTGCTCCCTAGTTTCCCTACAACAACAGCAGAAATTATATTTACTCAAGGGTGTGTTACATTGTCTTTTCAGCAATGGAGCAAATCAGGAAATTTTGATTTTAATTTAACAGCATGCAGAATATAATGCAGCAAATTTCACAGTGATGATGGGTGAGAGCTGATGTATTGATTCATTTTCACTTTCATATTGAGACTATTCATGTGACAGCTTTGTTCCTTGGTAATTATTTCACTCACTTGCTCTTTTTGGTATCGTAATGGGAAATTGAGTTATGGTTGGTGTGGTAATTACAAAAGGCTAAAGAGAAACTTGTTCATCTGTAGAAAATGACATCTTTACTTTTGTTTGCTTTTTATTATCCACCGAGACAGATGAAGAATGAAAGACGCTTACTGAAAGTTTGAAAGTTTTGACACTGATCACTCTCATTTTCTAGGATGGTTAAAAACATACCTGTTAATGAAGCGATCAAAATCGTCTGGTGCCAAACTTACATTCACAATTTGACTTAGATGTTTTCACACTTTAAGAAGGTGGAACAACATAACTATGTGTGATGTCTTCTATGTTTGGTGTAACTTGCAAGATATAATTTAACACTCTAACAAGTTAGGGATGTACCACAGTTAGTCAACCCTTTTAAGACCTAAGGCTAAAAATAGCCATCTTACTTTTCATCTTACATCTTATACTTTTTATGACTGCTGTGGTCAGAGGCATTATGTTTTGATATATGAGGAATGCCTAGAGGGACTTTATTCAAAATTGGCACAAATATCCACACAGATTTAAGGATGACCTGATTAGATTTTGGTGATCAAAGTTCAGGGTCACTGTGACGTAATGTCTGTCTGATTGCTGACTACACATTATCTCAGGAACACCTGGAGGGAATATTATAACATCTGGCACAAAAATCCTCTTGAACTCATTGATGAACTGATTACTCACTGACAAAAGTTGTGGATAGTACCTGGTACTTTTGTTGGTATCAGCTCTGTCTAGGTTCCAAGCGATGTGAGGCGATACCTTTCTTGCGGCATCACTATGATGGCCAGCTACACTGAGAGGGTACTATATTTGCAGTGGAAAACAAAGTACTTGGTACCAAAAGTGAAGTAAGTAGAGTTGAGGTGGTACTATGCTGTGAAAAAACACATGAAAACGTGTAAACATGAAAAAATCATTTTTTGTCTCCAATGTAATCCCCTTTACTTTTTTAATTCTGGCTTAATAAAATGTAAAGCATTTGTCAAGGGTTAATGACAGCCTCTCACTTCAGAGATTCTCACCTGTCAGACCTTACACTGCATTCCCCTTCATTTCCCAGGTCAAGTCCTGCATGTCAATCCAAGAATACAGAATTAAACCCACAACAAAAGAATTGGCTTAGGAGTAAACAGTAATCACAACACACTTTAATTTTTCTTTTGATGTCATCCCTCCCAGTTATCTCCTACCTCCCGGTTGCATTTCCTGTCAGTGTGAGGTTTCGCTTCGCCCTCCTGCATCTTAGGTAATGGACTACCTGTCAGCAGTCAGTCAGCATAATGACATTCACTGCTGCAGCTTGTGCTGCACTGTCCGTTCCAAAGATGAGGCCTCTCTTCATTTCCTCTTTGGCTCGCCAGAGTTATTATTACTTGGCTTTCGTGTTTCCTCCGTCGACTTTCAATTATCCTCACTCACACTTTTTCTACAGAGCAGTGAGGGTGGGGCTCAGGCCTAGCTACAGAATATTGCTGCACTTTTGTGTGTTTGAGTCTAGAAGTCTCCCTCAAATAATAAGACTGTTTTGTTTTTCACAAAGCCTATACTGGGTGAGACCATACAGAAAAGTCTCTAAATAAATTTTGAATTATGCATTACTGTAAGCCCTGTGATCTAATTCTTTCTGAATTCAGTGTACTGTACACAATAGCTTATAAGGTTAAAAAACAGGGTACCGGTTTCAGATTGAAGGCATTATCATCCATATTGAATAAACAGGTTAAAAAAAGCATTTTCATGCCAATGCGTATTTCATTTTTTAAGGTTAAAGTAGTATATGGGTGGATAAATAATGAAATGCAATGCTGTAGCCCATAAACAGCTTTATAGAGATAAAGTCTTTATCTTGGTGTATATATATAAGTAGATAACTAGAGGTGGTGTGCCTTGGTCAAAGACACACAAATTGTAGTTGTTACAGGAGAGGACAATTATATATTAATAATAATACTAATAATAATTATTATTATTATAAATTATTATTTATTTATTTTTCATATCTGGATTTTTTTTTATCCAGGGCTTCAAACCACTTCGAGCCACAACTACTTTGACCTTTAGAATATCAGCTCTTCTTGCACTGGATCATGTTAATAATTCATCATCTTAAAAGAATAGTTTAATTTTACATTGAACAATCGTCCTAATTTTATTTGTATTATTTTTGATATCTGTGGGAATGAGTAACAGCTTAATCATTCATTTCCACTAATTCCATTGCATATTTATAGTATATGTAAATATATACACTACTCACAAAAAGTTAGGGATATTCGGCTTTCGGATTAAATTTCGGGATGAACCTAAAATGCACTATAACCTTTACAGGTGAACTTAATGTGACCTTCCCTAAACTTGTCCAAAACGTTTCAGTACTTTTTACACAACTTGCTGGTCTCTAACAAGGAGCTTAACGGCAATATTCACAACAGATCCATGAATCGACCAATACATTTCCTGGTTCAATCAGAATTGGTATTTAAACAGTCCTCATCATGCTGTTCACATTTTGACATCATGAGACCAAGACGACACCTAACAATTGATCAACAGTACCTCGCCAT
>JAUMHL010000013.1:5364762-5379418 GCA_032362345.1 Sandelia bainsii
AGTTGGACATGTGCATTCAAAAGTTTAGGGAAGGTCACATTAAGTTCACCTGTAAAGGTTATAGTGCATTTTAAGTTTATCCTGAAATTTCACCCGAAAGCCGAATATCCCTAACTTTTTGTGAGTATTGTATTTACATTCATCCCTGGAGAAGCATAACTGCACTATGGTGACCATGGGAAACATCACCATGTTGGCAAGCTCATATTAGCATCAAAGCACTGCCCTGCCTAAGCCTCACAGAGATGCTAATATGGTTGTAGACCATATGTTATTCATCGCCTTAAAGGGAAAATCCACCATTTTCATTTAGGTGCATTGGATTTCTTGGTCTGTTTTGTTTGGTGGTGTATTTTTCATCATTTCCACAGTGAACGTCATACCTAAATGTAGACAACAGTCAGCAGTGCATTTTGACAGCAAAGAATATTTCAGCTATCTCAAACATCAACTGTAAATGTCAGCTTTTGGGAAAAAAAAGAGCAAGATGCTTCTTTCTAAACTGTATATTTCAGGAGTTATATAGGGAGAAATTTATCATAGAAGCAGCAGAGATAGCCATCTATCTGCAGACAGAAGCCTCACAGACCTCTGCAACCAGCCTCATCTTTTAGATGTGTTGTCAGTAGTCTGTGAAATACAGCATCCTTGTTAATGGGTTTTTCATCTTTTGGTTGTTGGCTGAACGCATCATGGTGGTGTTCTCTTTCAATTCTTTTCTATTTGTTGACTAGAGATGCATAATGTAGGCTACTATTCATTGTTTTTTATGGAAAATGTAATCAGATTAAGGCAAGACAGCAAAAAAACTGCAAATTACAAAGTTTCTCGCCACAAAACTACTGAATAAATAAGCTGAGTCACAGACGTATATAATGCGAAAGTGTCTGATGGTGGGTTTTTCTGTAAAACCCTTGAAACTCTGTAGAGCTATATGAGGCATCAGGAATGACAGGAGAGAATCTATGCTGACATTTACTTTGTGGATCTGTGCAGCTAAAACAACAAATGTGCACATTATTGTTGCCAGATACAGTCGGTACCATATTTTGTTTTCTGATATGTGTCAGTGGGAGGCATAAGAGCTTTATGTAATGACAAGTATTACCATAGAGGGGATGTGAATGCATTTTAGATGCATAAGGAGGACTTTCCCTGCATTAACTCCCTGCATGTAGACAGTGAACATTACTAGCACTCTTCTTATACAAACATTGTATTTATATGTATTTCTAGTGATAAAAAGTTCAGTTATGTCATTAAGTCACTTTCTGCTCCAACACTGTCACAGTTTTCACAGGATGAGGTCAAGATTGAGCTTGTTTTGTATGCATAGACTGTCAGGACTGACAGTGATAGCTAAATGCAACATTTACAAGTATAATTATTATAATATCTATAATTAATATAATAACATGTAATTATAGCTATTAACAAATGCTAGAGTAATATACCCGTTTTTAATTACACTGGGTTAAAAAGAAACTTACTGAAGCTTAAATTTGCAAATCAAACTGACTCTGTAAAATAACCCAAACCTGGAAGGTCAAATTAATTATGGATTTTTATCTTATAACACACAAATGCTTCTCAGTTCTTGCTCATTTAGAGTTGAAATGTTTAGATAATGTGTTATTAATAATGTTCGCTGCAGAGAGTTTTTTCACCATGCCAGATAAATGAGACATTTTCCATTTAATATTTGCATGATGAAGGGCATCTGGTCAAAATGGCTGCAGATAAAGTTATGATGAACTAGTTCATACCATTCTCTCTACTTTTAACAGTTTTATGTGTGCGTGTGTGTGTGGTTTGGGTTGTTTTGACTGTGTATTATTGTGTGTCTACACAGTGTCTACAAGTGTGTATTTGTGATGCAAAAAGTCATGTGGTGTGGACAATAATCTGTCCTCCTCACTTCTTCCTCTGCAGAAATCATTTTTACAAACTCTGTCGTCTCAGTAGGAAGCTTTAAAGCCTATTTTTCTTAAAATAAGAAAAACTTGTGTTAATTTGTTCCCACATCAGCTTCCTTTTGTCTTGACACACAATAGGTTCAAGCAGATTGTTGCACAAAAACCAACATTTCAGTTGATGTCACTTTTGATCTTCCAAATTAAGATAAAAAAAAAAGATAAAATAAATCTTTATTGTCATTGTCACTTTTACAAGGAACAACGAAATTGAAGGTGCAGTCAAGTATGAATTAATATTAAATATTAACAATATTTTTTATACTTGTTTTTATTTTATTTAATAGTATACTATACAATCACTCATAAAATTAAATCACATTTACAATAAACAGCATCTTTCTCAGTTCACAGCCTGATTCTCTGACTGCTGGGTTTTTTTTCGTGTCATACCTGTGATACTTGGATCTTAGTGACTTCAACATTACCATAACCCATAGAAAATGTTCCAGAGATACAAAGACAAGAGTTGTACTGCAAGTAACTGTAATGTCCTCCAGATACAGATTTTGCATTTTGTTAACTATAGCATAGCTATATGTGTAGTTGTTAAGAAGGTTCTGTTGTTAGAATATTAATCAGTTTATTGATGGATTTTGCAGGTATACTGTATACACACTGTGTGTGTGTGTGTGTCTGTGTGTGCACCCCATGTTTTCCCAAGCTCCTAGAATCCCTCGAGATGGTTCCCCCACTCTCAGGTTGAAGCCATGTGAAATTGCCCGCAACTTCCCCCGGGCTGTGTTAAAAGCCTTCAGTACAGTAGTCACTATTTTCCACTAACTTCCTGTTTCCTTTTGGATTACATGCCATGCTACTTTGCAAGCACTGCGTTACAAACCTCCAAGTGCAGTGTGTGTGAGAAAAAGAAGCAATCCATGATTCATATGACATGCTCTGTGCTCTTGACATGCATGGTGTTTCAGAGCTTGCTTAGAGCAACTTATCAGGAGGTGGCGAGCACGGGGGAGCACCCAACGACACGCTTTTTCAGCGCCTATCATGGTGCTCACTCTGCGTCAAAAGCCAATCTCACGGTTTTGTAGAGGCATCCTTCCAGATAAAAATCAATATTTATTTAAAACAAAAAAGGTTGAACACACAGAAAAGAGGCAGTTTTTATATATTTTAAGCTTTAAAACTTCAGCAGTCATTTTTTGTGTCATTTAGGCGAAAGAATCTGTACACACTAGGTCAGAGGTCATGGTTTACCACTATGCCAAACCTGTTGTGTCACTGCTGTGCATAAATGATCTTGATCTGGACTGACACTACCAAAGTCATGCATTCGCTCCGTGTTTAAACCACATAGTATAGCCTTTAGCTGTCCTCCCTTATGAGTTAGATCTTTGACAGTTTCTCTTCTCTTCACATTTTTATTTACTCCTTCACTCCTCCCTCACAACTCACCCCTGGCCTTTTTCTATCCCATTCTTCCTTACTCACTTTTCTATCCCCCCCCCCCCCCCCCCCCTCCCCATCCTGTATGGCCTCCAGTCCAGCCCCATATCACTCAGCTGAAAAATGTGACAGCCGTGGAGGGCAGCGCTGCCATGATCTCCTGTGTGGCTGAGGGTGAGCCTCTGCCCGACATTTCCTGGAGGAGAGCCAGCGACGGCCAGACCTTCGTGGATGGAGACAAGGTACAAACTGCCAGAAAGTCCATCTGGCTCTGTGGGGGGGTGGGGTGGGGGTGTATGTGTGTATGTGTGTTTGCACGCATGTGCATGCATCATAAAGCAGGCCTAGGGCTTTGCGTTGAGCATGAAGAACTTAACTTATAATGAATTTATAGAGCATACAGAGAGAGATACTGAGTCTGTAACAACAGGTCTTAACCGCAAGTATTGTTGAGAAAAGCGTAGAAAACATTTTGACTCCATTTTGGGTTAATGTCCTAGTTCAAGATGCAGAATCAAGTGTTGATGCAGGATGTTAGATGTTGACGTCAGCATCAGGAGCTCTGAGGTTATACGTGAGATGTCCTAACACTTTGATAACTTAATGACGTCACCAGCAAAGGAATTATGGTGCTTTCAGACATGTGCTTTTCACTCTTTCTAATGTAAACATGACCACTGCCAAACTGCTGTATACGTTGATGATAGTTCAATTTTCAAGGTGGATTGCAGCAGGTGGAGGTAGATGGGAATAGGCTGTATGGTACAGGTGGTTAGTAGGGTCAGCTGGTAACAGTGGTAGGATATCTGTGCCACACTATCGGCCCCTTTACATATCAGACTCAAAGAGTAACGGGGAACTATGAAGAAATATGTGGCTTTCTCATCACTATATCTATTCCAAGGTTCATATTATTTTGTACGTTGCCTGTATAATATCAAGTATGCAAACATCTATGTATATGGCAGTTACTCAATAGTGAAGTCCTTATATTTTCCAATGTCAACTTTAAATGGAACTGAGACACTGTTTTCACACTGGTTGGTCTCACCAATGAGAAAACAAAATTGTCCTAAACTTACCTCTACTCAAAGAAGAACATGTCATTTTCAGTCATCAGTACAATTAGTATTACAGGTCATTTGTGCAGCACAGCCATTCAGCACTACATGTATAATGTTTTTGTCCTTATGGTAACCATTAAAATGTCTGCTTTTTATTTATATAGACAAAATAGTCTCTGTGCTTAGTCTGGTTGAGTACTAAAAGAAATAGCTGACATTAACAGGTAATTACTTGTGTATGTCCTCATAAAAATAAAAGCAGACATAATCATTCCCATCTGCCATACATGAAATGTTGCAATTAGAGCCATTTATTGCTAGTAGTGCTGCTCAGAGCAGGTCTACAGGCAGATGCTAAAAACATTATATTCAAGAGTTGATTGATCCTCATCTTTCCTTTTGACGACACAGCATAGAGAGATGAGCTCATGTAAAATACAACAAATACCTGCTTGTACAGTGAATTTGTTTTCTATTTTATAAGTGACATATAAAGCCTCAAAGATTCACAATTAAAGCTGTACTAAGCAATACATGCACATTCACCTCGGTCCTTGTTTTTTACACAGTGCTTAAATCTTTAGACTTTGCTGAGAATGTTGTCTCAAGGGAAATCAGTACACACGTTTATTTTGATTAGCTCCCAGCACAAAGAAGCAGCAAGAACCTTGAAGTTTTCAGGGCAAACACTTGTACCTCGCTTTGAGTCTGAGGCATTTTATGTAATCCAACTTAAGAAACTGAAAAGATACTATTCTTCCTTTGTGTTTTTTTTCTCTCAGCATCCATTATTCACTCTGTACATAAGAACACATCACAGTTTGAATGAGCTGGAGCCGCATTTTCTTGAAAAAGTAATTATTCCTGAACGTTCTCCCATCAATGTCAAAACCATATGTGCTTCCATCACAGCTTTCACAGAAGCAGCAAAAAAAAAAAAAAAAAAAAAGATGGCAGCCATCCCTGTTGCTCAGGAAAAAGGTCACCACAGAGATAAATGAATGTGTGCATTGACTTGAAACGCTCGGGTTGATAAATCACATCCGAAAATGAGAGTAAGTGCTTCTCTTCTCACAGCAAATGCAATTATGGAAATGTGCGGTGCAAACCAACACACCTAAACATATGCAAAGACAAACACAGCTTCTGCAGCACGGGCATGATGGACGGCCGTAGTCATTTAGGTTTAAGGCAAGATGTTCCTCTCTCAATTTACTCTCCAATCTGCATATCCAGTCTGCACACAGTCCTCTTGCTGAGACACATTATGCTTCAGAGGGCTTAGTTTTGCTCATTGCGTAATGTTGATTCTGTTTCTTTCATTCTGTGTCAACTAACACTTTGACCCTCTGTTAAAGGACATAATGGGATGTAGTTCCTAGAATTTAATTATGAACCAAGGTGAGATTTGAGTCGGGGTATTGTTGCATTCCTCTAGTATTGTTTCACTTATGAGCAAGGTTAGCAAACGGCACTGTAGCCTCTGTTGTATTCATGCAAAACATCCAAGACTGAAAAGCTAATGACATTAAAAATCTGTACTCTTCGCTGTTGTAAAGATTGATGCACTGTACGTGATTCCGTACACTTCAAGTTTAGAGCAAATTTTGAACTTTCTCTTTCTCTGCTATTCACCTGTCAGACCTTGAAGTGTATTTCTATTTATTTGAGCTCTTATAAGACATTCCAGAATTAAACCTCGAAACATGTAGACTGCTAGACCCACTGACATTATTGTGTGTGTGAGTTTTGTTTTCCATTTGATACCTGGCCACAAAGCAGTATACAGTGCAAGTAAATACACCTGAATAGATAATAGCACTGTTTAGTTGATGGCTTGCTGTTGCTTTATGTATGAAACCCCTAGTTGGCCTCCATTTACTTGAACCAGAAAGACAATATTAAATGTCATTTTGTTGTAGTCATGAGGATGAGGTGATACAGTAATCATTAGATTGGTGCAAAGACGCAGTGGTCAGCCCTCACACCAAACTGTTAGAATAAGATACACTTGCCAGAATTAAACTACAGTGTGTTTCCAGCCTTGCTGACATTTACTGCTGACATTTCTAATATCTGACAATTCTCCAGCATTTAGAATCAAATAACAACAGGAATAGTCTCTAGAATCCCATATGAGAGATTGTATTTGAGATTTAGTTTCATATGTTCACCATGAACGCACACACATTCTCGTTTTTCAAGGCTTTTTGGCTCAGATGGGGGCAGGATTTCATATAGTTTCTCTTTTCTGACTTCATTTGCTTCTACTACCTGCTTATCGTTTAATCTCCTCCAGTTCCTTTATACTGTCAACTTAGACATTTCTTTGCCTTTAATCTCATCACTCATTGCAGGGTATGTGTGTGAGCCTGCTGTTGTAGGAACATGCATGTGCCTGTGTGTCCATGAGTATGCATGTGACTCGCTGTTGTGTTCATGTCTGGCCGCTTGCCTTGTCGTTCCACTGAGCTGCATATCAAACAGGCTGTGCTTAAGGGGCCGAGTTTGTCTCTAGACACAGACCCTGTCAGTTTGGGGGGGGGGCGAGTAATTTCCTGACTCAGAAGCTGCCTCCTGGAAGATTTCCTTTCCCTCCCCTCCTTCTCCTGCTTCCCCTCCTCCCTCACCTCCTATTCCTCAGCATTCCGATTCAGCACACACACACACCCAGTCCCATTGACCTGGCGAGGCAAACAAGCAAAGTGAGCAGTGGCAGCACAAAGAGACCAGAACCAAGCCTCTAAAAGCTGCTTCACCTCATTGGTTGATAGTATTGCGATGATAACAGCTAAGATAAGCCATTTTCAACAGTCGCTCAACAACATAGTGTGATTCAAAAGAGGGGGCTTCATGGCTGAGGCTTTTTAGGCTTAGACACATAATTAGTATAAGCAGGGGCAGGGAGGGTGGCAGGACGGCATTAGAAGAGGCTGAATGTGCATTGATTTAGGTGTGCACAATTTGCACGCACATGCACAGACTTACATATGTAAATCTACATAAATAGATGCAGACAAACACAAGCATGTGAGAGTGCACAAATATTCTATGCAGGAGGTCAAAGTAGAACAAGAGCAGCTACTGAAATGCAGTGTATATCATTTAATGTAGTTAAATATTGGTCATTTGATACTTTCACATTTTCAGACATTTTCACTTTTTTTGTTTTGTTTCTAATTTCTTGATTGGGAACAAACAACACTAATTTGAGTGCAATCCTGCATTATCTCTCAGGCCTTGAGCTAAATAACTTATATTCTATTTTTACTCTATTGAAGCTGTTTATCTAAGTTCACTTAATTAACTAATTACAAGGCAACAGTGTGGGAAAAGAAAGCTTGTGAATCAGATGGATGTTTTTGTTGTCATGATGTTGAATAATAATTGGAACTATGTTTTTGTATACACTATTGTTTTTTAGCCACAAAGCTTCTGTGCAAGCGTGTGTGTCTGTGTGTCCACTCCACATTTCTTCACGGTGTTCATGAAACATGTCCATATCAGCAGTCCCCTTCAGAATACAACCTCATTTTCTTGCAGGTACACCATGTGCACAAGTGTCTCAGTCCATATCGGCATTACTTAACAGCAATCACGAAACATTGCTGCTATCTTTGATAGCCATGTGTTTTTGTTCACATAGGCTTCAAGAGCCCACTATAAATGGTGTCATAATGTACGCCATGTACTGTTTGGTGGGTACTTATATTGAAAATACCCTGCAGCACTTTCAGTTTCTATGAATAATAAGAAGAACTCAACTAAAACAGCGTGTCTTATTCAGGGCTGTGCCTTGTCTGCAATTGGAGAGATGTCAACTGCATTCTTCATTACATATGTATATGAAGCAGTAACAGTGAAGCAAACACAACATTTTCATCATGTTTATTAGCTGATTTGATTAATTAAGACTTTTTGGATTTGTCTCAGGACATGAATACATTGAAAAACATCAGGAAGAAAATTGTATTTTAGGATAAACGGCAACAAATGACATTGCTTATTTCACTCAGTGTATCTGAGCTTCATATCTTCTAGTCACAAAAACAACCCTGCTCCAGTCATGTGGCTCTGAAATGTCCATGGACAGTACCACTGAAAGTAGTTTCTTGGGGTTGGCAGAGGTTATCTGTTAGGTAGCATTCTGGAGGCTACAGCTGTATCATGTCTGCAACAAGGATGCTCCTGGGGTGTTTTTTCTCATTACGAGTGAATGTCGATTGCTGGAATGATAGCCTCGTCTGCTGTAATTGACCCGTTGCTTCAAATTGATACCATCTGTCTTCATACAGATGTAATGACCTTATAATAAATCGACAGGTTATTACATTAACCCTGACTCTGTGTGACGAGTGACGGTTACCTGCAAGGGAGGTCAAACTGGATCAAGGGGCTGTCATTCACACACGAGTACAAAGTTGGACGAGGAACTTTCTGCAAATTACACAGTGACAGTTAGATAGACTTTGTGGATTTTGCTTTGTGTTCCTCTCTTATGTCACCTTCTAGGTGACCTTCGATGGTTGGATACCTTAACGGAAGAACATGCATGTTTGAGCTGTAACAGCAAAAGTTATTGGTATGACTACAAAAATAACGCGGTTGTGTTTTCGTCTTCAGAGTCAGGATGGCCGTTTTGAAGTCCGCGGTCGCCATGGCAAGTCAGTGTTGACAATCAGCGGTGTGAGGCTTGGTGACTTGGGTCGCTTTGACTGTGAGGCACTCAGCAGGATCGGAGGCCATCAGAAGAGCATGTTTCTGGACATTGAGTGTGAGTATATTATAATCCCATCACTGTTTAAGCTTTGTGCACTTATACAGCAGGAAACACTGAGCACATAAGTTGCCTTAATCAGGCAAAACACCTATTGTGTAACTCTTTGGGCCAAATGATTAAGACTGTTGGATGGCTGGTCACCTGATTTAATATCATCCACTCCTCCATCCTCTGCATGTACAGTATTTGCATGTAAAGTATATTTGTGATATTATGACCTTAATGTGAAAAAGAAACACATGCACACATTTAGTAGGCCAAATCAACAACTTTGCACGAGAGGTAGGAACTCGCAGACACAGAGTTCAAAAGTTCAACCGTTCTTTGTTTTAATAATTCTTCTTACACTGTGGCTGTTTTTCTTTCTGAAGATCATTATAAACAACTCATCCCCCCACCAAAGCCCTGCATCCACCTCACCATACACACAGCCTCCAGAAGGGTTAATTAGTGAGAGGATATCATGCATCGCCGTTAGCTTCCCCCCCCGTTGACAGCTCCACTACTTCCCGATGAGAGCACCCATTCCTCAGTGCTGGTTGTTTGGGGTTATTTGGGGCGGGCTATCCCCTGCCTAATGAGCTCTGAAGCAAAGATCTCCATTTTGGCCTTGGAATGATTAGGTTCATTATGAGAACAGCTCTGTTGCCTGAACAAGACCAATAGAAAGTGTATTTTTCAGTAGCAGCATTGAAGCTCAGTGGAACAACAAAAAGAGAGGACAAACAAACTAATGTATTCAGAATGACAGTGAGGGGAAAAAATGAATACTCTATTTCTGTTGGCATGTGGAAACCAATTTTCTCCTCTTCTGACTGAGGTGACTTTTGGGTTCATGGATTCTCTTCAAAATCTGTTTTGCATAGTTCTTGAAAAGTTGACATTTTGGGAAAAGTTTGATGGCGTCCTCATGTAGAAAAAAAACAAATCTCACATGCATGCACCCACTCTCCAACCATGAAGCAAAGTTGCTGTCATTATACTGTAAACTTATTTTGCTGGAGCCACAGCTGACAACTTGCTTTCAGACTTGACTCCCACTCTGCAGAAAGACACAGGCTGTGTGTCTGAGTGTGGTGAGGCTGAGCCAGCCATTGCCACCAAACTAATGAACTCATTTACTAAGTCACTGCAAGCTGCAGGGGGATAACACATCCTCGGCTGTGACAGAGAGCCAGGCATCAATCTCTTTAATGGAATCCTGCAAGCGAGCATAAAACAACCATAATGCCTCTCTGACTGAGCTGGGCTGACTGGGCCAAAACAAATGCACACGACAGCTCACCCCTGCTATCGTCCATTACTGCTCTGCCTATTTGCCGGGGCAAATGAGCTTCTGTTTGCATCCTTTATTTTTATTCTTGGGGAGATGATCGTAATAGAGATTCCCCCTTCAATCCAGCATGACGTGACTTCAATTAAATTTAGGTTTTTCTTTTTAACTTTGCAAAGGGAAGCATTCATAAAATGCTTTTTCTTCTCCCTTTGAGGTATTTGTTGGTTAAACCTCAGCAAGTCATTTTTATGTCTTTGATCATCCTGCTCAGCTCCACCTTTTGATTTGAGGGTTTAATTGGCTGCTATAAATTCCAGACACACAGGCATTAGCAATTTAGGTCTTGTTTCAGTTCAAAAGGCTGCTTTACAATATCATATAAATATAAATCATATAAATACATATCTGTATTTTTTGGACAGATATACCTAAGTTCCTGACCAACCACACCATCTACTATTCATGGGAGGGGAACCCAGTAAACATAAGCTGTGATGTGATGTCCAACCCTCCTGCCACCATGCTGTGGAGGAGAGAGCGCTTCACCATCTCTGCAGAAGGGACGGCAAACACACGGGTACACAGTGCAGAGGGCAAGTCTGTGCTGGAGGTGGGTACAAGTCCTGTGATCAAAGCCAAAGCAGTGGTATTTAGGTGTTAGGTGTTTAGTAGCAATCACTGTACATAAGATAATTGTTACACTACTTAGCAATGTGCTATAAAGTACTGTAGCATCAACACTACTTCTGAAACATTTTAATAATTAATTACTTAAGTAAGGCCAAACATTTAGTCGTTCTAACTTCTAAATCTGATGATTTAACTTGCTCAAGTTAACTTGTTAATTTAACTTTCTTTAATCATCATTTTCTGGATCTAGGTGACTCCTATGTCTGACAGGGACTTTGGCCGGTACAACTGCACAGCCAGAAACAACATTGGAGTTCGATACCAAGAGTTTATTTTGGCACAGGCAGGTGAGTCTGCAGAACTGCCACTGTTGTGTGGCCCCTTTGCCTGAACTAATGAGATTGGTGACTTAATTTGAAGTCCAAAGGGAGTGTGTGGAGTCATGGACCACACACCTTTTGAATCACTACTCTCACAGTAACTCCAACCATTCAACTACTTTGTAACCTTCTACCTCTCTACTAATGGTAACAGCCGTATTTGCAATTCTCAGGAAGATAAATTCCATTACAAGTCCCAACCCCTATTCATGCTAGCCTTATCTCAAATAGTGCCACCTGATTTACCATAGCCCTCACTATTTACTGAAGTACTCCCTAATTTACTGTAGCGCAGGCTAATACACAATAGTGCAGTCCAATTATCTTTAGTGCAGATTGAATTGCTCTGGCTAAGGAGAAAAGAAGTGAGCAAAAAGCTGACCTAATATGTAGTCTTGCAGGAAACAATGTGTTTAGGAGCTTTTTCTGCCACTTGCAATTCTGTACAAACGCACACAGACAAACACAGGAAACACACATCCACATGTAGTAAAAGTTTCATGTAGTCAAAGTGAGTTGGTAATGGAGATGATGAGTAGGTAGGTTTGTTTTTTTGGTTTAAATAAGGCCATGTAAATTCACTGATCCAGTACTTGTGTTTATGACTAAATACTTAGCAAAACTTGGCCTCAGCTATATTATGTATTTGCCATAAGCATGTTAGTGTGCTAACAATATGAAAAAGTGAATAAGGTAAATGCTAAACACCAGCACCACATTGTCATTGGGATCATGTTCACATGTTTTCAGATGTACCATCGAATCCATACTCAGTGCGTCTGTCAGCTGTTTCCCAGCGCTTGGCTACTGTTACCTTCATGAAGCCAGATTCTCATGGTGGTGTTCCCATCAGCTACTACCTGGTGCAGTACAAGGAGGTGGGCTCGCAGGAATGGAGGGACGTCAAGTCACACAGTGTCCAGAGTGAGTTTTTTTCCATATAAACCTTAACATTAGGGAAAATTACTATAATATTTCATTATTCATTAAGCAAAATGTAAGGAACATTAGTCTGCTATTGATGTGGACCCCATTATGTACCCCATCTCCTCATGACGGCTAAAATACCACTTGAACACGTGTGGGCTATTACCATCTTTTTGAGGCAGGTTGGAATTGGCAGATCAATACGAAAGCTTTCGCCTGTTCACATTTTACAGACACAATTTCCTCAAGGTTTGTTAACACAGTGGGGTGGTTAAAAGCAGTGATCTGATCCAAAGATAAATTACACACTTTCTGCCCCATGGAGGAAAACTAACATTATCTCTAAATAGCACTTTTAAAAGTGATTTTCTCAGTGGCCCTTGAACATAAACCAATGGTAAATGATCATACCACAGATTATGCATGCTTATGACTATTTAATGCACTTGCTGCTGACTGTTTTTCTATTACGTGCTGTCATATTTCAGATGTTTTAATGTATTCTTACAACTTTCCAGACAGCTGCTGATTTCGTGTCATTTTTGCACGACTCCTGACACTTGTCTGAGCTGTAAAACTTACAGCAGCAATTATTTATAATAATTTATAATATACAATTTGCATGTTAAAAATACATCATTATGCTATAAAACCATAATAGTACCGTAACCATAAAATATAATCAAAATAATTCACAAAGCTATTTGTGAATAGTGCGAAATATAAAACAGAATAAGTGTAAATACAAACATCATGATCTGTTGTGTTAAATTTGCATTCACATGGTAAATGATGTGTTTAATGACCCCTCATTTACCAGAACCTTTCATAAAGCAGTTCTACATAATAAATGCACATAGTTATGAATGGAAAGCTAGCTATCAAAAATATATCTTTTTAAGAAATCATGTTTATAATTTTCTCACACAGTTCAGAACTTAGAGCTTAGACCAGTGAAGCTGTAGCAGATTAATATCCTATCCAAGCTTTAACCAGCACTTCTGCCTGTTAACCCCACACGCGTCAACTGAAGCCAAATCAAGCATGAGTAGAAGCTGTATCGAATGATCTGTCATGCGATCCGTCAAAGCCTTGGTTCTGAGCTACTGTTTGGCCATGACGAACCTCAAACACCTCGTGGGTAACGTGCCGGCACGCTCCTTCTCCTCTTATGCTTTATGACTCCAAATTGATTTCTGAGCCTGTTGGTGGAAAAGAACACCACAAGGTGAAGGATGGATGGATGGAAAATGTAAGTCAGAGGACGAATGCTTGGGTGATAAGCAGGTCTGACAAACCTAAAGGGCTTATCAGTAATATCCCTCATTTCAAAGTCATTACAAAATGGAGATGCAGTGAGGTGAATACTGAACAGCAGCTACCACTTTAATTGTATATGTTAAAACGTGCTGCACATGTGGAGGAAGAGATACATGGACACGCATGAAGAACAAAGGCAGGAAACGTCAGAAACAGAACTGGATAAATAAAGCTCAGTTATAAATTTAATTCAATTAAATGTGGCTCTTTATTGAAGATTGTGACTAGAATATTAAAATGGTGAGCTGGACTAATTACAAGCCAGCTAAGTGGCATCATATAATCATAGAACCCACTTCAAATATCCTCAGAAAGTACTTACACAATAAACTCAGCATAATGAGATGCCTGGACTCGTTTCATTTGAATGCTTTTGCCCAAATTGAAATGTCTGCTTATAGCCTGGAAAGTAACCTAGCACGGCTGCAAATTGCAGAATTTGTTTTCAGTTCCGGGAACTGCAGAAGCACCTATTACCATTCAAGTATTTAATTTGTGCAGACTGACAAAAACAACAACTTTTACTGCAGACTCTGTGCTGGCTTTTCTGAATAGTCAAGATTATGTAAATAGACTCTAGTGACTGCAGCATTTAAATAGGAATCTGTAATGTGTTGTGATAATGAGATTTCCAGCTTCATTTAATAATTGATGCAAGTAAGAATGCAACATATTACACTGTTTTCACTTTTGCTGCAGGTTTAATATTCTTCATAATAATGTATTGGGCTCTCATGAGAATCACACTCCTATCTAATCTTTGAATACATTGTTTATTGTATTATAATTATAATTTATTGTTTAAAACTATTGTCAACCTGTGCCATTTTTATCTTTAGCGATTTATTTTTTAAATGCAATATATTGCAAAATAAATATATTCATATATATATATATATATATAT
>JAUMHL010000013.1:5385226-5438056 GCA_032362345.1 Sandelia bainsii
ATTTGTACAAATTGTTGCCTGTACATTATATAGCTTTTTATCCAGTCTAAAACCAAACCCCTAAAACCGTACTTTTCTAATTTTCTTAGTAATATTTCATGGTTGACAGTGTCAAATGCTTTCTTTAAATCTAAAAACACTCCAAGTGCATACTTCTTATAATCAATACATTCTGTTATTTATTCTATTAAGAAGAAGGCTATCTGTCAGCAACTCATGTTTATCCACTGTCAAATCGTTTTATAAAGAGTTTTTCTAATATTTTTTTTTATCAATTATTTTGATGAAACATTTGAGTCATTTATAAAGAAATATTCTGTTTTCAAATATAACCATTTTCTGCTCTGTTTTATTTCACTCAAATTTGACTATATTTTGTTCTATTTGTTTGTTTGTCAGAAAAAACAAGATGCAAAAAGTGTCTGCTTAGTTTCCAAGAACTTGAGATGGGCTTTTAAAGACTAAATAATTATTTGAAAATAATACTCAGGACATTAATTGTTAAAGAAATTAATGTGAGCTGCAAACCTAGAGTCTTATAATCTTATGGTTCATTCATGCTGAATTGTCACCACAAACCCCTAAGCTTGGAAGTGTCCCAAGACTTTTCAGTTCAGATGTACACAGTGCTGATGTCCACACTGGGGATTCATTCTCACCTGTTTAAGTAAACAGCACAAATGGTGCGATCACACCAGGGTTCGCTTCAAAGAAACCAACAGACCAAAAGAGAAAACACCCTCAGTCTGCAGTTTTCTTCTATAAAATATAATTATTTTCTTACTTTTCTTTATCATGTGGTTCTCCTGTGGTATTACTTTGTAATTCTGCACCAGAACACAGCACAGACAGAGCGCTTCTGTATGGCTAGCTGAGTTGATTTTTCATTTGGAAGGCCAACAAGCAAACAATCATATAAGCCAGTACACAAACATGGATGTCTTTTACAGCTTGTGGTCTTGATGTGATGTTTTGTAGCCCAACGTTTCTTTTTTTGCTCTTTCTTCGTTGAGTCTTGTGATTAATGTTCCAGGAAAAACAAAAAAACAAACCCTTGGATGTGCAGGAAGCTTCTCATTTCCAAGCCCTCCAGGCCACTTGGGCTAACATGCATACATGCATGTACACATGGGCAGAAATGCAAACGTGTATGCAGCATGCAGCACTTTGAAGTTAGAACACACACAGTTAAAGTCACACATACACATGTATTGTTTGAAATAAAATTGTTATATGTACATCCCCCTGAAGACCTCACATTCACATGGGGAAAAAACAAAGGAAGGCTGTTTTAGTGTTTTTGCTCTCCTTTCCAAATCTGTTACCACATCTATTTGTGCTGTTTTGGATTGAGCAAGTGTTTGCCTCTGTCATTACTGCACTTGCTAAATGGTCTGTGAGAGTGTGCGCTGCTTTTCAAATAGAAAACAAGACTAGGGGAACGACAAGCTTAAGGCGGGTCACTTCGATTGGCTGTCCTCTCTTGTTAGCGAACAGCAGTGCATCGTGGGAAAGAGCCTGGGAGAGAGAAGGGAGAGAGAGAGAAAACGCTTTTCTCTTTAATGTGTTTGTTTGAAGAAGAGTAACACCGCTGAGCTTTTTGGCTAAGAAGACAATAAAGGAGCGTACAATAGACGGAGAGAGTGATGTGCTAAAGAAAGAGAGCAGAATAGTAAGAATCTCTCGTATATGAACCAAACTCACACAGCATCACTTGCTCATTAGCTCAAACTTTTTCTCAACTTTTCTATCTATGTCACACACTCAGGACTTTGCAATTACTCATTTTCAGCTGATACCAGTCCTATTCCAATTTCCAGCTTAATAATAACAGTTTATTTTTGCTGCATTTTCATTAAGTAAAGTCGTCAATCTCAATATTTTTTAGCGAAAACGATGTTCATTTATTAATATAATCTGGGAAAGTCGTGCAGGTTAAACAGAGAAATGACTTATTTTCTGCTACACTGAGTCAAATTGGATATTGAAGAAGTCTGGTCAGTGGTAGCTCAATCAGCAATATTAGGTGTGAAATATCTGCCAATCCCAATTTTTCCAATTCACCACCTCATTTTATTCTCCTCTCATATAAACACTCTTGCATGCACACTTGATGAAAGAAACATCCCCCTTTTTTTCCCCAACACAGAAAATATGTCCACAATATATAGGTACCTACTATTTCTCACCAACCAATTTCTCCCCTCTATTCTCTCTATGTATTATCCATCTGCAGGGTATTGAGTTGGCACTTTTCTTTTTTTTCCCTCATACTCGTTTCTCCATCCTATTTTAGTTTGTAACAGGCTGCATAACCTTCTTCCCCTCATGCTCGCACAGAATCCTTTAAGGAAAATGCCATTGATTGCAACACTGCCCTTGGTTCCCTTTCAATTTATTCTTCTTCCTTCAAGTCTTTTTTGCAAATCAAAGCTTACTTTTCACCTCCTAAATCACTGCGGTGTTCCTCTGCCCTCCCCAATTATATCATTGTGTCTTTAACAACAGCTTTTTTTTTGCCTTGTCAGCCTTTTGAATCACTCAGCACACAGTTTCATTGGCACGGGCACATATGGTCTGACAGGAGGGCACATTACCATTAAGCAGGGACCCATAATAGCTCTAGATTTATTATTATGTTTAGTTTTAGGCTAAAACTATATTTTCATACTTATCAAACAGTTTGCGTTGTCGTATAATACGCCTTGATTGTTTAATATTTAAGAGTGCATCATATTTTATCAGTGTTGTGGACTGCATACAAAATCTTAATCGTCACAAAAAATGTAAAGAAGCATAAACTGATAATTAAAGTTTGAAAACATGTGATCGAAAAATGGAATATGATGCAGCAATATTAACTGAACTATGCATCAGTACAGTATGTGAAGTAGCACACTGTGCTTAACACGCCTTTACTGTGAAAAATAAGGCGCAGTGGAGGACTTGTGGCTGATACAGTATGGTTTATCTTGTGCTGAGCTTTGTTGTGACTGCAGTATTTTTCTTAGCTCCTTCCTCTCCTTCCAGTCATGCACCATAAAGAGCTGTGATTGAAACAGGCGCCATAGATTTTGTTTGCAATAATCTCATCAAAGCACTTGAAGAAATAATCTGGACGGGCTTCTCTCCTCTCCTGAGAGCTGAAGTGAAACTTTTCCTGGAAGAGATGCCAGTAAATCAAAATTAGAAATGAGTGCTTTTATAGTTGTCCATTACATTAATCAACTCCCTCATCAATTTTCAAAATAAAAGTCATTATTTTTAAAGCAACGTTGGGAAAAAGATGCATGGCAATCGAGTCTGTTGTTAGTTTAGTGTGTAAAAGGCTACTCATCTACTATCCAGGACATCTGAGGCAAAACATTTTGCTTTTGTTATTACATTACTGATTCAATTTAATGATTTTTCCACCAGCTACTGCTGAATAAATTACCTGCAACCTCAGACAGTGAGGTGCAGTATAAATAACACTAACATTCACAGGTTAGTATTTGGCAAATAAAGAAACTGTGAGGCTAAAGAGAGCCTTAAGAGAAGCCTTGGCTCAGTTATGTTTACTGAGTGCAGTAAAAAGTCTCTGAAGTCTTTACTGTTTAAGGATCCAGATGAAAAATCATTGCTTTGTTGGATATAATCAGTTAAAGGATCCCTAGGCCGTTACGTCTAAAACGATGTAACTGAAAATATTCTCACATAAAGCTAAATGCGAATCTAAAATGATCTGTCGAAAAGCTCGGTGGGTAAAAGTAAAAAAAAAAGCCCACAGCTACTTAACCTTAAACATAGTTTAAATCAGATACCTACATGTGTTCGTCTTATGTAAACAGTTTTACTTTACCAGAGTAAAGGCTACAGTCCTTAACAAAATGGTAAAAGATCAGTGCTGATGTTTACTTTACTTATTTATTATTGAACAAAAATAATCCTGTTGGGATAAATTGACATGTTTCTGAATGAGCACATGTCATATCAGAAAATGTCATGGTATATAAATATTTTATCTTAAGCAAACCAAGCAAACATCTGACCTCTTACTTAGGTGGAGAGAGAGCATGAAGGATGATACGGTTCTAAAACAGCCAGTTTATTGAGTTCAGTTTACTGTCTATATTGCTAATCTCTCTTATGTGAACCACACATTGATTTATGCTTGTAGTGTACCAGTAATAGTTTGCTGATTTAGCTGTTAGCCACTTCATGTTTACCCATGAATGTCATCACTGGTTTACGTTGATACTGAAGAAAACTTAAAGGCAAGTTCAGGACTGTAATTTTCTATGGTTTCTAATTTACAATTGACACAGAGACGTAATAGCTTATGTCACAAATTAAAATCTGCTATAAAGTGTTGAACTTTGCTGATATTTTATAGTTGCACAGAAAGTAGTTAAGTCTCAGAAGACGACTGGGAAGAAGTGCGGCAACTCCACACTTAGAAGACTTTTGTGAAGATTCTGTGAAGATTGAATAGTGACAGCTTGTTGAACATCTACTTTTTGTCAGACATAGTTAAGAGTTGTAAAGTGCAGTTCATGCATTTAAATGTGTGTCTTGTGTTGCTGTTTAAACTTGAATTCAACTACAAAGCTCAAGGTAGATACACTCGAATTACTCCTGAAATAGGTTGTAACCCCAGACAGCAGTAATTACAGCAAAGTGGACCAAATTTCTTTGAAGTCTTTTAAGGTTGGTTGTTAAGGATGCCGTATTCTTTTAAGTTGAGTAATTTGCCATGTTTTTTCATTTCCTCTGCACTGGCTCATGAGTTCACTTGAGTTGCATCATAGCTCATCTGCTTCTTACTTGGAAATGGACAAAAAGCAAGGACTCATCCCTCTCCTTCAAACTAGACAGTATTTAATGGTTATCTTTAATTCTCAGAGGGCCTCCTCAGACAAACTTTCCCTTCAACACTCCTCGTCACATCCCAAAGTGAGCATTTAGGAAGAATCCTCGATCACATCCACAAATTATTATGTTTATTACGCCGCAGATTAGCACCTGCTACCTTCCTAATCAATGAATGCCCATTCGGTCATCATTAATCAAGTCACTTCCTCTCAGATCCAATCGAAGGGCAGTCAATCACCGCTCAGGCCTAATGAGTTTATATCGTCAAATTGAGATGTATATGAATTGCTCCAGGTGCCGCACAAGCAGTTGGATCTCTAGCAATTGAATGATACAGCTAATGATCCTATATATCAACAAGTAATCAGAAGAAGTCTGTAAAAGGGTTAATAGAGCAGGGAAATAAGAATTAATGACCACTGTGTCTAAAGAATCAGAGTGTGTGAAAATTGAAGTCAAATAGAACAAATTAGTTATTTCCAAGAAGCTTTGAGGAGACCTTGATGGTGGTAAGTGAAAAGAAACCTTGGAATTCAGTTTGTAATCTTTACTGGGTTAGATTAGATAACATATCTTCTTTAATCTATTTTATTTTCATTATTTGTTCTGCCCTCCTTTGAGTGCATGAATTCTGTTGCTATTTCAGTTTAATATTATTGATCATGTCTAGTACCTGTATTAAAGGAAATAAAGTAATATACAGTGGCCTCTAATAACCTTGACCAGTCAACAGGCATGTATCAGTACTGCAACAGCAATACAATAAAGAAGTACAGGTTAAATCATTCAAGTGATCATCTACCAAAATATGTAAAAGATGGAGAGATTTTTAATTGTCTGAAATAGCATGAAAAAAGCAGGAGGGAGAAAGGGGGGCAAAAAAGGAGATAAATAATTACAGTAATAACTACTTTGACACAAATTCATAAAGTGTAAATCAAGGATGTTACTAGGAAGCTAATAATAGATCTTGTGACTAACACTTACTTTATATTGCCAATATTTGCTTTGTGGCATAAACATCCTGAGGCCAAAATCAGTATATAGTAAAAACCATGTCCATCAGCCGATCATAAATTTATTAATACAAAGTCAATTTTATTATTGTCCTCAGTCCAAAGTACAGAAGCAATGACTGTGCCAAGCACAACAGTGTTCTGCTGTCAGTGGATGTTCCTGCTAGATTGACCTCCACCAGGGGAGCATGGAGCAGGGAATGCAGCATGGACAGTTTTATAGATACAGGGGGACAGCGGATTCACCACAGAGGACACAGACGTGCTTTTCCAGTGGAACAGTGAGCATGCACTTGCTCCTTCTCTGGATCCATTTGAAACTGAAACACAACAGTGACTGAACCATCATATTAGGGCGGTTTATTAGACAGGACAGTTGATAAACTAAAAGAATCATTAACACATGTATACCTGAGGACACAAAACATGTGATTATTCATGTGTTTATGCATTCACAACACTGTCCACTGAAGAAACCATTAAATAAATCCTGACTTTCTATGATTTAACAAACATTTTTAAAAAAAAGGAGCCTGACACACATATCAGAAAGAGCTTATTATTTCACTGGGTATCTGAATTGTGGGAAAAAGATTCCAGCAGTGAGTAATATACTAGTATAAAAAGATAACATCAATTCTTCTCATGAAAACCAGTCAGTAATCAGAATCAGAAATACTTTATTAATCCCTGAGGAAATTATGAGGTCTCAGTTGCTCTGTGACAGTAAGAAAGTTATATACAGTACAGTACAGTAAAGCGTTCTTCTTACATATTCCTTACACCAGAGCAGTGATTAGAGACTCTGCTGTACTGAAGTTGATTTAATCACTACAAAATAACTTTTTGACTGTTCCCCTTGACAACTTAGCATATAACTATTCATGTATTAATGTTTGTTTGTATATGAACAAGTATATGACCCAATGGCAAATACAACAGCACTTACAGCCTAAGATAATTTGTAATTCCTATCCCCAGATAGACATAATAATACCTAATATCATGTGCACATGGAATTGGACAAGTCTACAGGTTTTAATTAAGAGTAAAACATGCCTTAAAAAAAGTTTTATTTTCCAGTAAAATGAGAAAATCTTTTTTCTTGGCCAGAACAGTTGGATTTATTGTAAAAGGTATTTACACACAGCTTTGTCCCTTAAAGCCCTGCAGGTCGTTTATCACCCTGACCTGTAGCTTATTACAGAGGATGGTTTTCACAGCCGCTCTCATCTCTTGCATCTCTGGTACATCAGGACAAAAGCGTTGCTGCCATAGAAGTTACCTCATTATTTCTCCTTAGCTGTAGGTGATCACATGAATACTCGTTGCAAATCAGTGACTACTGAAAATTACCAATCAAATATATAATATCAAACATATTTATGGTATTTTATGCCCAAATTATGCACAATTTCCCCCCCTGTAATTTGCTCCTTTTTCTCACATCATAAAGTTTTTGGGTGCTAAACATTTGACTTGTAGCCACACATTTATTTGGCTGTGTTTCATCTCTGTTTATTGCATTTTAATTTAAGCCTTTTTTCACGCCTTAATTCCTTGTGCAGACATCTGAGTCGTTTCATGAAAGAAGGCATCTTGTTTCTGGCTAAAAGAATAATGCAGATAAAAATATCTTTGCTGCTTTTAATAAAATATTATAAGCAGTAAAGACAACATTGAAACATTTCCTTTGAGTTTACTTCTGTGCCAATCTCTACATGTGTAGTTCTCATAAAGACACCAGGGTAGACAACAGCTGCCTTTGAATTCTCACACTGTACAAGTAGAAAGGCATTTTTATTTAAAGGAAGACTCTCCTTTCCTGGTTCTTAATAAAAGGTTTTCTGTACAGGAAAGTACTCAGGATGTAAGACAGGAGGTGAAACATTGTTTTTATTTGTTTAATGAAATGGCAAAATTTCAAGAAGAAAACCTTATTCAATATCAGACGTGTATACAAACACGTACACAAACTCAATACTCAAGTAAAAGTGTAAGTATTTGCCTAGGAAAATACTCTACCACAAGTATAATTACCCTTTAATTTTTTTACTCAAGTAAAAGTCCTAAAATACATGCACTAAAATACTCCACTAAAAAAATAGAATTTGATGCTGGGGAACATAAATGTAGAAGTTTAGACCTGATTTGTTTGACAAACTGTCAAAGGTGAAAATTATGACTAAAATGTGTTGTTACCTACAGACTGTGGAACAGTAGTCGGTAAAGATGGAGCAGATTTTAACCACCTTATATATTGAATTGACTTAAATCCATAAAAGATACACCAGCATTTTATTAAGATATGATTTTTATAAGAATCTAATCCTGCAAAAAAATTGTTAATACTCATGTATTAGTGCAAAGTTATTTCCAAATTCGTCTCCAGTCCAATTCATTAATATAGCACTTTCATTCATTCAAAAAGAACATTGCCTCTAAACATAATCCGGCTAGCAATTACTTTAGTCATCACAACATAATTGAGGAAACAGTTTAGTAATATATAAATGTTTCCTCTAGGAGACAAGGTTGATAATGTGGTTTACTTCATACTGTCTGTCTAGAAAGATGACTTTTTTCTCAAAACATAATTTTATATCTTTTTTATTCAATATTCCCAATCAGTCCTAGACCTCTGCAGGCTAAATGTCACGGCTCAACAAAAGAGTCCATAAATGGGTCAAAGGGGTTGAGTCAAGCTCCGTAATAACAGCAGGACAGACGACTGAACAGTATGGACGTTTTTAAACAGCAGAGATTTTAGACAAAAGAAATACTGAATGAGAAACCGCATTGGTACTCGAACAGAGGCCTGTCTGGACTTGACATCAAGACGTCAGCTCTCTATTGTATCCCCGCAGACCGTATGGTAAAGCAACATTAAATAAACTACAGTATGACTTTTTTTTTTTACCTAGATTTTTTTAGTTCTGAGGTACAAAACACACACTGGAAGAAACACATTTAGAAATTAGAAAACATAATAATATTACAGGAAGCACAGTGACATTTAAGAAAACATTTTAAGCAACTAACATTTTTAAAAAAGTGAAGAACGCAATATATCTGGGGAAAAAACACCAAAGCAGATAACATTTTAGAAAAACATTTAAATGTCATGTTTTTTTAAATTAGTTTTTTGGAATTGTGCCATGTTTAGTTTTTTGTTTAGTGATATGTTTCCTATTTAGCAAATGTGCTTCATTCAGGGCCAAAATACAGTTGCCATCTCCTGTATAAGTTGTGCCATGTCTTTAATGCATTGTCTGTTTTACTAACAATAATAGATGTGTCCAAGCATTTATGTATTCTTTTAAGTGCTTTTTCAGATATTAGTTATTTTAGTGTATTTCACCACAACTCTGACTCTAAATTACTTCCAAACTTGGGAATCAGTCTAATAGCATGGTTGGCAAAACGGGTACAAGAAAACAAGCATGTAACGTATCAATCCAACCTCAAACTGTCAAGCTGCTGCTAAGCACTTTAGAGTAATACTCCTTATCGGATGAAAGACTGATGTTTATGGATTTCAGTCTTTGAGGCTAAGAGCTTTTGCTGGCTTCCCAGAAAATGACATTTTAATAAAATCTTTATCCAGACACTCCTAAATACTTTGGGCATTCCTTCAAATTGAAAGATTTCTATTAGTTTTCTATTTGGAAGTAAAAGCCTGCACTTTAAGATTTTAATTTAGGTTTTTATTTTGCAAGCATCATGTTCACTGTTTGATTAACTAGCTGTTTCTCTGTATAACGAAGAATTCTGCCTAATATTGTTAAAAATGCTCCATTATTATAAACAGACAAGAGTTTTATGTCATGAAAAATGTAAACACTGATACCAAAGCTTAAGGCCACAGCAATGTTGTGATGAAAAAGAAGTGTGGCTTAAAGAAAGGACTATTATCTCCTTTCTCTTCTGGAATATGGGGGTGCTTCAGGAGAGGTGTTGTTTACCATCCCTGAATATGTGGCTTTAGCGGCCAAATTAACTCAGATAAACTTCAAAAAGGTGAAACAGCAGCCTGTGGCGGTGGGAAAATATTGATCCAGTCTACAAGTTTCAATTCCACATCCCCAGATTCATGAAGACACAACGTGCTTTAATTAGAATTTTTGCCACAAGGTTTTTTTCTGGCTCTCTGGCTTTGACTCGTTGCCAGTCTCCATTGTCTGCAGTCTCAGCTCTAAGTTGAAAACAAAGTCACCGACATGAGTGTCATTTGTGTTGTGACACAGTTTAAACTTCCTGTGCAGTGCAGAAATATTTAGAAGTTTGTACATTTTTGTTTTGTTGACTCAGAACTCCTGCAAACTGGATTTGACATGAAACAAGGACTGTGAGGTTTTCTGCTTGAATCTGAGGTGTTTTCAGAGTATGAGGACTAATACTGTATCGTTGTCATCATCTTCAGCCAAAATTAGATCTTTAGCCACCCCTGAAAGCTAAAAGTTCTAATGTTTTGAGACAATCTACATAATTTTGTCTGTTTTCACTAACACTAGTCTCAGCATGTTCAGCATCTGACAGAGATCATTCTGATTAGCTTAGTATATCCCTGCACTACAAGAGAAATGGACTACAGTGCTGTTTACAACTTCTTATCACAACTATTCTCGTTTAGAAGTAGCTATAAACCATCTCTTGTGTGGAAATAGTAAGGAAAGACTTACAAGCGCTGCTATATTGCTGCTTTAATATATCTGCATTGTTAGGTCTTCTGTTCTCCTTAAATGTCACTTCTGTTTTCCCTTTTTCAATGACAAATACAGACTTCCGCCACCTTCTGCTTCTGGTATAGAGAGTTATTTCCTAGTGACACTTTTTAGCCCACACAACGGTGAAGTTACATGACGCAATGCAACATGTCTCTTATAGTTCTTTGATGTCACAGCCTTAATGAAAGATGCAGTTGAGCTATCTCCTGTTCTATTTGATTTTTAGTCATTTGGATGCATGTCACTTCTGAAAAGTAACCACTTGGATTCTACTATCAAAGAGGGACTTAGTGTAAGCGAACCAGAACATAATGTACACAACCACAAACGTGGTGAGACTTTTTTTCTCTCATATTTTTCCTGTTTTGTATGCACGTCTGTTAAAAAGTCGGAGTCTGTAATCGCAGTGGTATTAGGATCTTGCAGAGTGTGGTTCGTGGATGCTAAACCTCGCTCCCTGGAGGGTAAAAGACATTTTTATTCTCAATGCATGTGAAATTTACCTAAATTTATCTTAATCTTAAACACATAGTCTGTAGGTGGTACGTGGGAGCCTGACTGAAGACACCTACTGCATTCAACTCATGTTTACATTTTGCCACACAGGAGAGAGGAGACAAAGAAAGCCAGAGAAAACTCTCTGGCAGTATTCACTCCTTGTTCACTGGGGGATTTTCTTTCTTTTCTTTTTTTTTACTTTGAGGTGCCAGACTTCACCACTCAGCTGTCTTCATATTAATGTCTGATCCCTCTTTTTAACTCACAGGCTACTGAACATCCAGATGAGAACATTCTTAAGTAGGAAAGTTCATTCACTCTCACTCTTCCATTGCTGATTACTCCTGGCAAGGTCTGACCTCCAGCTGTCAGCACCGATCCTACAGTGGATGTTCAGTTTGCTCAACCCCAGGATCACTTTAGGGCACAACTCTATTCAGCTGTGCCCACTGGGAGCCTCTCTTTACTGCATTGCCTTCATTTTCTCATTACTTTCAATTGAACGTAGGCCCTGCTGCTTGTTTCCGACTGAGCTGAGAGCTTGATGTGTTTCAGAGCGCAGACTGCTGACCGCTATAAAAGAAACTATGCTAACTTTTAGCTGAAAATTTCTACTTTGCTTCCCATGTGAATCTGTTTAGTGCTGCAAGCTATGAAATTAGAGGTGCCCAGTGGACTCAAGGGCTGAAGCATCAGTATGGTAATGCTGATGCTTGCTCCCTCGAGCTGCAGAGTGGTACGATATAGCTGTAGTGTGTACACTTCAAGTTCTGCATCTGTGGAAACAGACATGTTGACAGTTGGTACATTATAGGGAAGGTACAGTAACGGGGCCTGAGGACAAACTCAGAAGTGCTGTTGTGTAGTATCAGCCCGATAAAATGTTCATGAATCATTTCTTTCAAAAGATTACTGTTTATTTAAGTTCTTCAACAGACAGGAAAGTGAAAAGCTTCTGATAATACAAATAAATCACCAAGTAAAGCCTTTCCACCTGTTCCCAAATGTCGTAGATCTCCTTTTCCTCATTTATTTAAGTCTTTGAAACTTTTATTCCATTTACTGTGTATGAAAAAACTTTGTAAGGCTGAAATTGATTTGTTACGGAGGAGATTTGATGGATTCACGCTAATAATCAAGATCCTCCACTGAGGATTGTGTGGAGTCGAGGTGTTGTGGATTAGGATTTATCTACAGTAAGTGTTGGAAACTATCCAACTGGCTCCGCAGGAATTCATTGACCTTCAACTTGTTTTGAAAGTAACCATGGCAAAAGTTTTTATGAGGTGGGTGTGCTCTTGTTTGGTATTCTTGTTTTCTAGACTCACACTTGTGTGTCCACTGTACCACCCTTCACATATAGATGTAAGGAGGGTGCTGCAAGACACTGACCTTCAGCCACAGGTCAGGCCTCAATTCAGCAGGCATCTGACCTGCAGACACGTCCTTGAGCAAGTCGATGAATCTTGACCAGCTCCACTGATGCTGCTCTACAATGACCTCTGTGTGTGTCTTGGCAACCAAGTGCAGAACCAAACTTGTTAACAGTGTTTTCTTCTTGTTGTGTGTCATGTGGCTGTGTGTGTGTTTCACTGCCTTAGCAGAATCCCTGTTCAGCGGCCTGGGGCTGGGGGCGGTGGTGGGTCTCGGCCTGGGAGCTCTGCTGCTGCTCCTCGTGCTGGTGGACGTCAGCTGCTTCTTCCTGCGTCACTGTGGCCTGCTGATGTGCATCACGCGTACACTGTGCAGCAAGAAAACAGCCACCAGCGGCAAGGGCAAAGAAATGGAGGAGGGCAAAGCCGCTTACCTGTGAGTCCTTTGTTTTTATATTGTTCCTTTTTTGTGCAGAAACTTTTATTTTTTAGTTACTTTCTATGATAGCAGTATCAATGTCACTAATTCATTCATGCTTGCAGAGGGAGCATCTGCTGTGGGTGTATCTTAATACTTGTGGGTTACATCTCTGTGGGTCACTCTGTCAACTACTGGTTTTTGCTGTATAACAGATCTGAATTAATGAGTACAAATTTACACAGATATGTATATAAAAAAATATAAGTTCCAAGTTATACAATTGTCTTTATGGAAAAACTCCCTGATATCTGTTTAAAAGTTTCCACTGTGTCAAGGACTTTGACCTATTATTCTCAGAAAGAGTCACAAACCGTCAATATATATTTTTTTTCTCTTTGCTCCCAATCATTTAGCAAGATTCACTTTTCTAATGTCCATGAATAGAGCAGTCTAGAATGACTTTAAACATATTTACTGTGAATGATAAAAGGAGACTTCTTTTTACCATTTACTATAGGTACACCTACAACAGCCGCCCAACCACCCTTTCAATCACAGTATGTCTTTGATTATGTCTTATTCACTAACATCAGTGCTTTCCATACAATGTGCAGTGACATCACCTTTGAAGTGTCTTATTTGCATGCATTGTGTGTACATGTCCACACATGATATGCATGTATAATAGTTTTTCGTGTGTCATATTGTGACTTTTAAACCATCCTGCTTACTTTACTTTTCTGTTCGAAGTGTTGATTGTATGTGATGTACGCATGCAGATAGTCTATGAGTGACCCCACAAGTGTCTCATATCACTGCATGTATATCTAAGATGAGCAGACACACATTATTCTCATCAGACAGCATACAATTTAAAAGCCTTCCCCCATGGGATTCATAGTACAATTGATTTTCAGATTTGGTCCCAGTACTGTGTTATGCAGTGTGCTGCCAAACCAAGGTTTAGTGAGATAGCACCCACAGAGTCTGATTCATTGGCCTCAGCAGTGCCATTTTTGTGTTAAAACTGTCAGCATGCCAGCCCAGTGTCTGGGATGCAGAGAGAGGGCACGGAGAAAGAGAGGAGAAGGAACAGGAGGAGGGGGTTGACTTTTGCTGAGTCACTAAGCTCACAGTGCTGGAGGGCTGAGTGACTGGCTGCCGAGACAGCATGCAGAATCTGCCTCAGCTTTATGTTCTAGACGGCAGTGGAGCAGCAACTCACACAGGCTTTTACAGTCTGTGGGAAGCTGCACAGTACGCTACTGCTACTGCTACAATGTCTTTATGGATATATTAGACTTGATAATTTAGTACAGTCACATCACAAACAACAAGCAGAGTCACAGGCATACAGTGTGATGCTGGACAAGGGCAGCAAAATGGTGCAAGATGGTCCTGGCAGGCAGAAATAGTAGCTCTATATTTCTTTTACGAGCCAGGTCTTATTGTCAGAGTTTTGTCCATCATTCATGTTGTTTATGATTTTTCTCCTGCGGCTTTGCTGAGATGCTATACATAACTTTAAATTGGAATTCAGGCATCCAAATGAGGATTTTATTTTTATTTTTGGGCAATTTATGCCTTTTTTGACAGCAACTCTATGAGACGAGAGAGACATAGAGAATAGAATGAAACCAAGGTCCTCAGGCTGACACAAATCAGGGATGCTGCAGATCATGGTCGGTGAACTGATCAACAGGACACCAGGGTTTCTCCTACACTTACTATGAAATGTAGGGACTTAAATAAGGCCATTTTTAAGACAGTGGTTCAAATAAAATTTACTCAAGAACTAAAGGTGAGAATCACTCTTAGGTAGAACCTCTGACAACCTGCAAGTAAAAATGACTGCAAATCACTGATCTAAACCATCTATTTGGAAGTTAAAATACATTTTTTTAAATTTCTAACTTTGCAATTTACTTTAGCTCAATTGTTACAAAACTGTCAGGTATATTTGCTTAGGTTTCACCTCAGAAAAACCCAGGACTGCTTGAACCCCAAGGGATACTTCTGCAGTTGGCAGGTTATAGGGTATAAAAATATAGACATTCACAAAAAATGCACAGGAAACGGCTCCTACCAATCTCAGTCAGCTCTAACACTTGAACATCATGTGCTGCAATTCATAAAAGCTAGTTGGCACACGAGCAGAGAAGCCAAAATAAATCACTAAACATTGTGGATAAATAGTTGAAACATCCAGTTTCTGCCAATTCAAATGGTCAGAGTACAAATGCAGTGAGACAGTATAAACCTCAAACACTCCTACTGAGTTTGCAAAATGTCAATAGTGTGTGTCTGAAGGTACTGAGGGATAAGAAGTTGTAAAGATCAGCAAACTGTGTGTAACAGTATTGATAATGGCATTGACAAGAGCGTATACTATGAATAATAGCATGTGGTAAACTTTAAATCAGAGAGTCAATAAATGGCACAGATCAGAGGCTGTTTGTGTTAGTTTGTTCAGGACTAGTGAGCTGAGTGTGTGTGGGCGCCGGTTTAGAATCAAAAGAAACCTGCAGGTGGTGCAGTTCTGACACTGTACATTTTTAAGAGGTTTCTAGGTTCAGCTGGGTTCAGAATGGACAGTCTTCAATGCGCGCTTTCTAAGCAGGATGTGGAACTGATGCTTAGCAGGGAGCTTCAGAGCTGGACCAACAGATGATGGAGGATGTGTGGGTGTGTTTCTTTTAGGAATCTGTGGAATTGTACCAAGATCAAGGACACGCTGGGCTTTGCAGTTGCCTCAGGAATAGTTCAAAGGCTTTGCCGTCTTCAGAGTGGCCCTCTTGCTTCAGAACTCAGTCCTCACTTTCAGTTCTTGAGTGCAAGTTCTTGGCTGTGTGCTGTGATGCCAGTGGGCCCTCTGGACAAATAGAAAAAGACTGGCACACAGTGATCTCGGACAGGTTAAAGCTGTGATCCGCTGTAGCACACAGTCATATCTGAGCTCATCTCTACTGTTTTCATTGTAAAGCTGTGAGCATGACTAGATACTAGTTTATTCTGTCACATTTTTATAAAAAATGTAACTAAGAAGATATAATAAGACATACTCAGGCAATGAAAACTGAGGACATTTAACAATTGTTGTATTTCTGCTGATACTTTTGGTTCCATGCCCACTTTCTCAGAGTTGTCACTTGATATTTATTCACTGCTGGTGACAGTCACAGTGGGAAATACAGTGCCATCCTGTCAGTCAGTGATCCTGAAATAGATTTGTGCCCCTGTCTGGCTCTGTGGTAACCTCCCAGCAAGCACCTAGACTTGCAAGTAGTTAATGTTAAAAGTTTTATGCAAAATTTTAAACCTCAGATGACAAAACCATTGTTGACTTTCAATGCAGTTTCTAGCAGAATCGCCGTAACCTCACCCAAAAGATCCACCTAAAACAAATAAAGTGATTAGTATTAGTATTATGGCATAATGACAGTTTATATATTCATGTGATGCAGGAGAGGCTTGTACTGACGTCAGTGAATACATTTGTTTACTTCAAAGGTGAGAGTAGAGGCTCGCTGCCTCGGAGGAGACCAGGTATTTGAGTGTCTTCATGCTCTACTGATTCACTGCAGCGAATAAAAAAAGAGTAGATTATAGTTAAGCCTCTGGCATTGTGCAGCCACAGGAAGAATGCATTTCTACAACAGTGTCAACACTGAAGAAAATTTCATTCACTGAATTGACAGAATTTCATTTGACTCTGTTTGTAAGTGCTGCTGCCCTTTTTGTCCTCTAACAATGTCTGAAAAGAAAAAAAATCTTTCAGTTTGTAACAAAAACTGTTTATTAACCAACACTTTGTCAGATCGTAGAGATGAAGAAAGCTGCTGCCCCCAGGCTTCATCTGTTTACTCTTTGAACAGACTCCAGTTGTGTCAGAATGCATAAAGGCCCTTACTAAGATCCCAGATAGCAAGTACTAAATTGCATGTGTAATCTTGAAAACTGAGTGTTTCGTTTGTGCGTGTTCTGCGGGTGATTTACTAAGAAAAATTGTGTGACTGACAAAAAGTGCAAATGCGGTGAAGGCGGCTGTATTTAAATGGGTTTGCGTCATTCACTGGTGTCTGTCATGGTGACTTTAGAGAATGACCAGTGTAAACACAAAAGGAAAGTTCCACAGGAATTATAGCTGCTAGTGTGAGAGCAGCAAATAGAGCATAATGCACACAAACGTATGTACACATCCTCTCTTACAAAGAGTGAATGAAACATATGACTTACTTTTACATGAGATGCAGGCAAAACCTCCAAAAAAGTGGTGTCCTGCAACTCAATTGTGTGTAGACTGTAGTCCTTTTCACCTAGCTGATCCAAATAGGACTTTGTTTTGTGGAGCATTATGCATCTATGGTCCAAAAGTGTGTTTTTCAAAGTGAAGAATTTATGCATTTTGCTGTGGATGTGACAAATGATAAGGCATAGTGATGTGCTGTATGAGCACCAAATGCTCAGCCTGTGGTTGAGGAGGCACAGTAACTCATTTGCGGCGTGTGTATATTCTGTCATTTCTCCTTTGCATCCTACTCCTTCAAATAACACCAGCTGTGCTCAAGCATTCTGCACCTTCCTTTCAAAGGTTATACATTCAGATGCAATCCCAGCCACGGGAAATCACTTTCAGGCTTGATTTACGTGTGTATTTGCATTTTCTCCTCACAGTATTTTGCACTCTTGGGCAAAAATGCTTCACTTTGCATATTTATGAAACCAAAGGTGCGGAATCCACAGCATGCGCTATAGTAGTAGATCAGCTTGTGCTGTTTTTTGCCGGTGTTATCATGTTTGCGCATGATTTAGTACACACAAATCTTTAGTAACTCAGGGCCAAAATCTTTGAAATGTAGATGGACTTAAACTTGTACTATTTGAGCAAGGTTGTAATTAACAAAAAGAAGATATTTCAGTTTTGCTCATTTTGTATCAGCTCAACAATGCTACAGCTGTTTTGATTGGTGCAATATCTGCAAGTGTGCTATATCACATTAAATCCAGCTGCCACACAGACAGTTAACCAGACTTCAGCAATACCTCTATTAGTCCATTATATGCACTGTTTGTTGCCCTGTTTGATACCCCATGCTCACATAATGTGGTAGCAACAGTAATGATGAGAAAGACTGATTTGGCTGTTTATGACTCAAGATGGAAGCTGCAAGTAAATCCTTTGCTACAAATACTAATAATGGCTGCCATGCATGGGACATCCACTCTTCTGTTCTACTTTTTCAGTGCCAGGTACAATTTACTGGCAACCTTCAGAACATTTTGACTTTCCCAGTTGTGCATGTAGCTTGGAAGCTGGCATGGACACTTTTTACAGGTGTGAAATTGAAACTTATTTTTCTTTTATTACTACTTTAACAATCAAATCTGCAGTAAACAAAAAAAAACCTCACCCAAAGTGCTACTATACTAATATGTTAATTTATGGACTTTCACCTTTAGATTATTTTTTGTTCTTGTATACAGTATAAATGAGTGGAAATGTTTTCTTGACCTGGCAAAATAGGACTTTCACATATAGTTTCTGGATGTTGTGTTGCAGAAAATTATGTTAAAGGCACATGTACCACTTTGGTCACTCATCCATGATTAGATTCCTAACTTTAATTACTGCCTTCACATTTTGTGCTACAATGCATTTTATTATGCAAGCGTGAGCATTCCCCCCCCCCTCTTTTTCACGCTAGAAAAAAACCCATTAAAAATACACATCATTACTTGGATATGGGGACCCTTGATTGTGCAAACTTTGTAGAAGACAAGACAGTTTGTGTTATTGACATGTAGACAGCACCTAAATTTAAAAAGCTGGAGCAGCAGGCTCAGACGTCTGACATTTAATTAAGTGTGATTTTGCAGTACTCCTCGCTAACTCCAGAGCAAACATAAAGCCTATTTTCTCCCGAAGTGAAAAGGCTTTGGAGTGAACACACCTGACTTAGTAAAAGGGATAAATGACATACATGTGTTTGGCCTTGGAGAAGACAATCATAAAAACAAGCTGATTTCTGTGTGCAGGAACAAGGTCTCTGATTCTCGGGTGAACAGCTGGAGTGTCCATCAGCAGTGTCCTTCACAACGACCATCTCTATTCTCTAGCTAAGATCCTGAATGTCAGCCACGATAAAACTTACTTCCAGAAAATAGAAATGTAAATCTAAAGAGTGTAAACAAACACTTCAGGGACATGCTATAGTTTAGACCCTGGGCCACCTAATTTATCTCTGTGAGGCAGGGATTGTAGTGAGTCTTTGTGGTCTGCTGTAGATGGCCTTGTGTTTAATTAACGTCAGCAGAGGAACGAACAAGTCGCCCCTGCTGTGCTTTGGTGTCACTTAGAAGATTACAGATTATAAACACACATCTGCATACACACTCTGACGTCCCCCCCGGCCCACCACCAGGTGCACACAGATGCTGGCTCTCGTAACATAATCAAAGAGGCTTGTCAGAACCCTGTAGCAGTTCTGTTTGCTTTGTGTCCCTGACATAAATGTAACTTCTGAGGGAGTACGTGTGTGTATTTGTGCACATACATGCAGTATATCTACATGAGGCAGTGTGAAGACAGCAGTGTGTGCACACAAAGAGACAGTAATGTAGAAAAATGAATACTGTTACTGTATTTCCCTCAGCATTGGAGGGAAAATCCACATCCTGATTAACTTTGAATTTAACCCACATTAGTTATCACATCTCTGCTGACAACACAGCTTTTTACTGCAGCTCAAACTATTTAAACAAAGCATAAAGTCTATGAAAGACGAGCAAGGACTCAGAAAACAGCTGTGATAGAGAGTGAAATCATCATCAAGTTAAATCAGGCAGAGTCTGAATGTCATTTCCAGGAAATGTTTGGCCTGATTGGCCTCTTTTTGGTTGTTGTTTTTTTTTTGGCCTGTTTTGTTGTTTCTGAGAATTCAGTTATTATAGATAAAATTAACATGTAAACATTTGGACGTATGTGTGATTTGAACAGTTGCCTGTGGAGATGATGCTTTATTTAACAAACCAGAGAGAAAAAAGTCAATTCTGAGTGTAAAAACCGCAGGAGCTTGGACTAGATTGCTACTTGTGATTAAACCTTAAGTTACACAAATGAGTAAAACTCACAAACTCATGAACTACAACTTAAAGAGTGTATTTTATTCAACACTTCTAGCATTACTTCCAGCTCCCATGTGCCTGTAGCAGTTCCCAACATTTTAATGACAAACTGTATTGATATGTTAGTTCAGTAAATGACTCTCTTGAGTTTGAGTTTGTCCCCAGTCAAGAAAGCAGAAACAGCAAGCAGCATGATCTTCCCATATGTTAAGAAAACCTCCCCATCTGAACATAAGTCCAATCTAGGTTTGCATGAAGCTAATGGGACATGAAATTGGTTCCACTGTGCAGGAACTCCACCAATCAACCAAAGGGGAACCCCCTCTGGCCAATTGCAATATTTGGGCTTATTAGGTACAGTATCACGCAGGGCTACTGTTTTACATTCATAACCTGACTCGCTGAAAAAACCCTTTTGGAGTAAACATCTACTGTAGTGTGGCTGTTTGTGGGCGAATTTCTGCTGATAAAGTTTGTCTTCAAAAAGTGACGAGTGCTGTGAAACAGCATTTAGATCATCTGTGCACACAAAACTGTGCCACATTAAAACACACATGAAAACTTTAAATAAAGAGATAATTGGAATATACAGTAACTACTGTATTAAATGAATGGACCTGTATTACATCAGGTCATTCAGAGACATTTTGTAACTTGTATTTATATTTAGCTTTGTTAAAAATTTAGCGGCTGTTCTAAGTTGAAGCACATGAGACCTTGTACATACAAATACTTTTTTTCACGCCTAAAGGTGGGGATAGAGTCAAAAGCATTGATGGAATTGTTTGTTTCCCAGGCAAGGTAACGAACAAGTACTGAATGATTAAGAGGAGCTAGAAATATGACAAAACAAGCAGCAGCACAACCCTGTGAACTCAGGAAATGAGTAGCCCTCAGCTAAAGTGTGTTAAAACCAGCCTTCTGGCAGCCTGATACTGATCGTCTTAAACCACACAGAGCAGGATCAAGTCTGTTTTGTTTGCTTGTGACCCAATCAGAAAAATACACAGTGAATGAAGAAAATATGAGGTGAAGCCCGGGGAAAAGCAAGGTTCTTTGTAATTTCCCTTACTATACCAGTTCCAAAAGACCCACTATAAAAGGAAGGATTTTGTAGCCTCGAAAATACTCAAATTTTCATCATATGTGATACTTTTAGTGTTTTCTTGTTATGTGTTTTTTGTTTGTTGTTTAGGTGTAGAAGAAAGCTTGTGCTGAAGGACAGTTTGCCTCTACACATCCGTTGCTGAAATTTGATCACACGACTTTATTTCCAAAATGAAATAACAAAAGGCAGACAACTACAATCAGGGCAACATTCATATTTTTACAATAACTGTGTCCGTATTGGTTTGTTATTGAGTGTTTTTTGGTTAGCCTTTAGTATTTTGGTGGCTATGGCAAAACAAACAGAGCAGTTCTCTTAAATATGTGCCCTGATGTAGCATGAAAACAACAATGCTCCATCTGTAACAGGAAGTTTGGTAAATGCCTACTGCCTAATAGCAGACCACGTCCTAAGTCAGTGTGACTGTAAGTACAATTAGAGTATAAATGTGGATCATTACAAGCAAACCATGTTCCTCTCTCCTAATATTAGAAATTGACACTATTTAAATCATGGTGTGACACTGTGCTATTGTATTATGTTAGCCAGTTGCTGCATTAACTGCATTAGGATAAATTAGTTTTAAGTGCCAAATGAAGATAAAAGCTCTCATATATCACATCACTGGATACACAGCCTGGATAGATTTTCATCTTGTGGCCACATTAGCATAAGGATAAAGATGAGGTGTCTTCCTGCTGCATTACTCCAAACAAGACCTGTGGAAGATGAGGTGAGAAGAGGCAATCAGACAGTCCACATGACTGACTCCATGTGTATTTTCTTTCTTTCTTTCTTTCTTTTTTCTCCTCGCCAAAATGAATCAAATCAAAATATCAATAAAGCAAATGGGAGCAGATCTGAGGTGATGGTGTTCAGGTCGACACAGGCTGAAAAAGTAACAACAACCTGCCAAGCCAAGAGAACTACTGATGATGACTGACAGGACAAAGGAAAACTACTGATGATATTTGGATGATTTCTCTGGTTACCAATAGTCTAACATCTAATATTTTAAATACATAGACAGAGACTGTTGTAGCCATGTCCCAAATACTAAGTAAAGTGATTGATGAGATACTTCTGCTATAATGTCTCTAAGTAATTGCATTTACAGAGCCGATTTCCACGCTAAAACTAAAGCTGACATAACCTCGATGGCATCACCATTAAGTCACCAGTGTTATTTGTAGACTTGACGAAGCTCCAAAGAAGTCGTTACACAATTGTTTTTACGGGCCGAGTAGAAATCCCCATCACTAATGACTGAAATGTGAGGAGTGCATGCAGCAGGCTCTCATTTTTTGCTGAGAGACCCAGCATCCAGCATGGTGATAGTTTGATAAAGCACAACTTAAATGTATGAGAACTACTGCAGATTTTGACACAAAAAGTCATCACCATGAGTAGTTATTCTATCAAAGTGTACCTTGGCATATATATATTCTGTCAAAGTGTACCTTGGCATTCATCCCTGATGAATACATCGAGGAAATCAAGCAAAAGGCCTGCAAAGTAGCGTTTGGTGGTGACTATTCATGGGCTGCTCTGTCCTCTCCCTCTCTTTTCATAAACCGCATGTGCAGCCCTGTAGAGGCTTTTATATTTAATATCCCTGCTGCCTTTTCACTTCTGGTAAATTCAGTTTTATTAGTCCCAATAGAGCCAGCTCATTCACGCACCAAAAGGTCTAAAAGGTGATTGCTGGTGGGATCTAAAGCAGGAAAGTACATATTTTATGGAAAAAAACCCATTAAGCCCACACTCTCTCATGGCAGTAATTCACTTCTAATTTAGTTAACATTTACTGTATGTGCCTGCTTCATACAAAAACATCCTCTAGATGGTCACTCTAGAGGCTGTGCCTGTTCACATCAATTGTACGTGTGCTCCAAGTTCCTGCAATTACTGCTGTAATTACACGCTGCAAATTTGACATCCATTTCTGCACAATTTGTTTCTTCTATTTTACTGCAGGAAACTACCGTTGAAGGAAGAAAATGGAAAAGAGTCTCTCAAGCCGGATACGATTGAAATCAAAGTGCACAGTGACAACAGCATCCACACAAAGCCCGACGACAGCAAAGCGTAAAAGGGTCGGCCCGCTCGCCACCAAAAGAACATTCGGATCACGAGACCAAAACCCAGAGAAACTACAACACTGGAAAATAGTGGAGCAAAATACCATATCTGTTTATAGCAATGCCCCAGTGAAAGGCATGTGTAAATACAAATAATAGAGAGAAAATAGAAAGGAAGAAAGTGTCAACCTCTTAGACACCCTGAGTGATAAATGTATCATGTTCTTGCAAACATGGCATCAGTGGAAAGCTCTTGTTGATCAATGATTGTATATTACTGTATTTTCTGCTGTTTATTTGTTGTTTTGTTTATTTTTTTCCCCTTTATACAACCTACAAGACTTTCATCCTTCACGCAGGTAAAAATCATCACGTCTCTGACCCCCCACTCCTGTGGCTTCTCTCACACAAACGACACAATCACAAGTGTAGGATACTAGTGTGCCCCTAAGCTCACACCACTAATGTTCTTGCTTTTGTTTATTTTGTTATAGTGAATGCATGGGCAGACCCTCACTGCAGAATATCACCATGATTTAAACCCAATCTCCTGTTTCTATGCCTGAGTGTTACACTACAGCAACCCCTGTTATGCCTTTAATAGGTGAGAAAGGTGTTTGGCTAATGAGAGGCAAATGCTGTAGCGTTGTGTTTAAGCCTAGCCGGTTTCAATAACAGAAGCTAAACCACTCTTAATGAGGAAAATATGACCACGAGTTATTGTGATGGTAACGTGTGGTGTCAAACAGGACCTAAATATTAATTATTAAGACGTGAAGGTGAATAATGTTGTCTGAAGGGCTGTTGTGGATCATAACTTGTGTTGCAGGTAAACAAACATAAAAACTCCTGACAAAAAGAATGTGTTACAGTGTAGGGAGTATACAGTATAACACCACACATGTGCATTGATGTCATTGTTAGCTGAGCCTTTTATATTGATGCTGAATATTACTGACACTCTTCAACTGTCTCATTCTCCAGAAATGTGTGCATTGTTGGAGTTTTATTCATCTGTGTTCAGATTGCATACAGCATACTGTTGCCAGAAATGCCCTGAATGGTGTCATGTGATCATCGTTATCTGGAAAAGCAGTGAATGGTAGGACTCGAGGCATGGGAACAAATGCTGAAGAATAAATCACGTGTTCTGTATGTTTTTAATGATAAATATTGATTTCTTTATTCATTCCTGTATCAGATCTGTCCTTTTAAACCTTTTATGTTTCTCTGTCTGATCACTGTTCTCTCTGATGTTGTCATGTGTTGTACATAGGTGAAAAAAAAGAATATTTTACAAAGCTTTTATGTAAATATACTCTAAAGATGTGTCTTTTTTCAAAATGCAACAGGCTTGGCTTTTTTTGTGAACACTCCTCAGATGAAAAGCTGTTTTCTTTTTTTTTCTTCTTTTTCTTTTGTTGTGTTTTGGTCCAAAGTTCAGTGATGGTGTAATATAGCTTTTTCTAGTCATTTGCTTTCCCTTAAGAAAATCCATGCCCTAAGGCTATTTCACGGCATTTCAGTGGAGGCAGTAATTACGGCATTAGAGTGCCTTCTCTTTTTTCCTCCCCCCTCGTGGCCCAATGCCGCTGCAGCAATGTAGAATATCAAATGACTTCATGATCACAACTTTGCTGCACTTTTGCCACTGAATGTGTCAGAAAATTGAATTTTATTGTGGTGCTGTGAATTCTGGGAAATGTAGTCTTAGGATTGTGAGTCAACGACACTGGGCAGAAACAGACGTGTATAACTACCTAGTACAACTAGATGTCAGGTTGATGCTGAGTACAGAAGGCAGTGACGGGCTGCAGAAATCGGGTTTTAATGCCATGTAATGCATCACTACATGAGCGTCATATGAGCGTGTGTGTGTTACATGCATGGGTGGGTGAATACACTTGAGTCAGATTGCATGTATGTCTGTTGCATCGACACGTACTGTAATTCAGTCAGTGTGTATGTTGTACGTGAGAATGTGTGTCCTCGCCCATTTAGGTTTTTCACAAAAGTCTCCCAATTACAACTAATGTTCTAAATTTAAGAGTTAAGAACTTAAAATGTTGCAACTATGGAATTTATTTTGTTATAATTTATGTTTTATTTTTGTTAACTATTTATATTAGATTAAAATGTATTAATAAGTACACTTTTCAGGTCCATGGTGCAGTACGCAGCCGTGCAAGTGATATAGGTAATGATGACCATGTGCCAAGTATGAATGTCCAAGTAATGTGAGCGTACAAGTGTTTCACTTTGAGTGTGGAGTGAGTTGGCGAGAGCTCTCATGCTGAGTTTCAGAGTGCGCTCTGATAGGTAAAACCTGATTATGTAGTTCTCGACAGTGATTAATTCCCCAGGCTGCAGCACTCCACGCATGTGTCTGCGAGCTCCCCTGCCACCGCCGCCCCCTCACCACCATTCCCAGCCTCTCAGACTGCATTGGTTTTTATCTCAGACCTCGTAGCGCTGGCTTTGTTTTCTCACAGCAAGCCCTTGTTACCTGCATATCTCAAATGGATGGTCCTGCCATGGAGTGGTTCCGCTGCCTGTTACGATGACTGTAAATATGGGAGCATAGTGCCTGGAGGCTATACGATTTGTACATGTTCTTTTGTATTTGAATATGAGTGTAAATCCCCAAACCCCCCTTTCCCCTCTCCTTTCTTCTCCTCTCCCCTTTCTCGTCCTTCCTACCTCTCTGTCTCCATCCTTTTTCTGTAGGGGGTAAAACAGGTGTGTTTGAGCTCAGTGTACAGTATGTGTCCTCCTTGTCCATTGCTCCCTGTGTCCCTTGGACTGTCCCCACTGAGTGTGCTTTGTGCAGGAAGTGGGAACTATTGGTGTCTCTCTGTACGTACCTGTGGAACACTTGTGACTCCTGTCATTTGCCTCTGTAAATAAACATGTCCTGGTAAAACAGAGTGACATGCTGTCATTCATGTAGTTTTATTTTTGCATAGGTTGTATATCTATCTATCTAACGTAAGTTAGCTAATGAGCTCGAAACTCTGTCTGATAACATCTGCATGCACTTGCCAGAACCTGTAAATCTCACTAATTAACACAATATATCTAGTTTGTTCAAACTGTAAAACAACTCAAGTGTTAAATTGACAAGTTTTGTATTTGCAGGTGTTATGTACCACATTATTTTTTCTGCTAACAGTCACTTCTTCTTGCATTGCAATCTGACAGAGCAGTTTCAGAAAACATACTAGATAACATGTTAACCACTAGAGCTTTAAAGGTGCCGGTTGGTGGATTTTGCAACATTGAGACACATCCAGGCTTGGTGGTTTCCACCATTTCTATATTTTACTGTATGTTAAGCTAAGCAAAGCTAGCAGACTGCTGACTGTAACATTATCATAGCATACGAGTGTGGCATCAGTCTTCTCACCTTTCTCTTAAAAAGACTGAAATAGTGCTTTACCTTTACCTGCTTACTGTTTTGAAATTTTGATTTCTTACTTCTTTCCTTTATAAAGGACATAGTTAAGTTAAGATTGTCACCATATCCCCTGTAAATAACTTTCAAAGCTCCAATAATTAAAACAAATCACATTTCGTTCTTGAATTTTTAGCACAGTTGTTTTCAAGCAGTAAACAACTATCTATAATAACTGAAATATGTGTGCAAGGCCACACGCCTGTAATATAACAATGACCACCACAGGGATAAAAAGATGTAGATACAGATACTGAGTGAACATTTCATTGTAATTCTCGGCCATCCAATGGGCTCTGCTTTAGTCTGGTGCCACCGTCAGATAAAAGCAGAGTAGTCCACAAAGACACAACCTTAATAGCTTTTAATTTTTATGCAACTGAAGTCAGCGGAGCCCATTTTTCTGGAGGACAGTGTTATTTTCGTCAAGGTCACTCCTAAACCTCCATTGCTCCCGTTTAAAACGGTGACTGAGTTGCATCTAAATCTGGCCTCCTTTACTTGAAACAGAAGAAGTGCTTTAAGACTGAGAAACTGAGAAGCTCTGCTCAAAGGAGGAATTAAAACAATTCTGAATAGCGTGGAGCCACAGTGTTCCTTAACAAAGCTGCCCCCTCTTCACTGCTCATTTGAAGTCAGCAGATAACGTTTCTCAGACGTTTCCCTCCTACGTGAGGGAGGGAGGGAAGCAGCAGGCTGCCTGTTGGATCCTGGCTGCAAGGGCCTCTGTTAACAAACTTCAACTTCATCTCCCACAGGGGCTCAAAGGAAGCCTGCACATCAAACACTGAGTCTCATTTGGATTGAAGAGATGCAGAGAGGAGTGATATTGGCCGCTCTGAGGGGTGGGGTGGGCACTGGGTGGAAATGAGTTGAACAATCACAGAAAGAGAAGAAAAGACACTTTCCTTCAATTTGTCACATGGTAGCTTGACAGTCAGGTGATTACTTTTTTCCCCCGCACAGGAAGTTGGGCCACATACAAACACACATAAGCAGCACAGACTGAAGTCACACACCACATGAAAAGATAGCACAGTAAGCCTTAAGGTAATATTTCTCCCTTAATCTTTCCATTTGCAGAGACTCCCATGATACTGCGTGCTGACAGCACCGTAATCCCAACTATGAGAGAAGTTTAGGAAGTCTGGGAAGACGTCTCCCTGCTATTGTTAAAGTTTTCCCTCTCATACGCCCACATGCACTTAAATGTCACATGCTTGCACACAGAATTCCACGGTGGGACACACACGCACACAATCCAATTTCTGAAAATTTGCCAACAAGCTTCCACCTGGGCAAATCCAGCAGAGAGCGTTTTGGCAGGTACAACCCTTTGCTTTCTTAATCTGCTTGATTTCAGACTCTCCCAGCAGAGGTCTGACTCTCCCCTGGTTTGACAGGTGAGGAGATGGGAAGCAGCAGGTGCGTGTGAATTGTAAATTGTAGTGACTAATTCTCATTCAAGAATGACGATAAATCTGTCATGGCAGAAAAGTAAAAACTGCATCGCTGAGAACTTTCATGCATACAAGTGCATGTGCACAAGAAACCAACTCACAAAAACAACAAAAAAAGAAGCTTCATAGCAATAGTTTTCAAAAACTACACAGAGTATATTGTCTCTGCTTTTATCCTTGCACATATAATTACTTTAACAAGCCAGTGTCACCTTAAAGTATATAAACTATGCAGATCTGTTTGCACTGAGACAGAAAAAGTTTGCTAAAGGAACCTGAAATGCCACCAGAAGGAAGGTAAATCACCCAAAATCATTTAAACTGTTTTAACAGTGAAAATATTTCCTTGGAAAAAAAATGTATTGCAAATTTATAACAAAATAAGCTTTTAAAGTTGACTCTGTAACAACTGAACAAACTCCGGCCGCCGCTGATGAAGACTGTGAGATGGAAAGAACATTTTGTCAAAATACTATTTCTACAGTGAAAATATTTTTGATAGATTGCAGCAGCCCTGGCTTTGGCGTTTTTTTTATCTGAGTGTAGACATTTGCTCATCATGCTGGTCTGTTTCATTCTCTCCATCTTTTAAGGAAACTACTCGCCTCCTTAAAGGAAGGACACTTTAAATTCTGAGCAGCACAGCAACTAGTGTTTAGAAGAACATTTCTAAAAGCTTTCTGCATATGGAAGTAGATGCCAAAACGGGGTCTAGACGTGTGTAATGCTCCTGGCATTTTAAATGATTCCAAATTAAAATAATTTGACCAATTTTAAGCAGAAGTGTAGGTTATTTGAGCTTATGCACAATTAAAAACATACTAAATTGATTATAGGGGCCTCCAAATTACAAAATATTATTTTCCAGTAATATTACGCATTCATTAAGTTAAGTAACATTATTGAAGTTACTTTATGTAGTATTTATATTCAGAAACAACAGAGTGAGTGTTGTCAAGTCAAATAGTGTTTAAGGTGATTTGATTCTGGATAAACTGGATGTCCTCAAACGTCTCATTTGTGTTGTTAACGGAGAAAGTTTCCGAGCAAAATTAATAGGTAAAGGAAAAGCTGGTGTTGCAGCTTCGTCGTCGGTAAAAACAGTGTAATTGACGGCGCTTGGAGCTCAGTATGTGGTGGAAAATGTGCGAACACTTGTTAGTGGTGGAGTCCCGAGTTTCAGAAAGCTTTTTAGCGACGTTTACAGCCGAAACACGAACAGGTGAGTTGTTAGCTAGCCTAAGCTAACTGTAAGGTAAATGGGGTTTAATAACTTCACTTTTCTATGCCACGAAATCTTAGTTGGCAAGAGCAATGCGAAATTAGGTTAAAGGGTTACTAGTTACTGCCTTAGAAAGTAATATAACTCAATTTTTAAAAGTTGTATCATGTATGTACATTACTCTTGACAGGTAACTACAACACTGATGACCACTGTAACTAAATTGATTGCACCTGTGATTTCCAATTAAAACCATGACGTCACATCTGGTCACTTTATGCCAGATTCTGTGATGAAATGTTAATGTCAAAAGCAATATATATTTTACATTACATATAATTTTTAACTTTACCTTGCATAGAGGTAAAATGTAGATACCAACTAGCTGGTAATGGAAAGATGCAAGAGTGTGGATGGCTGCCTCTGTGCAAGACAGAGGGGAAATGTTGTATCACAAGACACAATAAGACGATTAATCAACCTGAACAGTGGAGTTTTTTGGATGGCTACAGGTGAAGGGACTCAGGCCTTGAACTGCCAACCCTGCAGTTAGTGGGTGACCTCACTGCTTTAGATATTTAACAAATGTGTTTAGTGTAGTGTAATGTTAAACTATGACTCATGTTTTAGTGGTTGAGTTAGCCGGCAGTGCTTGAATTTTTTTTCCCAAAACCCTTACTGTCATTCTGGTGATATCCTGAGAAGACATAGAGACACTCTTAACCGTCCGGGGGAGAAAAATATTGTTTCTGCTGCATGATAAAATGGTTTTGACCCTTTCTTGTGTGGCTGTTTCACAATAAAAGCCTCCCACTGTTTTGCTCACTTGCAATTGATCCCGTTTAATGTGAAAGAATAGCAACATGAAATGCTTGGTTTCAGTAAGCATTTAACAGCCCCAATATGTTTTATTAATCATTATAAATTCAAATGCTATTATGAAAAGTAATACAAGTGGATAACTTTGTAAGCATAAAACCTGGCAATGTGACTATATTAACTCATGTCTTTACTGACAGATGAAAGAGCTACAGATTCAGAGAGTGACAGTGATGGTGGAACAGCACAGCTGAGCCTGCGGTGAGAAGCACTTATCAGTGTGGGCTGCCAGGTTTTTGACTCACAATTATGCCCTTGCAAACGTATGGATATATTGAGTAAAATACTTAAATGACTTCTGTATTTTTCACAAATGTCCCTTGTAATTAGTTTAAATTAATCTTTTATAAAATATTAGTAACTAATGAAGTACAATAATGTTTAGAAGTGTTTCAGATATTTTATTGAAGGTTCTGTTAAAAAGAAAAAGTCTATTATAAAACAGTTTAGGACATAACTTTTGTACAACAAGCAGCCAGAAGTAAGTAATGTTTTATTTTACATAGAAAATGATAGCTATAGTGATCCAGAATAGTCACACAAAATAATTTGCCAAATTAGTTACTATCTGGCCTACAACACTAACACACATAACACATAAAAACAGGACAATGGTCTCTGCCTGGCCACCCCCTGAAAAAAATCTGGCTCTGCCAACTGAGCCACAGGTGTTGTCCAATTAAGTCTCTTAGCCTTAATTGGAAATTAGCAGACTGTTTTCACAGTGAACATTCTGAGTGGTCGTAGTAGGAAAAACACAGGTGTAGCTAACAGCCTTAATGATGACTTCCACTAAGCTATTTTACTCAGCAAGCACAACGCCAGGATCCTGTGGTGAGAACTATGCAGCCATAGTAGTTATTTTCAGTTACAGTACACTCATGCTTTTTCTGCTATAACATATCAAAATGTCTACTGTGAAAAAGCAAAGAGCATCTCTCTGTGACGAGTGACACAACATGTCTCCAAAGATTTGTGTCTGGACCCACTGTACCAAGTAGTGGTAGGTAACAGCAAAATTACATTTAGTTAGCAGATTAATATAAGATGCATGTTTTTTTGACAAGCTGTATATTAAAACACCTGCTGGGTGTTGCGTCACATTGCAAGTCAAGCAGTATGGTGAAGGGCGGATACAAATATTTAAAGTAGCTGCTGAGAGCAGAGCAAGTCCCTCAAGATTCCCAAGAGGAGTTGAAAAGGTGAACACACTTGGAAGCGCGCCACATTTTGGTGCACAGAAGACGTTTGACTTTTCAGCAGATTCTTGTAGCAGGAAATGAGGGACATTTCCCTTCAGTATTTCTATTATTAGTATTTCTATCAGTAAGTTCAGCAAAGAAGCATCACTTAGCATTTCTATGAAAGCCATTACATGCCCACGTCCTTATTCATTTGGAGCTACAGCTGAATATGCCATAACATGACTTCTCCTGCATTCACATCTGTCAAACTCGATGTAACTCTATTAAATGGCGCAAAGAGGAGCTTCTGGGCAAAGAATTTTAACATCTTCAAGAACTTGCTGACTTATGTTTTTTAAATTCAAGATGAGGTCAAGCCACCCGCTGTAGCTCATTAAATTGGCTTTCAGTGTGGCTCGCACAGGAAACACTGAACTCTAACAACAGGGAGCACAAATGGAAACATAAATTGCTGAGGAATAAAACAAATCTGCACGATCTTTATATTCTTATTAGAAGGAACTAAACATCAAGCGATAAAACAGTCCTCATGCTGTCTCTTTCTTTTCCCCAACGAGTGAGCTCTGGAGGAAACTGAGACGCAATCCAGATGACAAATGAGAGCTTTATGGCTGTTCGCACTGCAGGCTCAGTGTTCAAGGACACACTGGGAGGATTTTCCAAGGGAATAGGCCTAAATTACTTGAGGTTGTAACTCTTCCACAGTGATGCAGTGCCTTAAAAAAGAAACATGAGGTGTGTTGAGCTTGTGCGAGAAAGGGCCTTTTGATATTTACCACAGACACAGATAAATACATTAGGATGGAAATCTTAAAGAAGTCACATTCACTGGTCACTTTATCTCTCTGTGCTGTGATTCAAGTCTCTTTCATTACAAAGCTTAGAGCTGTAGGAGACAGTTGGGTCTGTGCATATAAGCTGAGCTGTGAAACACCACTTGATTGCACAATAGAGAAATTTCATTGCACCACTTGGCATGAGTTTCTTTGCTCAGTGGAGTCATTGAAATGATTATTAGCAATAATTAATTATTACGCCGTTATACGCCTAAATTATGTCATGCAGTTAGTGTAAAAGTGGTGTGTTGTGATAATGTGCATTTACATCTCTGTGTTCATGTGACTGCTGTGGATATGGTTGCAGAAATCGAATATTAAGAGACGAGAATATTAAAGTATTTTGCCACCAGTTTAAATAATACTACAAGTCTGTGAGGTTCTTCTCTTTTCTAAAGTAAAAATTTAATGTGTGTTTAGAAACTAGGTCTGCTGCTGGGTGAGTTTGAATTAAAAGCTCACCCTCGGATAATATTACACAATTAGACATAATCAATTCCTGCTTGCTTGATACATTATTTTACAATCACATGTAATTACTTGGCTTTTGTAACATCTGTGAAATATAGTGATGTGGCTTTTTTTTAATTGACTATAATATTGATGTGAATAGTAAACAACATCACCAAGCATTAAATTAGTTCAGAGATGCAAAAGACAATACAGTTACTTTATTTACACTAAAACACAACTTTAGTGTTTTAGTGTGATTATGATAGCAACAAGAGCGTTATTAAATCCATTAAGAAGGTTATGTATATTTCACAAGGCAAAACTGCAAGGTAGAGTGAGCAATTACAAGTTCTGTCTCTTTTCAAGAAAAAACCTTTTTGGCAGATAACAAGGCCAAACATCTTCTTCCAACATTAAGTTTAAAAACAAGCTTCAATACTGGCGCAGTGGAACCAGATTCATGCAGTTCTACTCGATAAGTGTATCTTGTGATACCTGCGTATTAGTTGAGCCTCCGGCCTTGTATTGTAGCTTACTAGTTAATGGAAAGCTAACAGCTGACAAAACAGCACTTTATCAACAACATTACTGTGTTGTTTGAATCCACTTTGCCTTCACTACAAATTTACAAAAACAGAAACTTAGTTTTCTTAAATTTAAACATCAAGTTTGCTCAGCTCTAAATTCCTAATTAACCACAGGGCTTTGTTAAAGACCTTTAATGTCAGCTAATCATGGTAATCCATTGCTTTTGGGATTAATGAGCTTGTGCATGTCACTCTTCAGTGAAACTCGTGTGTATATAAAATAGTTTTTTTTCTGGGATTAAAAAAATAGCTTTAATGCTTTGTGACTGTTTTGTCTCAGACTTGATAAAAGAAAAATCTTTTTATTTATTTATTTTTTTAAACCATTTCTTCTAGGAAAAGCTATGCCAGAGTCAGAACCGAAGGATATTTAAGCTCAACTTTAGAGCTGAGATGATACTTTCATTAACCGCAACATGCTGCAAGGTATGACTCCTCACACTCTTTATAACAGTATGTCTTACATTATGTAACAGCTGGCGTCACTTGTGGGAGTTAGAGAGGTGTTGCTGACTTTTTTCCTAGCTATTTCACAGTAAATTTTAACTTTAACAATTAAAATGAACAGAAAAGTTTCCTTCTGTTTATGTAATTACATGAATTGCATTTAGTTCATTTTATTCTGTCTACAGTCAGCTTTGTTCTTAGTCATACGAGGCTAGGTGGTGGATCCATTGTTGGTTTGTTGGTCTGTCAGTCAAGCCACCATTTTGGTCTAAAGTAAAATAAATCAGTTATTAGGTGTACAGTTATGCAATAAAAACAGATATCCATGATGATGAATTCTCATGATTTTGGTGATGCCGGAATTTCCCTGTATTGCAACTATTAGATTGACATTTGCATTTTTAGTGATATGTCTGTACAACTAGTTTATTGCTATGAGATTTGATGGACTTTCAGGATATTCAGGTCTTGTAATGCCTTTAGTGACCCCATAACTTGATAGTTACTGGTAAAAACCATTAACATCAGCCTCAGTTGCACCTATGTTCAGTGATTGGTAAATGTTAGCATACTTGCATATAAGACATGAGTATGGCTATTAGACCTGCTGAACATAAAGGCTTATTAGTATTGTTCAAAGCAACCTTACGCTTAGTCTGGAAGTTTTACAAAATTTGAATGTGGCTTAATATTTTAAAACTAAGATCAGATTTTTAATAACCGAGTAAACAACAGGTAAAATTCAGCATTTTCATTTGCAACTTTTACAATTTCAATGGTACATTTTCTAAAAGTTCTTCCTAAAGTTTAACTTGGGGAGGAACTTATATCTGTGGCCATCAATAGTCAAGATTTCCCATCACAGTCAGATATTACTAGCAAACCAGTTCACTTAATGGCTTCTTCGAACTACTCGGGGGTTGTCTCTTAATGTAACAGACCTACAGCCACTGCTTGGAGATTTAAATAAGAAGCTTTGAGCACACAAAAGAAGCGCTCTGCTCAAGCTGTTCAATTTACATTTATCTTTTATACTTTTTGCTGATGTAGGAGTTTAATGTTTTGCCGAAGAACACTTTACACCCAGTGGATGTTGGTGGGATTTGACATGTGAGCTTGCAATTATGACACTATCTCCTTTAAAGCTAAGCCATTCTGTGAAGCACATTCTTTGGCCACATATCAGCAGAGCATGTCTTACAGTGTCCCTTAAAGCCTATAGATTATTACAATTTGCAGAAAGCACCATGCATAACTGAGCAGAGCCTAAGGATAAAAATTTCAACCAATAATTGAGTGCATGGGAGGGTAAATGTCAAACTATTTGCAAGGCATTCATGAGCTGTGGTATTCTTCTCTATTAGCCTAATGTGTCAGAGTTACTCCTCTCGGCTTTGTGCAAATTCATATTGGATTTTTATTAAAACTCAAACCAACAGTAATAGATGTGCCTCTGGGGTAGCTTTAAAAATCAATTTGCTAAACAGCACAAAATTACCCCCATAATTGTCTCCTTGGACCGCATTACCCACTGAAGGTGATTCTCATTCGCATGCGAGTAAACTTTGCCTCATCGACCAAGTCACTCCCTCAGTTTTGACTCCAGAGCCGTGTATTCCCTCATTACTGTAACAACCCACACAGATAAACGGGATCCTGTGCGCGCCACTGACGGGAAACTCAGAAAGCAGATCCTGTCTGTCAAATGGCCCTCTGGCGATTCCTGCCGCTAATGAAGTGAAATACTCTGGCATCTGAATCTGAAATAGAGCTGTATATTTGGACACATGAATATGAATATAATCAGCTAGACTTGGCTCATTAATGAAGCAGGGACAGCAACCAGCAGACAGGATTAATTAATTACAGAGTGACATTTATGGATAATAACCTTCTGGTGGATATCACGGCTGATGAATATGCATCAGACTATCAAAGGGGAAGAATCCACCCAAGATGAAATATATCTATATTCAGATCCATGATAGGGTGACTGCTGTGTCATCTGAATCAGCAGCGCATCGTGATTTCAGAGCATGTGATGATTTTTCACAACTAGCCGCACGATGAAAGATGAGACTGCGCTATAACTTCAACAGCACTGATATTGGAGCTTTGAGAAATACTACATGAGCGATTTTATGTTGAAATTTCATGTTCCATTTCATATTCTTGAGGTAAAGACGGATCAATTGTAAACAGAAGTAGTGTTTATTTCTAAGGTTCAGAGTTTTGGTGTTTCTCTGTGTAGTGAAGTAGTTTTTGGTGTCAGGTTGAAGAAACTAAAGATGAGACGAATACAGTGACATTAAAGGACTGGTGTTATTTCCTTTCTCTGGAGCTTGTCATAGATCTTGACAATTGTGTGGTTTAGTGATATTTAGCTGTACAGTATCTACTGAGATACAGTAGATTCTCTTTAAAATTTCAGGTTGCATAAGTCCATTCTGAGCAGTGCTTGCAGTAAATGAGCTGCATGTTTAATTGAGAGGTCTGGCTGGAGATGTTCTGTGGAATCACTTCTGGTGGTGGCACATCTGTCAGGAGAGGAAGCAATGCAAGTTTTTTATTTTTACCTACGGATGTAACTTAAAGTATTTTGAGTTACTCGTACATGTAGAGATGTGCGCTTATCCTCCCAAATACAAATCGTGATTTTATATAATGCTGCAGTATTTTCTGCTTTAAAAGGACAAATGAATATGATTGTGTGTTTCTAAAAACTATATGAAGGAAGCCTTTAACTCAAGTTCAGTGTACTTTGTTTAATAAATAAATTAATATCACTGCCTGGACAAACCTTTAATTACTTTTATATTAAAAAAAAATACTTATTATTAAGCTGCTATTGTAAATATTTTTGTATTACAACTGGATTATAGTTCTCCTCATCATGGTGGAGCTTTTTACTGTCTTACAGCTTTGTTTTGGTTTTTCAAGCACAGTTTTCCACAAAAAACTCTGATAAACATAAAGTGAGAACTGACTACTCTAAAACACTTTAATGTCACCTGAGGAAAGGAAATGATTATAGATCTTTGCTGTTATCATTATCTTGCTGCTAAAATGTTTCATGTTGGAAAAAGTTAGATGTGCATAATGGGAGAAAAACTACTCTCAACTTTTAATTATTTTTAAGCAAAGGTTCAGTTAGTTTAATAACATAAAAGGTTGAGTACATTACATGAATTAGAGACCAGCACTTCCAGTAATGCATTTCTGCTGGTGAACAGCACATAATTAACCATCACAGAGAGGCAACACCTTGTCAGTGCAGCAGATGGTAGATAAGAGCATGGAAATATTTATTAGGAACAAAAGGCTACTGTTGTTTTCATTACCATCCCTGGCTGAATATATCTCAGTCTGTAAAACTAATTAGTCATAATCAATAAATGAATACAAAATATGGGCTAAACAACACCCTGTAAACTCATACAAGATGAATTAATGTATGATGTCGATGTGTCATCTTCGTAGGATCTTTGTACAATAATGTCCAGATTCCTAAAGCAGACTAGGTGTTAAAGTCACTTCAGTGTTAAGTGAAGCCATAGAACGGTGACAGTGTCCACGCCAATGACCTTCTGCAAATGATGATTGATATTGCCCCTCTTATCTCATTGTCTCCTTCCACTGCTGTATCAATCACTTACAAGAAATAATATGAAAAGATGATCATTGTTCTTTGAGTCAGATAGAGGTTAAAAAGAGGAATATGCATCAAACTGTCCAAAACCCAAAACATACTTTTTACTCATTTAATGAGGCACATTTACTGGTCAGTTGCAGATAAAAGAAGGTGACTCAATGAACAATATACAGTAACACCTACAGGAACTTTCTATGAATATACTTCTATGAAAGACTATGAAAAGACCAGGGTCAGCTTTAGATTAGCTTCAGTTTTCCTCAGCTGTGCAGTGGGACTTTGAATAATTTCTTCAAAGGGAAAAGCTTCCAGTTCTTTGAGAGATTTGGAATTGGAAATCTGCTCTACACCCTGTGCTCCACAACATCCTGTGAAGGTTCAGTGATATTTTGATGTGAGGATCAGGAAGGACTTGGATGGCTTTTCACTTTATCCTGCTGTTCGTGAAACCTAATTTCAGGACAGATGTCCTGAAATGACTCTTGTAGCAGTTAGTGTGTCTTAACATTATAGTTTGAGATGGACAAGGCTTCATGGTTGTGTTGTCTGACTTCATAAAGATCGAATATTTTCATCTGTATATTAATAATATATGTGCAATGTATAAGTGCATTGGTATCTTGCAAATTAAGTTTGTCTACGATAGACGAATGCAATAGCAAAATTATTAAGAACACACTGTGGAGAGATTATCGTTCTTGACTGAAATACACATGAATGCAAAGGTTTAGCCATCTCAGGCTGTTGACACTACAAAGCCAGTTTATAGCACTGAGGCGTTTATTCAGTCCTGTGTTTTTTGAGGCAGAAGATTTGGTGTGCTTTAGTGTTTTGCTCATGTGTCTTATCAGTTACAGTATGATAACACTTGGGACGTCTGTAGAGTGAAGTGGAGTTGAGCAGCAACACAAACCATTCAGTGATTACAGTACTGTAAGATAAATGCACAGTAATAACTACTAAAACTAAACTCACCGGTACAGAGGTCCATTAAATGTTTTGACTTTTTCCAGTGCGTTATCAGTAGCTTTGTATTTGTGCCATTTCTCATGATAAATGCATAATTGTGTTGAGCCTCTTGAGGGCATTCTTTTACACACTGTAAGTTTTGTGCAGGGAATGAAAGATATTGAATTATACCAACCCACACACCAGCTTTTACACTTTGCTCCTGCAGTATATTTGGCATATACTGTATTTCCATGTCGTCACTGTTTCTAACATTAGTAATAATTAATGAATGTTACTGATGCATCTGCAATTAGAGCATCGAGTCTTATTTGTCAGTTGCCTTTTGTTCTGTGAACCCAGCTTGTTGTAGAGCTGACACGCATTGTTAATTATCAGTTAAGCTTAATATAAAGTTCCTCTGTTGCTGCTTTGTGACTGTTATTTGGTTGTTTCGAAGTGAAAATGCCTTTTCTTTGCTGTTGTGGTTAGACACTCACAAGCAGCAAAACTCCTCATTTCCACCTCCTCATTTGAAACGCATATTTTATTTGGATCCTTTTGAAACCATGCCAACATCCAGAAGGGGCAAGCTAACGTGTGCCCTTTTTTGTAGATTACATTTACCTGTTATTAGGCCTATTATTGATGATAATTCAACCACATTATCCCATCAAAATAACAATCTGCCTGTAAATACTACATTATTCACTGCACATCTAAATATCAGGTTTGTCCAAGGGACATTTATCATATATCATTAACATATCTGTTCATTTTTGGGTCTGTCAGTGAGGGCACTGGGTCATTTCATTTTGCAACACATGTTGGTTTCAGTGTACATCCCCAGAGTCCTCGTCTACAGCCAGTCCCTCCGCCTGGCAAAAAAGGATGAAGCCTGTCACCTTTTAGTGTGCGCCGAAGGTGAAATGACATTTAAGCACTGTGCCAAATGTGAGTGCAGTCCCCACTCATACGCTGCTGTCAGGAGTGATCACTGTTATTTCTGCTGCCTGTCCAAAGAGGGGTTCCAATGGCTCACCCCCTTTGCTGCATTAAGGTAGTCACGATATGAGCCCTGCATTTGGCCTTGCTTGGTAAATCTGATTAGAGGACCTGTAATAGTGTATGAGGAAAGGACAGAGCAAACACACAAGCCATCTCTTTGTCTCACCCCCCTTTACCCCCTCTTTCCTGCCCTATCTTCAAAACAACATGAAAGCATATTACAGGGTATCATGCTGTCACCTTGGGATGTGTTGGAAAGTAGGATGGACTACTCAATAGACCGCTAAATTAACTTACTTTAATTTTAGAGAGCATGCAACCCACAAAGGCAGAAACACACACACACATACACATCCATTACTTAATATGTTATCTGGATCATGCTTCTAAATGAAATGCCCACCCTCTGAAAAGGTGACAGATGCTATTTAAATATGATTGCTGATGCACAGCGTAAATAGAGATGACAGTATGTCTCTAAATACACTTGAGTCATCCAGGTGTAGCTAACTCAGAGATGGAGCCAGTCTCCCTTTTAACTGTTTTTCAATGTCATCTCTCTGTGTATTTTTTATATGTCAACATAATCAAATAGCATCCACAAACTGATGAAATGTTGTCAGATCAACAAATAAATTACAATTAAAGAGGAAAGCAGTCTCTGCTTTGGAACATTTCTTTTTTTTTTTTTTTTTTACAATAATTACACATTGTATTATGATTATAGGTGAGCTCTTCAGATTGTTTCTTTGTAGGGTTTGAAATTGCAAAAGAAACTGATAAGTGATTTTGCACTATTATAAAATATTATAATTGCAACCTTTGTTGGCTATAATTTAATGTTTGTAAAAAGGGGGACAGTAACAAAAATGCAAGTTGGGACTGAATGCACTGTTATTAAGCAGATATCCTTTTGGTAGCAGGTTTCATGTGGTTTAGTTAGACATTTTAATTATAGTGCTCCAATTAGACTTATTGTAATTGCTTCAAATTACACAATGTTCCCCCCCAAAAAAGAAAAAAAGACACTTTTGCAACAATTACACTGAGAAAAATGACAGAATTGGAGCTGAGTGTGTTTTTCAGAGCTATTTTATATAAGCACTAACATGTGGAACATCTGTTGTACATTTCCCACTTTATTTTAGAGAGACTCTTGAGGTAATTTCTAATACATTTGAACAGTTTTTGACAGAGAATTCAGTGGAAATTATGGCTTATGAGTAACTGATATTACTTTATAGGCAAGGAGGGTATTTCAGGGGTGTTAGAGACAGTGGTAGCTGCTTTTACAATGTAGATTATTAAGTCCACCATGTTAACTTTATGGTTTAGGCTCCTTATTCAGCTTACTGAATCTATATAAATCATCTTTAAGTTGTGCTGTGTTGAAATTTGAGGCTGTAGTCACTACAGGTGTAAGAGCTCAGCTCTAGATCCCTGCTCAGAATTTTTGGATATGCATGTCACAAATGTACGATACAGTAGATGTGTTATAGTGGCTACAATTATCTGATATCTATTATGACCAGATGGTGGTTTTGAAAATGTCAATAGCAAAGGGGTCACTTTATTCAACATTGTTTTGAACACATTTCTGTTCAAGTGGCTATTATGTGTGTTTTGTACTGAAATGAGGGCTTGTTAGGATTTCTTGTCCACTTCTTCGTCTTCCTCCTCTATCTTGTCCATGCTAACGCGGTCTCATCAAAGCAAGCAGAGTGACCTGAAATAGACTGGAGAGTAGATGTACCCTCTGGATAGAAGAGGGAGATGACTAACAGGAAGCATTGGGGTTTGCTCAGCTCCTGCATAATGTTGCTCTCATATGGAGTTTTGATTTATAGTACTGGTGTTTTTATCCTACTCCTTTATCAATTCTCAATGTTTTCTGGATTGTTTCCCATTGTCACTCTCTGTCAGAATTGTAATACACTAGTAAGCCCATTGCTGCTTTTAAGTTGAAGTTAATTAATATCCAATGCATGTAGCTGAATATCCCATTTTTGCTTTTTTTTTTTACTATATAACTTATTCTACACAAGTGTTCAGTTTATTGGCTCCAGATATAAACGTTTCCATTTTATATTTTCCATATTCACCTTGCCCTTTCAATTTGATTAAAAATGTAATTTTTTAAATTAATTAATTCAGAATTAAGATTATGTTTGTTTAATTCAATTGTAGCCTGAGTAACTTACAATTTAAAGTTTTCTCTTTTCATTTTCATTTTGGGCAAAAAAGGTCCAAGGAGACTAGGAAATAATTGGGAAGCACCACCCTGTCCACTGATCTTTTAACCCCAATCATTATCTCTCACATTCATGTTACCCCCAGTCTCTGTTTGTTCCTCTCTGAATAACTCCGTCCCCTCTGCCCACTTCCTGTCGTTTCACAGCCTCTGCCTTTTCCTCATTGCTCTCAGCAGGGAGTCACGCCTGGGGCTTTTACTTCAATTTGATCTCCGCTTTCATCACAAGTACATTTTTCAAGCTTCAGTTCCTCACCCTATAAATATTCTAAACCAGTTTAGCTGACACGCTAAATCATGCTCTCCCCTCATCGTGTGTGGGTTTTTTTAAGTACTGCTCTTTTTTTAAGCAGTAACAAGTTTCCTGTCAGAATTAGATTTTAGTATGCTTTAGAATAATTAACCTTCATTTATGTTATGTGGCCTAAGTAAAAGAATAAATCGCTGACAGCCAAACTGCTGTTGGATCAAAATAACAGATCAGTTATAAAAAATTATGTTGGCCTATTCTTTTTGCCTTGCCTACCGTCTGTTTGCAGGTTGTCTTTAGTTGACATGTGGGTATTACCATTGTGCAATTATGGTTTTGTCTGCATGATGGGCTCCCATTGATTAAACTTTTAATGCCCTGCTTATTAATTTTTTCCTTAAAACATTTTTTTGAGCCTCAGATCAGAAAAGCCCTGACATCCAGATCGAGAGAAGTTCATTGGATGAAGTTTTGATATTTATTTTATACACGCTGTGTGGAAGTTGTACATCACAGCCTCTATCTCTATCTACCCCTACACAGCCGCAAGCAAAGCAAAGGTGTGCATGTCGAGCCAACATTTTAACTTTTGTAAACAAACACTTCTTCTGCCTGGCTACCACATTGCTAAAATCACATTTGACCATGAGATTTTTTTTTATAAATAACACCCCTTGGAGCATTTTAGTCACCAAATCAGCATATAACATCTGCTTTAGTTGGCTGCTGGCCAGCTTGAGGTGAGACGAATGCATGCTTGAGCATCCATCCTTTTCTTGTAGTCCACCAGCGTCCTATCGTAGATGGAGTCTGCCAAGCCACCCTGGGGTCACACGTGGTCACAGCTAATGTGTCAAAGTCACCTGCTCATCATTGCCCAACCAGCCTCATACCAGCTGTGATTGGATGTAAAGGGTCATCCTGTTTGGCCCACGGGGGCTCCCAGGTGGATCACCCAACTCAGACATGTACTCTACACAGATAAGTGAGCTGAACTGTGTTCCTAACTTTGAAGCCTCCTCATTTACTGAAACAACTGAGGATAAGTTGATTTTATTAGATAGTGACAGAAAGGTTTATCCGTGTAATGTGTCTTTGTCAAATAGATCAGAGGACACATGAGATAAGTTAAGCAACGGTCGGGTAGAAAAACAGCATGAAAGGGAAATGCTAAAATCTTAAATACATCTCTTAATACAATTGAACAAACAATCTTTCAAAGCAGCATCATGTACAACTGTCTTATTGTTTCACATATTTTTTCTGTCTTTTGAGTAGATGTTTGCATTTTTAATACTTATTTATATTTATTGCTAATAAATATGTACTAATATACTTTCATCATTCGGTTCGGTAGGAGTCAAAGGTTTGTTGCAAATGAACGTATTCTATACAAGCAAATTGTTGTTGAGAAAGACAATAGATAACACTTTCACAACAGTATTTTAACATACAGTTGTATGGTCATTGTTGCATTTGGAGTGGAAGCATGTCAGCTGAAGAGTTTGTGGGCCATTCAAACCCCTGATTTATTACTTGGTTTAGTCTCTAATTTAACACTATTTGGCTTCCTTCTTTAAGTAGTAAATTAACTGTGATTGGTGTGCAATTGAACACCAGCTCAGAGTTAAAAGTAGTATGTAGGTTGCATGGTGAAAATTTGTCACTTTTACTGGCGTGTTGATTGGTAGTCATTGTACTACGGAACTGTGTAATATAACGACATCTGTTATTACATATTGACAGCATATTGCATTCACAGCTTTTAATTCTTAGAAACAAGTGCTTTAACACCTTTAGTGCTAAATTTTCACATCAGAGGGACAGCTCACGAGCAGGTTGAGATGGTTTGGACATGTGCAGAGGAGGGATAGTGAATATATTGGACATAAGATGTTGAGTATGGAGCTGCCAGGCAGGAGGTAAAGAGGAAGACCTCAGAGGAGGTTGATGGATGTACTGAAGGAGGACATGCTGACGGCTGGTGTGACAGAACAGAATGCTAGGGATAGGGTGAGATGGAGGCAGATGATCCGCTGTGGTGACCCCTGAAGGGAAAGAAGAAGTGCTAAATTTTCACAGTGAGTGATTGTGAAAAACATTGTTCTCTATGAAGCCTACACTACTATGTTAGATATCATGCTTACATGCAAAGAGACACTTACTATTATTAATGTCTTTCAAAAAGTGTTCATCAAAGGTCTCTATACAGCAGATCAGTAAACTAAAAAAAATTTAATCAAAAAATGAGTAAATTGATGAGTCAAGTACAAAACAAACATGATTTTTATGTGTTGTGTGAGCTTACCAGTTTCTTATGTTTGATCTTGTGACACCAGAGTTTGTCACCTGTAAAACTTGCAGACCTAGAAATTATATTTGTCAAAATTCCCCTTTGGGCTGTGACAATCAGTATTGAAGACAATAGTCAAACAAACAAACCCAGCTGCCCGGGATGCCACTCTCAAAACAATCAGCCACAACAAAAGAAAGAGAAAGGCCTCTCACCAGCACTAATTGTTAATAAGGGGGTTTGGCATAATTGATTTTTCTTTCATTCAGTTCCCAGTTTGCTCCTGTTGCGATGGTGTTTGTGTCCCTCAGGTCTAATCTGACGTTTCTGTTTGAACCCACAAATGCTTTTGCAACAAACAAACCTGTAGAGGAGGAGGAGGAGGAGGGGGTTGTTGAGCTCGAAGTGGCTTGGGAACCTTGACAAATCAGATGTATTTCATATGGAAATGTCAGAGTGCCTCAGAGACTGTTCTCATGATGGGGATGCGATGTCAACTGCGTTGAAGTATAATGTTGTCTCAGGTGCTACATGTACCTCTGCATGGATTTGTACTAGCTATTTCACATTAAATGCTTCTTCAGGTAGTTAATTTAAATTAGTTTTGGGGTAGTTAGCGACAGTATTTGATATCAGCCACCTGGGGATGTTTCAAGTTTTAAAAACCCATGATATGCATAATGTGCTTTACAAGCTGCTTGTTCTAATATTTTAACTTAATGGTGTGCAGCCGGAAAATGCAGTTTTGCATTAATGAGCTTTTAGAAACACAGACATTGAATAGTGTGGAATAATTGAATACAAAAGCACATTTAAAGTCAGTTAAGTAAATAAAAGTGTCAACTATGATGAGGGTGACATCTCTAAGAAGCAAGAAGAAACAAGACACATTACATGGTACCTTCATCAGCCTTGAATCAAAGAGTTAAGGTTTCTTCTTTGAGCTTTATTCATGTTGAATTTGAAACCCATTGCAATCAAATGAGCTATACCAGTTGATGTTAATCCACTAGCTGACAACTTCAGTTTTTTCCCTCCTTGGACAGTGTTTTGGATGAAAGAGCAGATGTCTTCTTATTTCATGCAGTCTTCCCTCAATAAGAAAAGTCTGAAGGATGCAGCATTGATGGTTTTTCTGAGACCCTGGGTGAGCCAGATGTTTCCTTAAATCTATGTTGAATTGTGCTTGAATTCTTTGATAGTGCATTGGGAGATAAGCCAGTGCAACTAATCTTGGAGCTGCCACACATAAACAAGCATGGCTGTACATGCAAGCTAGCCTTTAGTCCTATATACCCTTGCTTTCGTTTATCTCAGTATCACATGACTGGGTTACTTTAAAAAATATTGCTCAAACGGGTTATTTTCCCTTGATTTCAGCAATATTTACTTTCTTAGACTATTTCTCACATATGTTTGTTAAAATTAACACTCAAAGATATGAGTGTGTGGTAGAAGTGAAGGAGCTGTTGTTGACGTTGCTGTGATGCATAACAGTAATCCAACCAAATCCGAAAGAATGAAATATATTACCAACCTACTGAGGAGATTTGATTTTTGAAGCTACATAGGCTGCACTTGAATAGCCTGAATCATTTGGTGAGCTATCCATCTGAATTGTGCCCCGTAATTACAATAAATACTAATTACTATTGCAATTAGCACAACATCAGATAATTTAATTAATTAAATTAAATTAATTTATAATGCGTAATAATAATAAACGTGTATCCCTAACAATGGCTAACCTGGCTTGAACTGGTATTGTTATGGTTAACCTGTGTGGTGTACTGGAACATAACCAACTCAGACTGAGAAAAAGATGAAGAAAGAAGAAAAACAGGAAATGTATATCATAATGCTGACATAGTGACACATAAAATAGTGTTAAAAAACAAAACAAATTAACAGCCCAAAGTGTAGAATTATTGGAAATTTGAAGAATTAATTCAGAATTAAGCCAAAAAGTTAGCAAGTACTTCACCTGAAAGTTCAGGTTTTCACATCTCCTCCTCCCTGTTTTATAGAAACAGATGCTAATATTGTCACAGTAAATATTTCTGACCTTTCTGGGTGTCCCTCAGGAAGGTTGGCTGCGTATCCCTGTTGTTACATACTGTACCAGCATCTCTTACCCCGCTTTAAAACTGTCTCTGTTTGGATATAAAAGGGAAAAGTATATCCTAAGCACAGACTGAACTTCAGAAGTTAAGAACACAGGGGAACACAAAATGTTTGCAATAATGAATGTATTTTGGGGAAATCAAAGTGAGGTTAAGGTGCAACTGGTTTCACTTTTAACGTAAAACAGAGATGCAAATTAATGAATAACCAAAACAAGAGGTGCAAAATCCACCCCTCTGCCTCTGAAGATAAAAGACTAACATTAAACAGATGATTTTTTAGGTGCTTTTCTCCTGGGAGCTTACACCTTGTAAGATGGAGGTCAACAACCAGTTCTGGAAAACGCAGCACCCTGTGGTGAGCTCATTTTGCCAAAGCTGGTAACATGATTTCTTCTCTCCTTACTCGCCTTTCTTTACCAGCATGTTCTAATAAACAAAAGTCTCACTGGGTAAAGTATCATCCCTGTTACCAGTCAGATCGCAACTGTGCTTTGTGTTTGCATTTAATTAGATGATTAATTCATTGGATTCAACTAAACAACCCCTGGGAGTTTTCTTTTTTTCTTTGTACAAGGCCCCAATAACACAGAAATGCACTTTTTCTAAGACAGGATGTCGACCTGTTGTAGGGTGTTGCTTTTGCAGTTATTGTACTATTAATGTAAATTTCTGCACTTGTTTGCAAATGAATTTCATGTCTACCTGTAGTTCCATTTCAAATGATGGTGTGTGGTGACGAACAAGTACCCAACTTATAGTTAAAATCGTAAATATATATTGACCTTTTTCCAGCTGTCTGAACCACAGTTAAACATCATCTGCTTATTGTGAGCAACCAAGAATGCAGTTTATATTAGTAGCAAATATATTAATGATCACTTGGTAACCATGGCAACATATGAAATGAAGCTAAGAAAGACCTATATTGAGCTGATGGTCTATTCCATGTACCATACAAAAGTAAGTAAAACATAGCAACCAGTCAAAAGTGTTTTGTTTTCTTACAATTAAACCCAGCCCTAACCCTAAAAAAAACAAAACATTAAAAAACTCAAATGAGCAACTCATTCACCTCCGCAATTCTCTAAAGAAGCAATCTTATTTAAAACTCAGTCTGACAGAGCCCACACCGAATACACAGCATGACAATCACTGCCAGTGGTTCGTTTTTATAATTACAGAGGCCAATTGCCTCAGTGCAAAGGCTAGATACATACTGGCCTGAGTGGGCGAGAGAGAGTCAACCAGCCGGACACTGAAAAGTTGCTGTCTGAGTTGGAGACAGAGATTAGATTTTCTGAGGCATTATGCACCACTGTAGACTATTTTTCTAACATTGGAGAAAAAAAAAAAGTCTGTTATATGCAGAATGATTTAACTCTTTCTGTTTCAATCTGCTTGAAACGTTGAAGCTCAAGAAACAATTTTAAAATGTATTTAAAGGATGAAGCACTTGATTTTACAATAATTAAGAGGGATTTGAGAATTATGTGAACAAGATGTAGTAGAGGAAAAAAAAATCTTTGTGATTGCCAGGTGCTAGTGGCCGACTGTGCTACCAATCAAGGCCCCTGCAAAGATCTTGCCTCACTCATAGATTGTTTGAAGAGTTTCCCTCATATTTTTTATTTTTAAGATTGTTTCGTCACTGCCAGTGTGGCGTTTGTATTCATTACTTTTTTGCTCTTGCTTCCCCTGTAGTCAGTCTCCATCCTAAAGAAGTTTGGTATCAAATAGCTTTATCTGTGGTATCAGGACACATTGTTTATGTCTCCTAGTGTTTGAAATAATGGCCACTGAATGGATTCGATGTGGCTAATATAGCTGTCAACTTTATATTTTTCATCCTGCACCCTCCTCAGGTTTCATTAACATCCCTAGCCCATATCACCACAGTGGCAGACTATATTTGCAGTGCGTGAGCGTTCATTAAGGAGAAATTCAAATGTTGTTGTCTGGGAAATTGTCAGAACAGATGGTTACTATTCCAGGCCTAGGGAAAGAGAACAGATGACGGTGTTTATCTGTTTTGATAACTGACTCGCTGAATTGAAATCATGTGAAGCCATGTTTTATTTTTTATTTTTCCAGCCACATTCATTTTGAATGTTTTGTCCTCCAGTGACTCCTCAGGAAGCTGTGAGAATTTGACTCTCCTAACTTCATTGCATCTTGTTTGAGAAATGAAATGCAGTTGCTATAGCAACTCGGCAGACAGATGACAGTTGGCCAAAGTCGGTTTAACCTGGGGTAGCTTCTCTAAAGAGCAAAGAGATGAGTAGCAGAACTATCAGATTCTCATGAACAGTGGATTCTTCTCGCTCAGGAGGGCCACCCTTCAGCTGGATGATTCAATCAATACATCTTTTCAGATGGAATTGCCTCTGAAAAACATTCCCCTGCTGAAACAAAACATGTATTGACAATACAAGCGTTTGAAAGTTTTTTAAAGATATACTCAAGAGAGCAACTCTGCATTATCAAGATAATGACTGTGTTACTCCTTTAATCTTTTCATGAGAAATATCTTCAGACTGCATTAAGAAAGTATTTATTCTCAATATGTCAGACATACTAAACAGATTGTTTTCTGCATTGGGAGTGCGTGTTGTCAATAAAAAGGAGACATCACTTGTACACTGAAAACCTTTCATTAAGTGCAGTTGTGTCATGCATTTCAATACAGAAACTCCATTATCTCTGAATATGTATCATCAGTTTGCAAATGAGCCAATTAAACAACATGAAACACACAATGCTGTTGTACAAACAAATCGAGCCAAAGCTTTTCCTATCGTAGTCTATTCACTTCTCATTACAGCTCAGCAGGGATTTTTGTGGCTTGGAAACGTTTGCCCCATTTTGCGGTGCAAAGCAACCATTGTGTATCTTTGCTCATGTCTAAAGAATCCGTTTCCTCTGAGCAAGGAGAGACAGAGTCATATATATATATATTTTTTTTTTTGTTGCCTTGGTGGTGATCTAGGGAGCAAGTAAGACCCAAGCCAGGGCTTAGCCTTTCTGTGTTCTATTACAGAAAATGGACGATCCTATTACATCGCTGGTAATCTCACCAGGGCCAGACAAGACGCGGGGGGATATCCCATCCACCCCTTCGTCTCTGGCCACAGGCACAAGCATTGGCCACTGACCTTCTGGAGTTCATTTCGCAGCAGCAGATCCACTCCAATAATCATTTCTTTGAGCCGCCACAGTGCACAGTGTGAAGCACACAGCAGCTACGGCTGTTGGGAGTTCATGTGATGTGCTTTGACTAAAAAAAATTTGACACAGTTTAATATGATACATAAACAGAACCAGCATAGGAAAGAAGCTAAGCATATTTACTTTAGTACAATTTTTATTATGGTGATGTATATATTTAAATTGTTGGTTTTGATATGTTGAGCATAACATGAAAATGTAGGTAGTTAGATCTAGTAATCAACTTTTATGTCTGCTACCTGGCAGAGTGTTCTCCTCTCGGAAACGAGCTGCCTAATTGCCATCTTGGTAAAATTGCATGACATAAGGGACTAAAATATTTTGCTATGTTTGCCACTTCACTTTGAAAATCTCCTTTAACAAAAAAAAAATCACATTTGTCAGTTTCACCACAGCAGAGAGAGATCCATGTTGCACCAAGTTCCACCTGTTGACATTTTGTTGGTTGTGTAAAAGCAATAAAAGAGCAGCCATGGGCTACAGATTAAACAACGTAACACTATATGGTGGAAAGTTAGGAAAGCTAAAGCGGTCAGTCGAAAAACAACCATAGACTGGGAATGGACTGCTGTTAAATAGAACTGTATATAAAATAGTTAAAACTAGCCACAACTCCACTAGGAGTAAAATTTCTTGGACTTTAGGACTCGCACAAGCCAATTTTCTATGGAGTGAGGACTTTTGATGCTTTAAGTATATTGTGTATATTAAGTAGAATTTTAAGTGCAACTTTGACTTTGCCTTATCATGGAGTATTTTAACATTGTTGTATTTTTGTTGTTAGTCAAGTAAAGGATCTGATTTCATTGCTGAACAGTACACATTGTAGCACTGTGAGGAGTGGTAGTTATCAGTATTATTTGCTCCAAGTGTTAATCATCTTAATTCTCTTCAAAGCCATTAATAGTATATTTCAAATAGGACAGAGTGCCAAGTGATTCCCTGGATCATCCTCCTGCCGGTACCAGATGGCATGCTAAATTACATGTGAAACAGAAAAATGAAATGTGAAGTTGATATGAATTTTGGCAGCTTCGAAACACAAGCTGGGCTGTGAGATTTGATAAGTATTAAATTAATTTTGCTTCGAGTTCTTATTAACATATTGGTTTAAAAACAGTGATTACATTCCAGTAAAAATGTAACGTTTTCTAATCAGACACCTCAGTGTATTTTGCACTTTGATTTGATCCAGTTTGAGTACTTAGTTTTTGAGCATTTTTTTATAAAAAATATTTAATCAAAAATAATAGCTTAAATTTTTCTCATGAGGGAACTAAACCTTGTTTTCCAGTTTCAAACTCCTCAGGCAGCTAGAAACTACAGATAGAATTTAGTGCTTTGATTTAATTATTATTTTCATAATCACAGTAACTTGCTGTAATCCTTAAGCAAATTTGTTAGAAATAGATGTGGTGTTTATTTCAACAAGCTGTTCATCTCCGCCTTTCTTATTACTCATGCTTCAGTAATTCCTTATCGCCTGATCAGGCTTGCAGGCTCCCTTCATTTTGTTGGATTTCTTCTGTAATTATTATTGCATCTCATCCAACAACCTCTGTATTGCATGAGGGGACTGGATTGTTGTGATAGCAGTCGACCTTGTCTGTCACCCCCCTCGCTCTGTGATTATTTGATGCGTTTGTGTCTTAGGTGGCAATATTGGATGACCCAGTATCAAAGTCCAAATCAGCAGGCAGTTGTTGCATTGATTTCAATCTTGCAATATATACCTTTGAGCCATCATGAAGAAATAAGCAGTGTGCAGTGGGAAAACTGCCTTTCCTTGATTACCTTTTTTTTTTTTATCAGTTAACATAAGGGAATGTTTATTGTTCAGACTACCAGAACGAGAGAAAGTGCAGCTCATCCTCCCTTATAATCTCTGATGTCATGCCACTGTGCAGCACAACTCCACAGGGAATCAATTAGAAGAAGTGGGAGAGAAGACTTTGATACTAAGTAGGATGACGTTTTTAGGGATGTGAGAGCATTTCTTGGCTCAGCCTCTGTGGTGTAAATGTAGAATCAAAAGCTGCAGCTGTAAGCCTGCAAATTCCTCAGACTGTTGAACTAGAAGCACAAATATTTTGTTGTTTAAGGTTTTTGGCAATACTTCCTACATTTGCAAATGTTAATCAGACACTCAAAGAACATAAAAAAACATAACATATATTTGAATAGTTCTTTAAATTTCACATTGTATATGCTAATTTCTGTCAATTTATATCAAGCCGCCTGCCTATCAAACCAATATGTTGCATTTCTGGAAGCTAACATCCCCTTCTTCTATTTGAATCAGATCCAAGCTGTTTACTTGACAGAGAAAAATTAATTTGTGCTGCAAATCTTACCTATATCCCCATCTGCAATGGTGAAAAATGACAGCAATAAACAACACGCACAGTGAAATTCAGCAATGAAAAACCTAACTGCCACCCAATGGTTTGGCCTCCCTCATGTAAGTCATATTATTAGCCAGTTCAATGGACTGGTTAATGACATAGTGGTCTATTACACTCATGTCTGTAAACAGAGCCACATGTTGCTGGTGCCAGAAATCTGCCCATCACAAGTTTGTCTTTATGGCGAGAGTCTCCTGAAACAAATATTAAAACTGATCTTTTCAAAATCATACTAAAACCATACTAAAGTTAGATGGATTTATTAAGCTTTTCCTGTCAGTTTTAACACAGTATTCCCAGTTAATGTGGTTAAAGTTATTCAAAACTGAGCAACAGGTTGGCCGTCAGTTCTCATGTAGATGTTATTTTCATTTTGTGCTTTAAATGTAAGTGATTCATTTCTTTTTTTATCCAATTGATTATTCTACCTTTATTTGTACAGTAACTTTTGTACAGATTAATAACACATAAGTTAAAATGTAAACTGTAAAACAATGAAATAAAAGTTTAATTAAATAAAAGCAGTGGAAAAATAATACTAAAACTCTAAAAAAGTTAAAAGTTTGAAAAAAGAATATTAATTAAATGGTAGATTAAATAAAACCACACAAAGATTGTGACAAATAATATTAATGAGAAGAGAATAGGACATTTTATTAAGATTAGGTGGATAAAAAGCATGAATTAGGCACTCCACTTAAGCTTAAGTGTACCTGACTAGTTAAATCAACTGTACAGCAGTCAAAATGAAAAATAAGAAAAATGGCATATCAAACTATCATTCCCAAATCCCATTTTTGATATATGGGTTGTGTCTTATAGTAACAAAAATTTAAAAATAATCTAATGACAGGGTTCGTACGGGTGCTTGAAATCCTTGAAAATGCTTGGATTTTAATGTTGTGGTTTCAAGGTTGGAAAAGTGC
>JAUMHL010000013.1:5438156-5463463 GCA_032362345.1 Sandelia bainsii
TTTTTGAGAATTGGAGTAATGATAGCAGTCTTGAATGATGATGGAACAATTCCAGTGCTGAGGGAAGAGTGAATAATGGTAGTAATGATGGGGGCCAGTGAAGGAAGACAGGCTTTGACTAGAACAGTGGTGAAAGGGTCAGGGTCATTTGCAGCCTAAATCTGAGATGAGTGGTCAATAAATCCTCACTGTATTTGAAGAATATAAATCTTAACTCTAAAAGAGCCTAGCACAATCAGAAGTGCATTCATCTGATTTGTGTTTCAAATATTTCTTACCCTAAATGAGACTAAGTTCATGTCCCCTAAGGCCAGTCCAGAACCAGCTCACATTTAAAGCATTAAATGGTCTCTGAAGGACCCCCTCTCTTGCCGACAATAGATATGCATGTGTTTGATAAGGCTGTTGATACAAAGATTAATTGATCCAGTGAATAATATCCCAGCCACTGATATGCCTAGTTTTTAGAAACTCCCATTCTGGTTCCCATAGTGTTTTAAAACGTCCCCTACGTTCTTGGATTTTACCCTAGATGAAGATGGATGAATGCCACTAGTATGAGCCAGCAAGCATGTTACAAGCCAAAATGAAAGCAATATTATCATTACTTTATGTTCTGAAGTGCTAATTAGATTTCAAATTTAAACAAGTCACTGTGGGCAGACACCTGTTGAGGCTGAAATCCCTCAGTTGAACTTCGACATCAATAAATTTAACAAGTAACTTAAAGTTTCTTACCGTATCCAATTTAATAGTGCACAACACACTATTAGTCTGGTCAAGATATTATTCCATTGATAAGTAAATCACAGCAGCATTAAAATGTTGTAACATGTATGAACTGCCTTTTTCTGACTAGAATCGGCATTAAAGGAAAAGCAGTAAACTGGCAGTGCTGTTCCTACTGCTACACTAGCAAAAGTAAATCCTCTTGAGAGCCTCAAATTATTGGATGATGAGTGGATGATGTATCTCCATATTCCTTAATGTATTCCCTGTCGTGTGCTCCAGTCCATCATCAAAACAATTCTGGACAAATATTACTAACTGTATAGTCACTGAGCTTATTTAAATGCACTTCATCACCTACAGTACCTGCTTCTCGTTGCTCTCACTCCACTAGGAGAACTAAAAATAATTTTCAGTTCATAAGTGGATACAATGATTTGAAAACAGAATCAGCTATTTACATTTTAATGATAACTGGCAAGAGTCACCATTCACTTTTACACTGTGCAACATTATCTCTGAAGTCTACACTGTATACAGTGAGCCTACAGATCAATTTGTTCATACCTTGCATGCAAAATAACAATTTACACTCAGGATAGAGGTTAGTTAGAGCAGCATAGAGGGAAGTTAGAGGAGGATAGGGGATAACCATGCTTGCTTATATACTACACTGATCCAACTACCGGTACGGATACTTTCTTTAGAAATATTTTCTTTAAACACGTTTATTGCAAAGCTATATAGAGGCAACATTTACAATAAATAAATGTGGAAAGAAAAGAAAACAGGCAGTGAGGAGAGTGAGATTTATTTTCATGATACAGTTTTCTATTGCATTTATCGAGTGATTTAAAAATCCTTGTTACTTTTCCTTTTTGCTCATTTATTTACCCCTTTGTCTCTATTGTTGATTTTTGGACTGTGATGGACTGGCGCCATGTCTGACCAGCTCATCTCTAAGTATATCTAAGCATAGGATGGAGAGGATGTCTCCTGTCTTAACTAATTTTAATGTCCAGCTTTTTCCACTGTGTTCCTGGTGATTAGATTAACACTAGTGGCACCATTCCAACCGTTTCCTGCAGCATGGAGAACAAAAAGTGGAACATAAAATTAATGTGATGCAGTAGTACGTACAAAGTATGTTCACATGGAAAAACATATGCACATTCATGTTTACTGAAGATGTGTAAAGTACATTTAGTAACATTACCAGTGAATCCAGGGACACGTGCCTAAGACCTAAGCATAAAATAATGCAGGCAACAAATGTTCTACACACACAAGCATGTACAGTCTGTCTGTTTAAAGCGGCAGACAAAAAAGGGGTATGGGTCAATAAAAAGCTTGGTAGCATGATGAGCTTGTCAATATGTAAGCAGGAAAAGAAGAAGCAGAAAAGAGGCAACTGGCTCAAACTGTAGTTCCACATCCACAATGATGCAGTTTTCATGGAAGCAATTTCATAAAAGGAAACAGAGTCCTTTCTACAAGATTTTTAGGAGTTACTGTAATTCACACCATTGTAGCACTATGAATTCAAGACTATTTGACTTTCATCCTTTGTCATTTTCAAACATGTCATTGGCATTTACTCATCCCCATTACAGATGATTATTTTAAGGAATGGAGCATCCTAACCATTAGCTAAAAAGTGGTCCTGCTGGTGTGATGGGATATTGCAAAATTTCATTAGCACAAAATTCTCTATTGTGCCGAAGATGTAAAAGGAACCAAATGAATGTTTTGATCTCACTTGAAGTAGATAACACTCTTGGTGACTGATTGCTATGCATATTTATAGGAAGACATAAGTCTTCAGTAAGCTCACACTTCAAAGAAAGAAGCAGGAAAAAAGCTATAAAAAAAAATAAAAATACTTTTTTATTTTTGGAAGAGATCTGGCATCAAACAACAAAAAACATTTTTTTCTTTCATGTATCATTAAGCATTTTTTTTTTCATAAGAAACAGACATGCTGTTTCACTGCCAAATCTGTGAAAATTTCAAACTGCATGTTTCAGGAACATACCTGTTAAATTTGTTTATGTTTAAGAGTAAAGCATTTATTCAGCCACAGATGGCATTTCTAAACCTGAAACCTGGTAATCAAAGGCCGGAATATGTCCAGTCAAGTGTTACTCATTCATATGCAGGTGGTGTAGCTTTGCTGTGTTTATTCTTTATGACCTTCCCAGTTGCGTGTTGGTGTGCAAAGCTCTGTGAAGTAGAAGTGTTCCTCTTTAGTGTTCTTCAGTTTGCAGAGCAGAGATTGCTCAGTGTTTTTCACTGAGGACAGAGCTGCTCATGGAGAAAATAGCCCCCTGTGAAGCAGGCAACACAAAGTGACATTTTGCCCCTACACACACACACACACACACACACACACACGCACACACACACACTGGACACAGTTACATATATCTACATACACAGATGAACAAGCAGACAAGCTATTAAAATTAGACTGTGAAGTACGTGCCAACAAAATTGTAATTATTACCCACATATGGCTCAAGATCTACTGTCATAACAATGTTGTGCAGTGCAGCAGCAGCTTAGCTTTTAGGTACAAAAAGGCACATACTGAAAATCTGAATAATTTTATTTGATTCTGATCTTCATATTGCTGATTGCTGGTGGTGCTTAGATAAAGGCCCTTAAAAGCCTGTTTTATGAGTAACAACCTGCATGAGGAGAACATTTTTGATACACACCCACACAAGTTGACTGGTTATAAACATGATTCAGTTTGCAGTGCAGTTATATATAGCAATGCAGTTTAACTCTTTAATGCTTACTAATTGGAGAGTCACATGCTCTGCCAATGATTGTGTAGAACTAAATATTTAGTTGATAATGAAATATTTTTCTAAAGTTTTTTGCAAGCCTCAGTCTTCGCCTTACATGTCCACGTTTCATTCACAGTTGAAAGCCTTTGTTGCTGTCTTGTGTATCTGCAGTAACAAAACAATCAGGAGAAAACAGCAATCATTTGTAATTTAAAGTTTTCCTGTGCAAACGGTGTCAGTGACAAAGATTTATGTTTGTTCAGTTTGTTTTTGTCATCAGTCTCAGATCCAAATAGGACATCGCAAGAATATAAAATGTGTTTTTAAAGACATCAGGACAATACAATCCTTTGTCTGGTATTTCCAGACCCAAACCCAGCTGTCTATGTCCAATCAAGTGAAAAAGCAAAGGATCCTCAATATTTCATGAGCCTAGGGTTCAAAGTTAAGCGCAGAACTTATGATGAAATCTTGAAGCTTAAAAATATCTTTGCTCCTGCTCACAGATTTGATCTCTGGCACCTTTTTTTTTAAGTTAATATTGAATGAAATGTCCAGAGCTCTCTTCTCAAGGGCCAGCAGTCTTACAGCATTTTGTATAAACCCCTCCTCACTGATGAAACACAGTCATATAAGCTGCCTATTAAGATTCAGCATGATGTAATTGTGCCAGAATGAGACACGTGTGCAGTTTCTCCTAGTTAGAAGTCGTACTTTGAACTCAACATGTGACAGTGTGGTGAATTCTTCACAGAAGTGACAAACATTAAAATAATTTTGTGTGTCACAAGTCAACAGAACAATTAGTAAATATTGAAAAACATGCTGTTTGGTGAACTAAATTTTATTGAAATGAGTTAGGAAATAACAAAATGCTATTACCCAAACTAAAAAGCTAGAATAAAGACACATATGCTCAAAATTACCTGGACATTTTATAATATAGCTGAGTAATATAACTAAACTAAGAATGTAATTTGCATATACTTAAAAGCTTACTGCTTTTTAATATTTCTCTTTGTTGTGAAATACAGTGTTTCTCTGTGGGAAAGGTATCTAGCGTATCTGGTGCCAGCTGAGGGGGCATGTGTGCTGTGGCCAAAAAGGCCTGTTCTTTGGCCTTGGGCCACTTTTCTTGTCCTGTCAGCTCAAATCTCAAAGACCAGTCCTAATGATGTGTCAGATCCTTTAGAATCCTTGTCCAGCTAGCAGCACTGATTAATAATTTAAGAAACATCAGCTTCACAACTTGAGACATGGCTCAAAACGTTGACAGTGTGGAATTAACATTTAAAAACACAGAGGTAGTTTAGACTATGAATTGAGTCACAAAATGGCAGGATGATAATGTCACTTGTAGCTCATTCACTTTATCTCGCTGCAGAATATTCATTCTTTATTTCTATTTGTGATAGATTTATTCATTAGCTGTTTGACACCTTTTCATTCAGAGATATTCACCATTATTTGCATTTTCATCTCTTTTTCTCACCATATTTTTTTTCTCCTTATTAGCTGGCATCCTGGGACTCCACTCGTGGTTTGAATGGTAGCCTCAAGGAGAATCGGATAGAGAGCGGTATGCAGGGAGTGACGCTCAAGATTGTAACATTATTGGTAAGTTGTAGGAGTAAACAAAATGTATTAACACTTGACCTGAGTAGGCAAATATCTGAGTAATGCAGCAGTTTCTGTGAAACGCACGCACAATCAAATGTCATCTTTGTATAGAAACTTTATACTGCATAAAGTCCTGTTTAGGATTATAATGTTTTGTACCTACTGAAAAAGTAAATTGTACTAATATTAATTCACCAGGTTTTTTCAGTGTTAAAGACATTCAACATGTTCTGCTGCTGATTCAAATCAAAACAATAAATTTGCATTAAACTGAGGAGCATTTACAGGGTTCGTACGGGTGCTTGAAATCCTTGAAAATGCTTGGATTTTAATGTTGTGGTTTCAAGGTTGGAAAAGTGCTTGAAACTGCTTGAAACTGTAACTATATTTGTTTCACAACAAATATCTATCTGAATGAATATTTCGCCGATTAGACGGAGAAATAAAATAAAAAGTCGGGAAGCGTAAAATGAAAACTGCTCCTGGGCCTCGCGTGTGATCGGTCAGTCTGTGTCAATGTGTGACCCCCCGAAGACAGAGAGTTGGAGATGACTGCACCAACATGCCGGCAGGTTGTTGTTTTAATGAGTGTTGGCTTGAATGTGACAAATACAAATTAAGACGAGGACCAAATCCACGAGTGGCCTCCTGCAAAGTCTGCAAAAAGGATTTGAAGCTTTTCACAAGGAGGGAGTCTGAGCTGTCCAGTCACATGAAAGGTGAGTGCTAGCAGACAATTTTCAAGTAGTCTCATATTACATTATAATGATAATTAATGTGCTCCGTTAGCTAGCGAATTCACGGGCTAAATTATTGAGATGCCCTGTGAGTGATGTAATATGGCAACGTTAGTATGGTCAGTTATGGAAGATGCTGTGAACTTAACCAACATTACTTAACAGTAAAGTTAGTTATTTCATGCTTCATCAAACGTTAGCCTGATGCATAACTAACCAACTTAAGGCTAACGGAGTAAAGGTTAGACAGTAGCAAAGGTGTCACCAACCAAAGAGTAAAATACTATCAGGACTTTATATTCATGTGTTTTGCAATCTGCAGCTTTTCTAACGTATTAACGTTTTTTCTTTGGGAACACCTGTGGGTTTGGCTAATACCTGAAAGAATCATCACCCTGTTTAGAGGCCATGGTTCTTGTTGTAATGTAATATGCAGTGTGTGTAGAGATGGTACCTGCTGTGGTAGGATACCCTGTGGAAATTTGAATAAAAATAAATGACCATAAGGCTGCATGTTAATATAAGGAAGATTAACAATACATTATAGATTAAATTAAATTGTGCATTGTCAAAGTCTTCTGTCTTGAAATAAATTGACAGCGCGTCTCCCAGTCAGTGCTACTCTCCATGCCTGTCTTACTGTATGTCATGTTATTAACACAAAGAGATTAAACACTTTAAAGATAACAGGACTTTTACAATAACACATACAGCAACACAGTTAGGCATCTTACTGATAGTTGTGTTAAGAATGAAGTTAATTTTTTTTTTTATAACATCTTCCTCCTATTGTTGATGTTATATAGGAATCTCAAGATCTCATGAGAAGACTTATGAATCCAGGTCCTGCAGTGGGGAATTTTTTTCCAGTGGAGAGGCAACACCTCACACAGCACAGCTACATCCACATCAACAACCAGCAGTGTAAAGAGTAACAGTGGAGTGGAAGAAGCAACAGGAGTTACTACCTTTTCATCCCTTTTTAACAGAAGGGGGAAAAGGACACTTATGTCAACCTAGGCTGATTTGTGTTTGTTTGCACAACAGTTTGCTAATGTTATGTGATGAAAAATGCATTTTGAGTTTATCTGTGCATACAATGCAAACTTGCCCTACCAGGGCTGCCCCATATATTTTTGCACTATTTTGTGTTGCTAATGCATTATCAACTCAAGTTGTTCTTTTTTGATTTGCACAATGCTTTGTGAGTTGCTGCCTACCAAATATTTATTGTATTTCAGACCAATTTAATTGTATTTCACATTTTAATTTAAAGTGAAGTTATTTGTCAAGTGACTTATAGCATTATACCATCTATTTGTAATGTTATTAAAAAAGTGAAATCATTTTGAGTATGTGTTCGAGTTTGTATAAATATGTAATTTACCACAGCGGTAGTGTGCTGGAAAAGCTGGAAAATGCTTGAATTTTACCCTGGAAAAGGTGTATGAACCCTTTAATGAATATCAGAATATTGATTTTAGCCCTCATACCCAGCTCCACTGAGGGGTGGAATAATATCTTACTTTCTGAGAAACTGACATATAAACTGTATGATCAGGGAAAGAAAACGGTTACAGTTGCTATTTCAATTTTAGCAATTTCATAATGCATTTTCCTTTATACCTTTAATTTGCAGAGGGATCCACTCAAAGTGCAGAAGTAGAAATGAAAGCATATTGCATTTATACCCCTTCTGAGCCAAAACCTCACCAGAACGAAGTTTTTAAAAGCAGATTTTCAACAAGATCTCCCAAAGGGAACATCATGCCCTGGAGCTTTTCAGCGTAAATGTCTTTGTAAAGACTATCTTCTTGGCACTTTTGCTTTATTAGACAGTCAACAGTAAAAAGAAGCTGAAAAGATGAGAAAGTAACAAGCAATACAAGTCCAGGCTGATTTTAAAGTGAGAAAATGACTTTTACATGGTGCTCGCATTCACCAACTAAAGGACAGACCTGTCCAGACATTACCATTTTAGAGACATGTACCCTGCTGCTATGTATATGTCATTGTGCAGTCACCTCATGTAACATCCCATAAGTCAAATTAATAAATTCTTAAATAGCTGAATTGTTTCTTGAAGCTGACTTTACATTAAGTTTATTCATCTGCTGTCAATTTACAGCATATTTTATTGTGGTTTGCTTGTCATTTACAATATGTTCGGCCCTTTAAAAAAATGTATCCTTCACAAAAGAGGTGATCTATCACCTCTGCTCATTTTTAATCCCAGACGACTGAACATCAGTCAGGATGACTGAATGTCGATAGAGAGGGACAGCAGGGAGAACGGAAGTGGAGACGGGGGAAGAGGGGATGCAGATCCAGCCAGGAGTGATGACTTTGAGCGAGCCAGAATCTCATTTAGATATGATGATTATCATTCAACAGCGTCTGTGTGTGTGTGTGTGTGTGCGAGAGAGATAGAGAGATGGTGGGATACACAGAAACTCCATATAATACATAAATAGGTGGTCATTTTTCCACCTGATGGGTGCTTTTATCCACAACACTATCGTGGCTGCATGTATTAAGCAGCTAGTCATGGAGCCTAATTAAACAAGTTCAGTCCCACACCACATTTCTTAGTAATGACATATAGACTTAATTTATTTTCAGTTTATTGGAATTTGATTTCAACCTTTTGGCTCTCTAGTTTGCCAGCTCTTCTCTACTTTGGAGAAATCAGCGGTGTTAGGCTGTGTGACTTAAAGCTTATTCTTAAAGACATTTTCTGTAACTTTCTTACTTTACTTTCAGTGTCCTGGAATTTCGGTAAACTTAGCTGTGGGTTATAAGAAATTGACATTTTTCCACTACTGCTACATGGCCCTTGTCCATAGGTTTGTGCATCTAACCCAGCATCCCTTGGAATTACATTTATAATAGATGAATCTGCACCTTACAGCGTATATCCAGTAGTAGTATATCCAACAGTATATAGTAAGGAGGGAATTAAGTATGTAGAGACTCCAGTGGTCGGTGGATGTGTAGTGCATTCAAGTTTTTGTATGGGATGTTCTCATAGCCTTAAAGCTGCCCTGTGGAGTTTTTTCTTCAACAGAAGTTGTGTTCACATTTGCTATACTCCATAAAACGTCGATGTTTGCTTGCAGTGTTCTCCTTCAGTTTTGTTGGTGTAGTACATTAGCAGTATAGTGTGTAGCCAGTGGCGGGATTTGCGTAGCTTTACACCTGTGGTTTAGCAAATTTCTTAAATTTTTTATGTATTTATTATCAACATTTTTTCTATTTACAGTCTCTCCCATTTCAGCCACAGAAGCTTTTAACTCTTTCAGAGGAGTCCTAGGTGTCTCGATGACCTCCTTCACTAGTCCCCTATTTGTACAGTCAGATTTATACATTTTTTAACGATGGATTTAACTGTACTGTAAGGAATATTCAGTGCCTCAGAACTTTTCACGTACCCATACTCTAACTTGTGCTTTTCAATAACCTTTTTGCCGAGTTGTTTGGAGTGTTGTTTTCGTAGTGTAGTGTCTGACCAGGATACCGATTCATTGGGATTGGACCTTCCACATACAGGTCTGAAAGGTCCACTACAATCCTTGAAAAACATTCACTGCACTCAGGTGATTTTATTTAATTAATTTTGTGACTTCTAAAAGGCAAAAGCGTACAAGGGGGGTGAATACTTTTTATAGGCACTGTGTATTTTTGTTTCGAAATCATAACTAGAGCTGCAATGATTAATGATAATTTTAGTCCGTTTTATAAGCTAAAATGCCAGCATCTGCTGACTTCACCTTGATTGGGACAAGTGCAGTTGACCACATAATACCATGTTGCTGTGCACATATTTTACTGTGTTCAAATTCTAACTGTGGCATATTGCAGAATTTGAATGTTGAAATTCTTTCAAAAACATTGACATTGTGGTTGGCCTGTCAGTCTTTACCCACATATAACTTGGGTCTTTCATTAATGACAAGTTCCTCATTGAGGAATTTTTGTTTTTAGAGTATTAGAATATATAGTATAGTATTAGATAAGTGTTAACAAACACAGTTAAACTAATCTCTCCCCTTACAGTTAATTTGTTTTCTGTCTGTGTAGTAGTAGTTCATGAGTAAGATATGATTTAATATAACACCAAAAACATAAGCTTGTAAACAAAGGACTTCCCATTACAGTTATTACAATGATAAATTATATCTGTAACTCAGCTGCTATAGTAATTAAACCTAAGGTATGGTCCTTGCATCTGCTCCAGTACAAAATGTGCTTCAGGCTTTCAGATTGTCACCAATTAACACTCACACCTGTGGTCCAGTACGTCTTTATACTGTAAATTCCTCTGGTCAGACCACGCAATGTAAATGTCATAAAAACCAATTTGCTTGTCTGAAACACCCAGAGCATGGATGTTAAATTCAAATTACACTCCCTGACATTGGCACAACCTGCTCTCACGCCAAATCTCCAACTGCTTGCACAACTTATTAATAACATAAATTGCTAATACATAATGGATTATAATGGTAAAATCATAATTAGTGTTGAGAAAGCCTGTAGCACTTTCTCACATTCGATGACTAGTGGAAATGACAGAGAATTCAGATCATCTGTCACTTCACATCTAATAAGGAAAATGTCATTTTAAATATAACTGTTTAATAGTTTTCTTACCTGTGAAAACAATCACTTATTTAAAGTAGAGTTCACACAAATGAAAAGGCTACTATAATATAGAAAATCACAGTTTAATCTGAAGCTGGAAGGCATTTATCAGACTTCCACCATAGACAAATGAGAAAAAACACTTAAACATCTACAAGAACTATATATATAGATATATATACATATACGTTACAGTGGGATGCATGAACAAATTCATAAATGTGTAAGAAACACGATAATTTATATGGAAGTGGAGTTTAAATCTGATTCATACATACATTATAGGTCTGCATTAGCACTGGGTCAGACCTTAGTGTTTTCAAGGTTGTAGACAGGTTTCAAAGGGGAAAAGGGCTTTAGGATCAAATAGTTTAGGTCAGTCATTTAAAAGACTGTGATCTTGTAGTCTAAAGCATGAAAAAACTCCAACACTCTGCTTTTTTGCTTTTATGTCACCTTGCCATACAAGCTGTAGTGTGATGGAGCAGCATTATTATTCAAGCCTTATTAGCAGTGTGCAGAGTGCTGCTCACTGCCCAAGTACCTTATAAAAGTTGTTAAAATCCCAATAAAGGTGAGAGGAAGCACAGCCTGGATTCATAAGTGGCCGGCCTGGACAGTCACCTGCATCTATTCCTGTCTTCTTTTGCTTAATTAAGATACAGATGTTGGTTAATGAGAGCGGACGCCACTAATGAGTGATTCTAAATCCAACGGGTCACAGTTGGCACTGCCGCATGTACTTCTTTTGATCATGCTGGCGATGTCTCCCTACCTCTGGAATTATACAGACATTATGCCGAGCCCAGGCTATTTATTTGATCATTGTTTGTCATGTTTCATTTTTCTCCCAAGGCAGTGTTTTCTGATTTAGCCACATTTCTGTGCCACAGCTATTTTTGCTATTGTCAGAGTTTAAGACCATTTGAAGTCATTATTTTTTCACCAGAACTCTCGTCCTGCACAAGTATAGTGGAGCTGCTTCATATGACAGGATGGAACAACTCATTTCACCTCGCACACACTTTGGAATTAAACTACTTTTGCAGCACAGCACTTTTTCTGCTTTCTTCCCTGGCAGCTGTGCATTACTTTTTTTTAAATAGAAAACAGTAAAGTTGATGTAAGTATTACATTAAATTGCCTGTAAATATGTAAGTGAATGCATGCAGATGACAAGCCTGCTGCGTCTAAGGTGGATAAATGAGGAAATCATTTTAAGGGAGGTGGAGAACGGGCTGTTAAGCTTTTCTGCATTCCAGCCACTTCCAGACTGAGCCAAACTGTGAGATGGCATCACGATTCACATGGTGTCCTCTGAATCACACACACAACTCCCACTATGCTGGCGAGTTCTGGCTAATCCAAGACCTTCATAAAGCATGTGTTGGGCCTTAGCGACACATCTGTCATTCTGACGTCTGCTAGCATGGTCTGGACTGTCGATTTCTAATCCATCTGTGCTCTGCAGAGACAGTCTGCTGCCAACTGGATCTTTGCTAAGCCTTTGGAGAAGCCAACTGAACAGCGGCTCTGCCAACTTGCTGAAAGTTTTGTATTTATATCTTAACATTTATTTAACAATTTACTCATTTTTTTAATGTTTCCTGTTTATTTAACACTCGCTTCGTTAAGTGAGTATGTTGAGAATGTTTTCTATGATGAATCAGATGCTTGTACTGTTAGCTTTGATGTTTCCAGGCGATCAGGAGTCCATGGAAAGAGGGTAACTTTAATCCCAAGCACCAAAGGCAGAATAAGGCCAATGACTTTGATCTCACTCATGCAAAAAAACCCAGTAATTTTCCACTGCAATGCCACTGTGCTGGTAATATTGGATTAAAAAACTCCCTCTTTTCTTCTGCTGTCCACTCATGTATGGCCTTAGGTGTGGATGAGGCCTGTCAGGGATGCTTCGGCAAAATGCACAATAGAGATAGAGTCGGAGAGAAAGAGAAATAGAGGCAAGCAATTTTTGACATATCTTCTTCAGTGCCATGGTGAGGCAATTCAGCACAGCAGAACGACATTTTCATGAGGGTATGGGAACTGAAATGGGTGCAGTTTGTTGATAGACAACCTGTTAGTGATATTGCACCTCTCACATGCATCAAGCCAAGTGGAATGTTTATGGATAAATAATATAATAAATAACAGGCCAGATGTGAGCATTTATGTGTATGTGTGCTTTTCCCAAGCAATCAGAGGTCAGCAAACTTATTTGCAGCCATTTAGACTTCTGTGAAAGAGCTGGGCAATTATACAACAGGAAAGTCAGAGCTCCATAACAGTGTGAGGTTCAGATAATGAGTCATTACCAAAAATTAACAGCCGTGGTGATGGGCTATCTAATAGCAGATGATGAATCCAGTAATAGGTTTTCAACAAGTGTTCATATTGTAATAACCAGTTTCATTACCAAAAGTGTCTCCTGCACATCTCAACCTCAAAACTGACTTGTACTTATTTTAAAAGACAAATGCCTCAATTTTACAGCTATTTACTAGTTGTGAAGACAGTGGCTGAGTTGGAGGCTAAAATTACTGCTGGAGATGAAATTCATTGTCCTGTGTTGCTCCTAGGGATGTAGCTTTAAGCAAAAAGCAGACATGAAAAAAAGCAGTAATGAAAGTAGCACTTTCACTTTGTTGCTGAGAGATCAACATTTTTATTTCAGTCTCTTTGTGCGAAACATGTCCAAATAAGCAGATATCTAAGGTATCCCAGACTTCACTTTTCCCATCTTGTGATTTGTGTCTGCACCTTTTGGAACATTTAATCTCTGTCAACATATCTGCTACACTTTTCTTCAAAGACTTGCATTGCTAGGGAGAGTTGGACATATCCATTTAAATATGGCTTTTATCATTGTTTCATGCCGTGGACAAGTGACAGGTCTTGATGCTAAAATCAGTTTTTGGTATCAGACCATCTGAAAAAGATACATCTGTTAGTGATACATATGTCTGGTGCAATCTAGCTTAACAGAAAGTGAATAAAGTTGTATTTTAGAGAAGAAAAGACTGGGAGGCTTAACCTCTGACAAAGCAGGGGCACCGACAGTGAGCAATCTCTCCTCAGGGTGAGCAGCTTTCCTTGTTTGGGATAGGAGATTCTAGGTGTCTGAGGCCAAAAAAGGCAAAAAGGACACTGACCAAGAGGAAATTGAAGTAGCAGAGTTGAAGAGTGTGAGGTGAGAGAGATGTGACAGAGATCATGTCATATTTCCTCACTGTATGGACAGTGGAGAGGGGGAAAGGCCATCAGAAAGGCCATGAAAGAGTGTCACTCCAAAGCTTAAGAGACTGTCCACACTGCTACGCTGTGTTGACCCGTTCACAGAAAGGACAAGAGCTAGGACTTGACAAACAAACAAATTAATTTTCTCATAGCTGTGTGAAATGATAAAGTTTACCAAACACCCTCAGACCAAAGTGTGTGTGCTTTTCTGTCACATACAGTATGAGTTTCTGCTCTGAAATCTCGATGCAAGAGTCTCTGAGTAGGATTAATTATCCAGAGAGAAGTGGAGTTAATAAATGTTGGAAAGTATCTCCTGCAGTATTTTCTGATCTAATTAATTCCAGATCTGTAAATCTTTACCGTACTGCAAATAATTAATAGAAATAATAATCCTCTCATTCAGCAAAGTGTCTTTTCAGCTGATTTCTAAGTTCCAATAGCTCTTCCAGTTTTAGACCATAACCATAGATTAACTGCTGCTATAAATGTGTGTTTTCAGTGGTCTAGACTCAAATGTCGCCATATTGATTAACAATTTCAAATACAGACAGCCCTGTCTTACTGCTATATGGTCACTTTTCCTTTATTTTTCACAGTTAGCTATTAAGAGAGTACTCCATTCATTCAGTATAGCAATATACAATATACATGTATATCAATTAGTGCAACTCCAGGCTTTTAATTCAGATTCTATAACGACCAATCTGTATTGTCCTGTAATCTTACATTTTTCAGATCTGTTCCCAAACACCATATCTGCTCCTATCCATTGCAATTGATGGTTTGCTCCACATCTTACCTTTAAGATTGATTCACTGTCCTTGGACCATTTGAAATATGGTACATACCATACCACATGTAATAAAACGATCAGTAAGACACACACACACATAAGTTACACACTTTATTTCTCACTTCTTAGAATTAGTCTGTATGAACCACTTGAATCATGTGCATTCTGAAGGAACAAAAGCAAACTGAGTGTTTTGAGCAGTGTTGAAGTTTTGACTCGGCTGCCTTTTCTTCTTCAGGAAAGCCGGATTGGCAATGACGAGAGGCAATTTGTTGGCGAGCAGCAGGTGTTTGGGTTAATTGCCCACGGTGCTGGCTGGAGAGAAAGTGTCTTGCTGAGTGTGGAGTGCCTTCTGCACTGGCAGAGCTCGAGTCCGGATAAAGAACAGCAGTAAGCATATTGTCATCTCCCACCTCACCACCCTAATCAGCACTGCTATGCACTCCCATTGTTCAAGTGAACTGGCTCGCTTCCCAGAGGAATTTTCTCTTTTGCTTTCCCTCTCTATCCTTTTTCTTCTTTTCCAGTGCCACCCACCACCCACATCGTCTTCTTTTCACTCCCTTTCATCTCCAAATTCACTTCCTTTCTTTATTTCTCTCTTGCTAATGCTGCTCAATCTCCCTCACTCCCCCATGTTTAGCATTAAACTCCCACTTCTCCGAATCAATCCTCCATTTACCTCCCTGTTTATTACCTTCTTCATCCTTTCTCCCAGTGCACTGTTCCCTTATTTCCTGTTATGTCTACCCCACCTTGCTTCTGCCCTTTCTCCCTTTATCTCTTTCTGTATTTCTTCTCTGTGCCCTATCTTCTTTTTCCTTTCCTTCCAGAGGAGCAGAATATTGATGTAAACGCACACAGAGCTCAGAGTGCTTCTTAAGCTGCTCTGACCAATCTGCTGGCTCCTCTCCATTGTCCCAACAACTGTAGGAAGAGACTTGATTTCCAATAGGCTTATCCCACCAGTCCTCCCAGTGCCGCATCCATGAAAAGATGGTGAGGGGTTTGATTAGATGGCTGTGGGGCTTGGCTGGACTGAGCACGCCTGGCTGTCAGTGTCACAGCTCCACCGTGGTAATGGATCAAAGAGATGTAGGCGGCGGGTGAGACGCAGCACTGTAATTAAGTATTTGAGACCATGCTGGCAAAAATAGAAGTGGAACTAAAATTATGGTTATGGCAATGAAAGCTAAGGAAAGCAACACCGCCTGCAAAATGTGACGAAATCAACTAAAACTTTGAATGCTTGTTATACACTGTGCACATATGCACATACAGTAAATGTGGAGATTGTGGTACTTAAATTATTATGTGACGGTAACAAAGTGGAGACATTTCCTTCATAAAAATAGCAATTTTGATCATTGAAATTGTTATAATGGCATAAGGTGAAAGGTGAAATGAGTAAGATATACAGTACCTTTTCATAAACAAATTAAGGAGAAGGTCAGCAAAGTAACCCAGGACACTAATAATAATACAATGCACAGACTAATACAAATAGTCTATGCAGTGTTTTCTAACCTAAACCATGATTATAGTCCCTACACTTCTTTTTACTTTCTAAATGCTGTCTTTTAATTGAATCAGTGAGGAATGTGATGCCAAACCTGTTGTCTCCAGAGTTATTAGGCACTAAAAACTTGAATGATCTTTTTATTGTCAGACATTTGGATCAACCAACCCAACCTGTGGATGTTCACTTTTTATCAAGGGCCTATAAACAATGACATTCTGCCCCTGGCTTTCTATTTATAGTATAGACTGGAAATGTATTTTTGAGACATGTCTGCACAGTGACATTTCTTTTCACAGCAGATGGGTTCTGCTTGTGTATTGATGTTGTTTATATGACTCTGTATTTTTTACTTAACACTTTGCCACTGTATTTTCTCCCCAACCTTTCACTTCAAAGTGCCATAAAAGGCACCCGTCATGCCTGACGATCAAAGAGCCACAACCAAAGCACTGTCTCTCTGTTGTGCCGCTGTCATTTTCGCTCTTTTAGATGACAAAACAACAGACCTTCAAAACTCATGGCCACTCTTGATGAACAGCCAGCAGCTTCACACGGTTGACTAGGGAGATCTCGGCCTCGTCTCAGGTGTTTGATTTTAGTCTTTTAGTGTTTTGATATGAACATGTCACAAAGTTTGAGTCCTGCCACAAAGACCACAGTCATACAAGACCTGTCCTCATTTTGATGCCAGGGATTAAAAACAAACTACTACATTTCATCTTCAAATGAAAACAAACGTATGTATACTTTATTTAGAGTCACATTGTAATCTTGTAACTTAAGTAACTTAATTTACATAACAGGAAATGAAGTAGAGAAAGATGCAACAAAGATTTTTTCAGCCATTTGAATATAGTGAAAGCAAATTGAAAGCAAGTTATATCGTCTCCTTTCAAATTAATATTGCAAGCTTGTTACAAACATTTGCTTATTTACTTCTACCAGCCATATCTAATATTTCCTAATATTAATTGCTGATCTGTCTAGATAGTATATGCTCCTATGTTCATCAGCTAGTTGCGTGCTGTGTCTGAGATGGTGTCCAGGAGAGTTCTTTGGTGAAACGGTGCATGCAGAGATCAAAAGTTACTGTGAGAGTACTGAGTGAAACAAAACAGCAAAGTTGTGGGCTGGAAATATAAGGCAATAAGCTTAAACTCATTATAAACCTGAATTTAAATTAGTCATTAGGTCTTGAATTTTCAATGCTGTCTACAGACGTCTCTCTTGAGCTCATCTGGTGGTCATCTGAGGAACTGCAGCTTTTCAGATTTGCTCCATTGTTCAGTCATGGTCCCTTGACAGCTAATAACTGGTATAGCTGTGTTTTCTCCATGATCTTAACACCAGGGACTGTCAGTGCCCTGGGAATGTGATAGGAAGAGCCACCTCATCACAGGATTAGGTCTCCAGCTCTGAAGGGCTTTGTATTTATTGGCATTTTCTTGACACTAAACACTCTGGAAGCTTCGCAAGTGAATCGTGGATCCTTGAGCAAACATGTCAGATCCCTTGTCCTGTCCTGTACTACAGGTTGTATTCTAAGCTAATAAATTATTTACATGTATAGACATTTCCTCCTTTCAAATGTGTTTAGCCATAGATATATATAAATATTTAACCAGCAGGTAAATATAGAACAATTTCAGTTTGGTCATCAGGTGAGTTTGTGCTTTGATAGCGCAACTCCCTATGTGTTGTGGACTTTGTGACGTCAGTGTTGTCTGTTGGTGACTGGTAGTGTCAGAGAGGATGTGGATTTTTGCAGCAATGAACATGAATCGTCCATACAGTGAGGAGCCGGCCTGTCAGAGATGCATCAGAGAGGGATTGTGTAGCTCTGACGGAGACACAGAGGATAGAGACATGCTTGAAAGGTTGAAGTATTGAATTTTACTTCCTGACAGCTGAGTGACCTTTCAGCTCTCAAGGGGGATGAGACAGAGATGGATTTCTCAGTCGTCCGCCTTGCTCTCCACTGCTCCTCCCACGGGGTTAAGAATTAATGCTCCTTTCTACCCCTCTTCTGAGCTAGGAGACACAAGCTGAACTGCATCACCAAGCACCCAAGTGCAACATGGCAGTATACAAGGAAAAAAAGCCTTAAGTACAAGTGGTTATTCTCATGTGAACTTGAGCAATTAAAGGTGAGTCGTATGAATTAGCCTGCTACAAGAGCAGCTCGCCTTGTTCGTGAGTATTGCGCCAGCCGCAGAGAGGAGCTTGGCATGTTGTTGAACCTGGCAGCATCAGGACAGTTCAAGAAAGAGGGCTGTGCACCCACACAGTAAATTGCACCCTGTTCTCATCGGTGCCCTGTTTCCCTCTTCACACGTCAGAAGAACTATTCATAAATTTATGCAGCATGACTGGGCCAGGTCTCATGCTAATGCACTGAATACCAATGAGAATTGTCTTGACTCTCAGGCTCTGAGCCTGCTCTCTTCTTCTTTGGTGCCTCTGGGTAGAATTTACAATCTCACATTGCCTTTCTGTGACTGTAAGGTGAAAGTTACAAATCACAGTTTCATCAGGCTGCCTGGTTAACTCTCCACAAGATCACCTGGTGTCTTTAGGAGATACGAGATAAGAATTTGCCTCAATGGCTTGTTTTATCTTGACTGTAATGCATCACTTCCTTAAACCAACAGAATGAGCTTCAAGCAGTATGTTTGTCCCTTTAAAGTTCACTGACTCCTGGCTTTGCTGGTGCTGGTGCCTACTTTGTTTCTGCGGAGTGTGCAGGGACGGTTTGGAGCTGCTTAGGTGGTATAGTCACGTACCGCTAGTCTTCCTGGCCAAGTGCTGAGAATGATAGAGTTGAAATGACAGCAAGTGATTTCATTCTCCATCTATCTTTCAAGGCATCACACGCGGCGGCCATTGGCAGGGCGCCTGTCTATGCTCCATTACTTCAACTAGCCAATGAGCCATCTGCATGAAAGGTCTCATTGATTCCTCTTTAGTCATTCGTTGTGAAAATATACAGAGTTGTAGTGGAGTTAAATACTGATATATCAAGAAGTAGCTCACTGGACAAAGACAAAACCCAGCCAGTACAACATCAGAACGTACAAAACCTCACTCCAGAATGTGTTTATACTTTTTCATTTGGGATTTAATTGGCCAATCGTTGAGGTTATTGATAAAGATTCAGTGTCCTGCTCAGGGACACTTCAGCAGGAAAGGTGCTCACCAACACAAGGGACTGAGCTCACATCTTTAGCTTAAAGGACAGTTTCTGCTCTCACCGAGCTGCCACACTGCTGCTGCATTTACTATTCACTGTATTCAGAGCATTCCTATAAATTCTTAATGAGCATGTCAAAATATTGTTCCGGAAAAGTACTTCTATATTTCATACCTTGTATTTATTTGAAGCTCTTGTCTGCTATAATATCAATAATGTATAAAATAAATTTCTACACTCACTGCTGGATAAAATCTTCTTACACTAATGTCACATTAAAATCGCATTAAGAACAGTGTGATATCTTGCCACAGCTTTGTAAGCAATCTTTAGCTTATTAAAATGCCTAAAAAATATCCAACTTTGAATCAACATGGCTTTCTTTTTGTAACTGATAGCTCTCACACCAGTGTAAACAAAGGATTTTATCATGTTAGGTGTAAGAAACCTATTTTTTTCCCCGAGTTGAAAGCTCCAGTAAATACCAGCTGACATGAAACCCTTGTTTGCCTGTTTGCGCTGGAATGTTATTTAGGTCAAGTCTTGTGTTGCTCTTTTTTTATTTTATTGCTGACAAATCCCGTAAAAAGACCAAACCAACAATGTGTTTCTCAGACTTCCCTACCCTGTCTGCTGCACTCAGCCTCAAGCCCATTCCTGCTGAAGGCTTAAATCTTTAATGTAGGACACAAATATATACAATACTTTAACCCTTAAAAAATGAATAGTGGTAAATTCCAAATTTGTTTGAAACTATTTTCAGCAGTGGATTAATACACACCTTTTGGCTTGTGACTCTTCTAAAATGAAGTAATGACACCCAAATACTGTATGTCTGTCCATTAACCCATCCATTATCTTTTACCATGTACCATGTACCATGTATAAGGGTTGTGAAGGGGATGTAGAGAATCCCAGCTGTCATTTGGGTGAGAGGTGGGGTCCATGCTGGACAGATTGCAAGGTTACCTCATAGACAGAAAACCATTCCCGCTCACATTCACACCCCAATTGTCCCCATCATTCTCTGCATGTACACCCTTTATCTCTGATCCGTGTCAGTGGTACAAAAATATGATACAATGATAGAATAAAACAGCTGGAGGCACGACTGTTGCTAGCATCGAGTAAAATATCAACTCAAACCACCATCATGCCCTCAAAATAACCTGCCAACCCCTCTGTGACATGTTGCCCCCCCACAGCTTTGGCGGCCACTTTACTCACACCATGAAACATGTCAGATGAAAGGTTAAAAAGCGAGGGCAGGAAGATTGATGGACTGTCTTGGCGAGGGAGAGAAGAGGAGGAGGAATTGAGCATGTTTTGGTTTTATAGTTTTGTAGACACTATGGTGGTCTGTGGTCCAGGGGAACATTGCTGTGAGCCCACAGGTTCAGAGAGTCAATGTCACGACCCTGTCTTTCTTTTCTCACTTTTGGCGTAGGTTTCTATCCGTCTGTGGTTCAGACTCTGTCATGCTAGGTCATTTCAAGTTATCAACCACGTTTCCATGTCTCACGCATAGTCTAAGGAACTATTCATTCATCTGTGTCAAACCAAGCTGTGTTGTAAAGACTAAAAGCAACCTTCATGCTTATTCAGCAGCTTTCTCTGTAGATGAGTAATATGATCAATAAGTTATGTACTATATATTATATAATATGTTTGATCTAGTGCTCTGTGCTGTAGTGCAAAGAACTAAATGTGTAGCTTACAGTTTTAAAACAAGAACTTATCCCATTGTGTAGAGCAGGTGCTGTCGAAGCCTCCACTGAGCAGCACTGGCAGCACTGCAGAAATATTTGTAAAAGTTTTTAAGCAAGGCTCGCCTTTTCAACCAATCAGAATATTTCAATGATTTCTGCTTGATAAGTTTGTTTTGCAGCTTACTATTTATTGTAATTTCATACCAACCAGTACCTGAAGGGCTGTGCAGAGCATGGCAGAGCTAAGTAGATGGTAGAAGAGCTTAGCAGAGCAAGGAGAAGGTGGGATTGGCAAAGCAGATTGGACAGATTTCTAGTATCATTCTACCACTAGCTAAAGTTTAATACTGTAGCTTTAAATTTTGATGCTAATGTATAACACAAAACATTTTGAAGCAGGACTTTGAAGCAAGTACAACAAAGTCTTCTGCAAAACTATATGAGGTAACCGCTTTCAAGATAATAATAAAATACTTCAGTTGTGCTGGGGGTGAAACCCAATTTTAAGAGAAAGCGGTTTATGTAAAAATCCCATAATTAAATTTTTTCTGACTATTGTCTCACATGACAAATGGTACTGTCTTTGTTTCTTGAACTCTCCTTTGTGACAAGTTTTTTTTTCTTCCCCCGAAGCCCTGAAAACATCTGTAATTACATTTCCCCATCTGTCTCCTCACACAATCGCCCATACATCACCATCACAACAATTCCATTAACTCACACTGTGTTAAATAAAGAGCAAAAAGCAGGGTGCATTCATAAACAAATATGAGATGATGCCATTCCTTCGTTCAGAGGAAATGTTTGATGAGGTTAATCCCTCAATGCCATTTGTTTGGAGATGTTATGAAAGGTTTTATTGTAGAAAGGAAGAAATCAGTGGGCTGTGTTTCATCCTCTGCTCCATCCTCCTCCTCTGTCTTCTGTTTTTGTCTCTGTGCCCTTGGCACCAGTGAAATTCCCCCACAAGATGGTGAAGTGTACGGAATGACCACAGGGGAAGTAATTACGGCGAGCTTAAAGCGCGGAAGTGTTCAAATGAGGAGGAAAAAATAAGTTGATTGAACGACAGAACCAATAATGACCAAACTGGTTAAAACACTAATGAGAATCTCTTGACAAATTACCATTGGGGTTAGTAAGCAGGCACAGGAATACAATATACATAAATGCACACTTGCATAAAGTGTGTGTGTGTGTGTGTGTTTGTGTGTGGAGTTGGTCATCTCATTCTCTTTGTGAGAATGTCTATGTAAAACACACACCTGTTATTAGTGTGAGTAATCTAATAAAGTTGTATGTACTAACGTACCAGTCACAGGAGTAGCATGGGCTCGGATTGGCCAGTTGTTAACATAACTGCATTTTAACAAAGTAAATAAACTTTTGGTTAAAGCCTCTGAATACCCACCTAGGTGTCATTGATTCGGACCAATTAGAGCAGTGTTCACGTGAAAGAGAGGGTGAATTGACGCTGAGCACTGCATGAGGTCACCTGAAATTACATAAGAATAAGAATGATTAATGAAGTGTAAGAATGATTGGTCCTTTTTCACCACAGACATTTTGACTAGTTATAGTAGGAAGAGTGTTAGGAATTACATTAACGAGAACTCTGTTCTATTCAAGTTTGCCAGTGAGCCATGACAGTGTGACACACATTAATTTCCTGTGCTTCTCCTACTGTGACATGTCAAAAAGCCTTCAGCTAAAAAGCCCTATTTGTCCCATTTTAGCAGGTGCAACAAAACTAATAGGAGACTGAATGAAATGTCAATGTACACACCCACACAGTGGTGAGAAGAGGCAATTAACCAAAATTAGTGAAATTACCTGTGTTGGTTGCTACTAATTAACAGTCAAACAAATGACTAAATTATTATTTACAATAGCTGGGCAGGCATTTAACTTGTCAGTCTATAACAATAGCACAATTGTGACCTGCTGTGATATAAAATAAAAGTAAACTCTAGTACGTCTACCCTGTCTTCATGAAGTTACACAACATAGTGCTTGTGGCTGGATTAAGATTTCCATGAGCCCATGGGTGTTTACCAGCCTTAAAAAGTGCAGTTTGATAAAAGTAATGTTTTTTTCCGCCTCGGTCAGTAAACATTTCCCTCGTGTTTAACTTGGATACACAGAGCAAAATACTGGGCCTACTTCTTTATAAGGTGTGTGTGATTCAAGCCCCACGTTGGTCAATAAATTGATCATTTCTTGTGTTTCTCAGCTATATAGTGTATATACCGCATACAGTATATGCTTCTGTTTTGATGACTATAAGAAGATAAGTTTACACAGAGTAGTTGGTATGGTCTTTGTGTGCTGCGTGTCCCTGGGTGCACACTGATCATAGATTCATCCACGACAGGAAGAGTTGGACTTTAAAAAACACCACTGTGCCTTAACTGGTCGGTGCTCTAACCTCAGAGCACAATAGTATGGTTTAAGGTTGAAGATTAACTGTTTTGGCTTGCTCACCTTCATTAGTGTTGCTACTTTGGGAATTAAGTATTTCCTATTCACTTTGTAGAGGCTGAATTTCTCACAATCATCCAGTCACAGAGGTTGATAAGTATTCTGGTATTGCAGCAGCCATTGACAAGGCATAAGGGACAGATAAAAAAAAAAAGTTTTTGCAACATTTACAAAGAGAAAAAACAGATTTTAGTGAGGTTATGTGTTTTCTTTCTTTACAACCTGGTAGTTTTACAACCCTTTTAAATCTTACAACTACAGTCAGCCTTGAATGCTAAAAAGCAAATTGTAAACCTAGAACTATACCCCAGGCATGAACCATTTTTAAATTATAACTGGGGAAAATGTTCATTATCAATGTTCTTTACCCTTGGGAACATTAAGGCTTAAAAACAGGTAAAACATAGATCACACACAGTTATAGATTCACTCACCTGAAGATGGATATTTGGCTTAATATAGTGTGCTTCAGACAAGGAGGGATACAGTACAAATTGGAGACGGATGTACAGTTGGAGCCAAAATCAATAATAAAGACTTTCATTTCCAAACAAGATGAGGCACCTGGAGTTGATTTATAGACATGGAGCTGATGTATGAATCTGGCCTCTTGAACGTCCATCAGAGAGACAGGAAACCTGACCTGCCACCAACATATGACAAATGACTGACAAAGCCGATGCTACATTAGCTCCAGATTGGTAATCAGGTCAGAGTCGAGGGAGAGGAGAGAGTAAACAAAAGATCTGTTGGAGAAAAGTTCAGTTTCAGCTTCCTTGTGTAATCTTGCAGTAATTTACTTTTGTGCTTACAAATGTTGGTACAGTGGAAAGCTAATGCATACTTGTAATATGTATTGCTTTCAGTGACTAATCATGTATTCATGCTGCACACATTTTGATCTAGTTATAGTCCACTGTTTTTTACAGAGCTGAGCAACAGGGAGTTTTCTTATCAGGTGCCAGATTTAACCAGGGTGATACTTACCAAGGGCTACAACAGTGAAAGTATTCCTATGTGCATAAAGAATAGAAGTCTTTTGCAGAAATATTAACATTAAAAATCAAACTTTTAACTTTAACTTTTAATCTGACATAGTTTATAAAACAAGTTCATAATGAACAACTTACTGTGTTCTTCACTTGCAGTGAAGATTTATGGCAGTAAATAGAGTTGAGTTGCATCAGTTGCAGAATTTAACTTTTGTTTAAGTTCTTTTATCTCTCATTACACGCACTTTATAGAGTTTTATGAAACTGTAGTGTATTACTGTGGCTTGTGTAGCACACTTTATCTGAATTTCACAATTAAAAAGAAATCTAAACAATGCTTCATGTTATCAGACACAATAAGAGACAGGGATTCTCGTATAGTGTGTGTTTCCCTTTCTGACTGAGTAGATGAGAATTTAGTTGTAGCTTTTCAAAGCTAAAACTACAAAATGAATTATTTACTTATGTGACTGCATCAGTATGCTTCTTATAAATATTTTGGGCAGTGGTTGCATCCATTACTGGAGTTATTAAAAAGCTTTTAAGTCAGTCCATTTACTTTTTCATTTATGATTGGATTAATGCAGTTAGTCCTGGCAGTAGCTAGCTATATTAACTCAGTGCCATATTAAAAACACATTGAATAATGAATGGCAATAACAAGTCAACAACTACACATGTTTTGCATACACGCTTATTGTTTTGCATGCATTTATTGCTCATCACTTTGGACAAAACAGAGCATCTGGCAGATAAATGTAATGTAATATGATCGCTACATATACACTACTCACAAAAAGTTAGGGATATTCGGCTTTCGGGTGAAATTTCAGGATGAACCTAAAATGCACT
>JAUMHL010000013.1:5471621-5514848 GCA_032362345.1 Sandelia bainsii
GACATTTTTTGTTGTGGTGTACTCACCACTGTTGTTGGCTTTTGTTTCAATAAATTGTTTGAGATGAGGAAATCACCGTTGCATGTTTCTACTTAAATGCCCTACTTTCATGATATAATATCACTGTAGTGTGAACTTTTAACGTTTTCCATAAATTTCACCCGAAAGCCAAATATCCCTAACTTTTTGTGAGTAGTGTATATAATTGACTTTTCCAACATAGACTTGGGTCTCTATGTTTGTTCTTAAGAAAAGTCCTTAAGCCCCTCATTTGCTCACACCTTCATTCTTATACTGATAAATCCCTTTGTCTTTGTAAGTTGAAAGTGTGTTCCAGTTGCTCCTATTTAGCAGGTAAATGCCCTGACAGTGCCCATAAAAGGGCATGAGACACAGGGATCTCACACAGAAATTGGAAAGGAAACATGGAGCACCAGACTCCAAATGGAGTAGTAATTAATTCTGAAGCAGAGGCTCCGCTGCAGGAAGTAAACGGCAAACAAGCTTCATATATAGTAGCATCAGTAGGCAGGATAAATGCCGGGACAGTGGCGCAGTGGTTAGAGCATTTCCCTGTTCTTCCCTGGTGCCAGTTTGAAGCCCATCGGGGAGGGTTGCATCAGGAAGGGCATCTGACGTATAATCTTATGCTGAGTGATCCACTGTGGCGACCCCGAACAGGGAGCAGACGAAATAACTTACTTTTTAGTAGTGGGTGTATGTCTGTGAAGATTCTCAGTCATCCATGTCATGGTTATTCCAAAAAGGTTATTCAGGGTTATTACTCTGAATAACCAGTAATCAGCTCACATGACGCTGGGCGAGCCTATCCTCCAGAGGAGAAGTGATGAAAATGTTCAAGGAACTTGTTTTAGTTCCTTAAAGGATTTAAAACAAGCCACTGATAAAGGAACTAAAACAAGCCACTGAAGTTGCCACTGAATAACCTTTTTGGGATAGTAGTGTAATAACACACAAAAAAGATGCAATGGGATGCTATTACTTGTTCAGCTAACGTGTATCCAGAGGTGCACAACTGATGAAGTAAAAAATGTCTGATGTAAAATCTGAGGAAAAAAAAAACATTTTCATCACTTCTCCTCTGGAGGATAGGCTCGCCCAGAGTCATGTGAGCTGAGCGAGTCTGCTGTCTGGTGCCAGGAGTGGGTCAGGACTTACTTCTTGTTGTGGTGGTGGCTGAGGGGGAAGTGGCACATCACATTTCATGGTGATGTTCTGTGATGTGGTTTAAAGTGCTAGTGTTGTGTTTATAAATTAAACAATAGTATTGAGATATTCTGTAACCTGAGCTAATTTCAGTGTGTTAACAGAGACTCTGCCTGTAAGCATATGGTATGAACAATGTATGTGTTTTTTCTGTGTTGGGTTGCTAGCATAGTGCATGCTGCTTCTAGAGTTATTTAGGATTCATACAACCAACATTTTTTTTAGTAATTGTCTGAAAGCCGTTGCACACTTTCATTTTCTCAGAACAAGACTAAACAAGCTATCATAGCAAAAGGGAGAGAAATAAAGACCCCACAAAAATATTTTGACATTTTGTTTCAGTTTTATTACAGCGTAAAGCACAGCAGCAGACAAATTTCCAGTCTTCAAAGATCCACCTTACTAATAATAATCTCTCATCATAAGGTCAAAGGTCAGAGCCAAAGTCAATCAAGATGAAAGGACAATAAATAAGTGCATAAATGTTTTTTAAACCCAGCATCGTCTGATAAAACCAAAAGTTTCTAGTGTCTAATTCATGACAGTTTGGTAATAACACTAAGAATCCATGTCAACTTGGTAGTTGTGTATATAAATAATATATAAAAATATCAAAGTATTTTAAACATTTATTCAGTTTTTACGCCATTTGCTAAATGAGCAAGCCTGTATTCTACCTTTACTTCTCATCCTCCTCGCTTGTCTGTTAATCCAATCAACTTTTCATGGACAAGTCAACATTTTTGTATAAAATCCATATTCAAAGTGTCAGACTGTGTTTCATGTAGTTTCATTAGTTTTATGCTCTAATGCTTCTTGGTTATTTGTTTTATGTTCCTTAATGCATGACATTAAATTGAATGTAGCTCATCCAGCATGCCACTAACACTACACAAATTATTGCTTCAGAAATTTGCATTTCATCCTGCTCTATTGTTTATCTGCAAGATGGAATTGAAGGCCTATAATTTTTAAAACTCATAAACATCACTTTTGGTTTTAATCAGATTGAATGGATAATGTTAAATAAGGAGTCTGAAATATGATTTTTGTTGTCATCGTGTTTGTTTTTATTTTCATGACAGCTTTGGTGCCAAAGATGTTTAATGCAGCGAGCAAAATCAGGTGTCAGACAAGCACATTTAAATAGTACTGCAACATTGTCATACTTTATTTATCTTTAAAGCTGCTATGATTAATATTTATATATAAACAATACATAAAATGACTATACATATGTGAAAGGTATCACTTGTGATAGCTAATTATCCTCCTTCTCTTCAGTTCCTCTCAGATCTACAGATCTGCACTTTAAAGAGGCCTGTAAAGCTTATTTTGGGGTTTCTAAATTTATTCTGGGGCTCTAATGAAATGGTTTTGGATGATTTACAATTCTAAATACTCAAATATCATTCAAAAAAACACTTATTATTGAAATCCACACGTTTCAGTTGGGATCAGATCCGGAATATGACGGTGGACAAGACGAACAACCTCAACAACCAAGATTACTGAAGGCATTTGTGTGCAGTAAATTACAGTATAGCTGTACCATTACGTCTATAATACTGCTGAAGTAACATTTTTGAGGTAAAACATACTAAACCTAGTGCTGGTTGCAGTAAGGCTGTTTGTGTCACGAAAAATCTATTTTTATATTTTGTCCCACATTTTATGCTTTGGGAAAAGAAAACAACTGTGCAACGTCCCAACTACTCATCATCACAACAGTGAAGGTACATGTAAAAATATAAAAAGCATAAAATGGCCCCTTTTTAATGTCTTTCAGCTCTGTTTTGATTTACTTATTTAGTTTCACTTTCACAAATCACCTTATTTCTCATAGGTGCAGGTGGCATATTACAGCATAAAAGTTTTAAAAACCTACTGTATGTTAATTACCCATTATCTGATTGTTGGGCTTGTCGATGCCCAGAAACACCATTTCAAATGAAAGCCAGCTGAATCTGTAAATAGACAGCTGTTTGCAAACACATTAACCACATCTAAAATGTTGTTTTTACAGCTTGTGTCCACTACTTCCATGTAACCTCTCTTGCTTTGGAGAGATTAATTTACGTTGTCGGGTGGAAAACTTTGAAACCGTTGTTGCTTCGTCCGCAAACATTTGGCTCATTAACATTTTGCTTTCCGGAAGATTTTCTGAGTAAAGAGCACTTAGAACAGCAGATGGAATAAGCTTCATTGTGGTATAGCAATTAGCATTAGAATGAAGCAAAACAGACATTTGTTAAAAGAATAATTCAGTGGATTGTTACTTGAAAAATAGAGCCTCTTTAGGGAGAGCAGCTTCAAGAGTGGTAATAAAAACACTGTAACTGTGTATGAAGTTATATATTAATGATGGATTCTGTCATCTTCATAAACGTAGAGGTAGTTCGGCAGCCCAGAACACAATATGTTTCATGCTAGAAAATGTTCAAGTGCCACTCTGAAGTCTTTCACAGGCTGCAAGTGGCCCCTGAGTGGGACTTTGAGTATCACTGATCTACAGTACCATGTGTCAGCGAGACCATATGAGCACGTAATTAACTGGAGAAGTTGGCTCTTCTCGCTCACTGTGATGGCAAGAGTATAAAACTTTTCCTCAGTGCATGTTTGCATAGTGATAAGTAATATTTTATTGAAGGTATGATATGACCGTCCCTGCAGAGGATGGAGGTAGTCTTTGCTTAAATCAAAATCACGCATAACAAATACAAGACAGCATTTTGCCAGTGCTGCAGGCAAGATTGCTTACGCTCTCTTCTGCGACTGAACTCATCCAGGAACACAAGTGAAATAGGGGTCATCACACTCCTCTGTAGTCACATAAAGTTCCCTGTGTGAGTGTGTGCCTTTGCGTGAGTGGGCATGAGTGTGTGAAGGGCGGCGAGTGAATGAAAATGCGAGGCAGCAAATCTCTGCGCAGATCCTTTCCCGTCTATTTATATATTCTTTTGAAAATCCTGGAGCGCCTCTCTCTTCCACTTTCATGCTTGATACAGCCTGGAAATGTATCGCTGTTGCAATTCTGCTTACTGGCCTGCTCTATACTATTTTTATGGACAACAACAATAGCTAACCATCATGGCCAACAACCATTAACAGCAGTGGCACACATGGTTTTGTGCTACGTCCCCTGTAGCGTTTGAAGAGAGGTGCTCCCCGGCTGAAACACTGCAACGAGCAGACGGTGATATTTGTTACCTGAATGATGCTTCAGGGCTTCAGTAGAGTGGCCGAGAAATATGATCGTGCAGGTTTCTGCCCCATTGGCTAAGACGAACATTTCCCCACAGTCTCACGATTAGTTTGCCGGCCTCTACCTTCCGTGAGGTATGATTCTCCCCTACAGCAGTTTGTCACAAACGTGTAAAGTATTGCAGTATTACAGTTGCGTGCCGATGCAGTTTAATGCATCACACGGCGAGTTTGTCAGTTCAGGAAGTGAGCATACGCAGTGCTTCGTGTGTCGGCCTGCTCGGCTGCTGGGTGTTAGGACACCTTATGCCAACCCTGTCTGCGACGCCCAACAATGGCAGCTTTTTCCTAAATCAAGTCATAGCATTTGCATAGAAATTGGTTCTAGATCAGGAGATGGGCCTCTCGAAAATGCTCCCTCTCTCTCATCCTTCTGCTCTCTTTCTGTGTCAAACACACACACACACACACACACACACATAAACTCACACAAATAAACAGAGTCATATAGAGAGGCTATTCCTTTGAGGCCTAATCACTTCGGAACAATGCACACTCCTCAACGAAGTTATAGGGGAGGACATGATGAGAAATAGATCTAAGGTGACGTTTCATGTTTACCAATGCGCACCTTTTGTGAACATGCATTGAGCATGTCTGTGCGGCAAGAGGATCAATTGCTGGAGATTGCAAATGACGGTTGCCTTAAAAGTAAGTTTGAGATGATCTCTGCATAACCCACTAGCGTTGTAATCGCCACAAAAGATCGGCTTTTCAATCGAATCGGCTTTTCAATTCAACCCCAACACCCCTTACCCTAGTCCTGCTAGCAGTAGCTGGTATGAGAGTGGAGTTGATCTTACTCTCTGAGGAATTAGGCACAAAAACTACTTGGTTAAGGACAGGAAACAGTCAGTCATGCTTTAAAAAAAAAAAACATAATGATGAAAATATCCTTCCCATTTTTATATGACAGAAACAAACAAACTGAAAAAATAATCAATAATAGGAAATAGAAATCAATACAAATCAATAATAGTGTGGGAGCACCAGGACCTTTCTCCTGTGCATTGGACCAGTGCAGAAAAGGAAAAACATGCACACAGCAGGCTGTGCTGTGGTGACTGTCCCAGTGAAGTAAGCTGACCATCTGTCATCTTCCTCATATTGATGCCGCTGTTCCTGTGTCACGCTGAGCAGCAAATAGTTACTTATTAATTTGTAATAACGGTTAGTCTATTGATTTTATGTGACAAATAATAAAAACCCTTATAAAACAGCTTAAGTCTTGTGGCTTTATGGTTATGGTTTTTCAAATTCAAATCCAACCTTGGAGAACGTGCACCCTCCACTTCTGCCCTCATTGTTCAGCTCAGACAGTCAAGGCAGATAAAACAGACTGGCACATCAACCTCCTTAAACCTTTTTGAAGTCTCCCTGAACTTCCACCACTTCTTCCCCGGACAGTGAAAAGGTGTTTTAGAGAAGCTGGAATGGAGAAAAGGTGATAAATGTCAGAGGTTGATAGCTAAACTGTGGACCGAGCAGCAGGGGTCTGGAGAAATGAAGCAGAGAAAATGGCATTCTGTTGTGGAGACACTCAGCTTTAGTGACAGCTACCACAGCGGGCATCATGAGCTAATGCCAGGCTGCCTGATACAGGTGTCTGAGCCTAAAGAGCACCTTTCAGTCACATCTGCCATATCAGTGTGTGAGGGCTCCGCAGCTCGGCAACGTCAGAGTTGAAGCGCTCCTGCAAGTTAACAGACGGAAAGTTTTCTGCTCATTTTGTGAATGTCATATGTGTGATTTAGGGTGTCAGTACCACTATTTTAAGTTGACAGCTTCAGAAAATAACTCATCACCTTTACGTTGTGATATATGAGCAAGGAGCAGAAATTGTCAGAGAAACCTGACAAATGTCTCGCAGAGAAGAAAATCAGGCAGCTCGAGCAACTTTATGGAACATTATCTGCCAAGGACAGTTTGTTTTTGCGGTTAGGAGATGATGTATAGCATTTCACAGCGTCGTCATGCAAGGGGGGAGACAAATCTGATCCTGCTTAGGTGTGATAATAAGTCAACAATTTTTGCAACATTATGTACAAACACCTAAACAACAGCTTCTGATCAGACGTTCATAAATAATGACTTCACTCTGCTTTTGAGCACTGTATGTGATACATGATACAGTATTTAATAGTAATAAAACATGTCACTTCGTCCTTTGTGAATTGTTCCTCACACGTATCTCTTAAAGATGTGGTTTAAAGTGGCATATGATTTGATTTGCATTTGTGAATGAGCAGTGCAGCTGTCACAGAGCTCTTGTCAAGCTGTTGCAATTCTTGTTCATGCAAAGTTCATTTTAACTGGACTATAGGAGCTTCAAGAGTGTGTTTTAATTTTTAATGAATTGGTCATTGAAAGCTTTTATATCCCACTGGGTTCATACAATCTTATCATCTAAAATGACTTAATAGCCAAATTCCTCCCAACACATCAAATGTTTTGCTCTAAACTATCCTGTAATTCAACATACATGTACATATTAACTGTACTAAGTGAAGGTATGAATTATGACTACATTTGATTTTAAATTTTACTGACGCACAGCATGCTCACTCCAGATGCTCCGTCAGATTGAACAGATATAATAGGTTCCTAAATAAAAGAACAGTAAGAGAAGGAAACCTTTTATTTATCATTGAAAGACCAGTCTGTGCTGTGCAGTATTCACAAGAGAGAAAAAGCCATTGATAGGGTTTTGAATAAACCATAAAAAATGATAGGTCTTTGACAAGTTAGCTTGGCAAGTGTACGATTGTATCTCAGATCCAGCTATGCCTCCCTCTGTAATTTTAATTACCGGCAGATCGAGATTTTTGTGACTTGGACTCTGAACAGAGCCCCACAGAGCTGCCACTTAAACGTTTCCACATTGTGTTCGACAAAAGACAGAAATGCTGTCCAGACTTTTACAGCAGGAATTGATGGACACACTGGCTCTTGATGCTGTAAGCACCTGCGTAAAGGTAAGTTAACAGCAGGAAATGTTTTATTGCTAGTTGAAATGAAGAATATAAGTTACAAATTTCACTTTGTGTGGACCCTTAAATTTTACAGGGCATGTAGGGAAGTGCTAAGGATGTAGCACATAAAATGAAACGGGGTTCAGGTGAATTCTGTCCAGAATGGATGTCCTCCAGTGCTCTAAAGAAATTCATACGCTGCTCCTATGCAAACCAGCCAGAATGTTAACACTATTGACATTAGCGGTGCAGGCGAGGGGAGGGGACAGCCGAGTGTGTCCTGAAGTCCCTCCGGCAGTATTCAGCGTGTGTCTCCGTGACCCAGAACTACCTACTGACAAAAGTGCTACCTCATTTCAATGCTAATGTGCTGTTATGGGTATTTTCAAAGCGTTGCTGCTATTTATTATGATTTGGCTTACCTGAGAGGCGCCAGTTAATCCTGTAGATCCCAACGGAGCTTCTGTGCACCAAGAGGTCATGGAGATAGTGTTTAAATAGACTCTGCCTCCGTTATTATTCCAAGGGGATGATCCCCGGGCCTGTATACAGATGACAGATTGACCATGTTGTCCCTTTTTCCTGCACATCTGTTAAGTGACATTAAGCCAGTGATCCCAGGATTAGCTAAGAGGCTGTTTTTACATCTCAAGGCCTCTTCTGATTGTTCTTTCCTCTTGTTTTAGAGGCATCTTTGGTCTTATTTCTGCAGCCTGTTGCAAGCAGTCGTAACCTGAGGGCTTATAAGAAACTATCACCATACGACACTTTATGAGCAGGTTTTGAATAGAGGGCAGCAAAATAAAATATGTGTTGAATGTGGACATTGTGTAATGGAAGAAAAAACAATCTCAAAGGGCCTCCAGCTGCTCATTTTAACAGACATAAAGATATTGGAAAATGTTGTGTAGCTGTACATGCAATCAACAGTCGATGCTTCTATAGAATAATGAAATATCTCATCTTAGTCTTTCTGTTAGCAAGATGTCAGAGCAAAGTATAACAATTTAGCAATTTCAATGTTCAATGTAACAATTAGATGGTGCCTTGCAGATTACAAGTGGGCGTCCACATTTATTATTAGCAGGCTGTTCCTCGGCAGCCAGATGTGCAGTTGTGTTTAGTTGTTGCACAAATACTAACAGATTCTTTGTAGCTGTAGTTTCACCTTGTGTAATTATGGTTTTGTTATGACAAAACAGCTTGATCATTTATCTTCCCCAGCTTTAGTTCACATTTGCGTTTGTGTTTTGGTGTATGTGGCTTTGATACATTTTTGTGTTTTTTCTCTAGCATGTGTTCAGTGGAGCTCTTCGTTTACCTTTACATGCATGGCAGTTCACACCAAAATAATACATTTTAAGCAACCTTTGTGTTCAAAGTATTCAAATTAGGCAGTTCAATTTTCAGAAAATATTGACGTGTGTATTTGCTGACAAGATTGACGACTAATAGCCGAGCCTTCTGATGACTTCATAAAAAGAAAGCTCCTACTACAGTGCTTTCAACTTTTCAGCTTCTCCATATCTGCAAATGGTAAAAGGTGACGTTAAGGTGAAGGCTGCCTCTATGAAACCTGTTTCTATCTTTCATCCCCGACATGTGAAGACTTTCCCCTCCTACCTCATCTCTTCCTTGACATGCTTCATATCGGCTGTCGGATCACGTTCGGAGAGCCCAGTCAGTTTTAATCACACTCTGCTTGTAGTGCTTCCAGCAGCCATCGCTGCATCTGTGGAAAACCAGGGGGAAGTGGAGGTGAGCTGAATACCAACCAGGACTGGAGTTCATGATTACACACACTACCAGCTGATCCTAGATCACAGCAGGGACGATCAAAGCAAGATGGTCCAGAGCAGAATGAAGAAATGAGGCTTTCTTAATAAACCAGAACTTTTAAAATGTGTTTTTATGTGCAGATCATCTTGGGCTGTGCGCTTATAACAGTCTCTACCACCAGATGGCGTTGTGTAATGTTTGGCCCCCATTAGCTCCTTGTGTTCTTTGAGGAAGAGCCAGTGCTGCCAGTTTATGTCAAATATAATTGGGAGTAAGCTGTTGTCCTGTGAGAGTCCTGTTTGCATTATTTGGAGCAAAGTGGACTGAATTCAGATGGTGTGTGTGTGTGCCACATGAAAACAAACAGCAAATTTAACAATTTTAAATGATTGATGTTTATGAATAAATATATTTGTTTATAAGTGTTGTGTAGTAGACTAGAAGATTTTCTACAAACTCATACAAAACTTCCTGCTCTAACTTTGTGATTATGTAAATGGAAACTTGGTGTGAAAATGGAAAAAAGGATTAAAACAAATTGAACGTCCTGACTGTGATGACGCTGTTTTGACCTTAAGATCTTTTACGCCTCATGAGAACCAGAGAGTTCAGATTCTGCTCTCTGTACGTTTCACCAAGATGTGCCCTCCTCATGTGATAATTGTGCACAGCACAGAGGATGAGGCGGCCATCAGCGACACACTGCACACCTCAGGCTGTTTCACCAGGCATCGTCATTAATGACACCACATACTGACTGATGCTCTGCTCCCTGCTGCATTCAAATGTAGCAACACTGACATCTATTGGCCTGTCACAGGACAGCAAGGGTCTAAATGTTTGTAGTGCAAAGTGTCAACAAATAAACCTGAATTGTGATTAAATATTTAGCTTTAATGAAGAAAGATAAATGCTCTGTTGGCTGGAACACTTGTAGGAGACACTTTATCAAAAAGCATTATGAACAAGTACATATGAAATCAATTATTAAAATAGCAAATAGTATGATCAGAAATAAATTTTCTGTTCAGGAATGAGCAAGATGGCAAATTTATTTAAACAGTATTCTGCAAAGAGACACATACGGGAGTGAGACCTACTGGTCTCAGGTTTTCTGTGTGTCAGTTGTTGGTTAGTGGTAATTTAACTGTATCATGGGAGCACATTATACTGGGGATCTCATTTTGCTTGGTTAGAAACCAGCCTTGTTAAACCCTAAAACTGCAATCAAAATTATTTTACAACTTTTCATGGAAAAAACTTGGGAGTTTAAAAGTTTAGAGTTACACCTAGAAGATGTTCCAGCCCATTGGTCTCTGCAGCGTTTGCGTGTTTTGTCATGGCTAGACGTGGCCAGTAGGGGCGGTACTTCTCCCCTTTCTTCTCTATCCGACTTGTAAATTGCCGATAATAAAACCACGTGTAGCTTGCGCATGCGCATCGTTTATTGTTGTTGCTGTCGACTTCCTCGGGAAATGGTGAGAGAACACCGGAAAAATTATGTATTATAACTGTACTGGCAAACATGTAAGTGAATTTTAGTGTTTATTAGATTGAACACAACAAAGAGTCGTTTGGAAGCGTAGTTGTCACTGAGCAGAATCATCAGTTTCAATTACAACAAGCTAATGATTAAGAAGCTAACTTTATATGATACTGAACTATTTAAGTGGGTTGAACTGAACTATCTTTGCACCTAAATGTAATGCAACACAGAAGTTGAGCATTTTATTCATACACGGTACATGAATTTCACATTGTTTATACATTATATTGATGCTGTGTGTGCGGTTTTAAAGGAATCTCTCTTTCCAGCTGAGGCTCTTGGATGGCAGCAGTGTGTGAAGAGGTCCATGGAGGCGATGGGGAGGAGGAGCAGGAACAGACACAAGCTGCTGATGAAGCCATGTTGTGGTCTATCCAGGAGGCTCTGGAGAGACAGACCCTGCAGATTGGAGCATCAGCCTGTGGGGCTACAGCGGTCGTGGATGTGCTGAAGGCCCTCGGCGTTGATGTGACTCCAGGGGAAGCTGATCAATGTGTCCAGACACACCTGAGGAGGAACGATTCACCACTGCCTGACTACCTGCTGTCCCGGAGCGAAGCCGGTAAATTTCCTGATGTAGAGGTGATACGCTGATTAACAGAACTACACCTGAAGGTGTCATTTAGCACTGAATGTGGATGGAGGATACTGTAGCAGTTTGGATGAGATGAGAAAAAGGCATTGCTATTAGATTAAAGGGACCTTTTCTTCACCAGACTAACATGTTGTTAATAGGCTCAATAAAAACCTGTTAATGCCCTAGGTCATGTCTACGAATTCTCAGTTTACTAACCTATGACAAAATAGCATCAGATTCTCACGTCTGAAAAGCCGGAACCAGCAAAACCTTTTTTTTCTAACTTAGAAAATGACTACAAACATTACTTGATTACAAATTAGTTGCATATTAATTTGTTACCTTTTCAGTTTGTACAGAAGAGATTCAAGGTTTATGTACAATCCTCAAATCTTCTTCTGTCATTTTAGAGGATACCTGACAAATAGTTTGCTGAAAGCTTTACTAAAGTGGTTCTGATGTGTTCCAGTGTAAAACTTTCTTTGCGTAACTTTTTATTATAGTACTAAGTGGGTGAAAGTAATATGTCTATAGATGGTGCGTAAAGACCATTCACTAAATTGGGAGATATTGAACTATAAACACTTGGCGGGAGCTCGTAGCCGCCTTTCCCTGTTCTGTGACATTTCAGGTGATGAAATATTAATACATAAAAGGCGGCTTTGTATAGGTGCATATCTTAACTCAGCTCCACCGGCAGTAATATTTCAGGTGTCACAGATGCTAGCAGGGACAATAACTTCCCCAGTGAATGAGGCTCGGTAACGTCTTGAACCCATAAGCGCAGTTTCCTGCCAGCGTGACAGCTGGCTGCACTGCCAAACAGGTAAATCCAAAAATACCTTCTTGAATTAGACAAAGAGTTTTATGTCTCTCAGAGAAGTGGCTGTAATTGACTTTTTTAACTTTTTTTTTTTTTCAGGGGTTTAGCTCAAGCTGTCATCTCACACATGATGTTCAGGGTGGAAGAGAAACACATTTACTTTTAACTGATCTTAAACATAAACAAGTGTGATGTAATTACAGATTCTGCATCTCTGTAAAGGTCATATAGATGGTGAAAAAAGTCAAATATGTCCTTTTAGGTGCGACTCACACTCAGCTCATCCAAGGAGCAGAGAAGGCCAGTAAAGGGAAAGTAATGGGTCGCTTCTTCCAATTTCACCCTCGCCGCCGTGCAAAGCTCGTTCCCTGGCTTGCACAGTGGATCAGAAAAGGTGCTGTTCCTGTGGCAACCATGAACATGCAGCTCGCTGTTCCGGAGGGAGAGGAGGTGCCTGACGCCTGGCACCATCAGCTCATATTTGGCGTCACAACTAATGCTGTTTTCATGACCAATCCATTAGATGTAGGTGAGTAAAGGGAAGGAAACAACTTTGTCTATTAGGAGAATCCTGTCCTCTGTTGGTGTAATTTCTTTGGTAAAATCTCTCTAGTAAGCCAGGGAGAAGTGCACCAACGACTCTGCAGCGAATCTGTACTGCTGATCCGCCGAGAAGACGTCCTGCAGCGGATGACACCTGATTGCTGCCTGTCCAGCCTCTCTGAGAGTCAGTCTGATCCACGATGGAAAGCCCTAGATGTTGAGGGTAAGTCTGTTTCTAATGCTTTTCTTCCTGCACTTTGTCACTTGATATGCAGCCATGTCTTACACACATTTTCCTCTTTTCTTTAGGTCAGGTGAGGCAAATGGTTCTAGAGGAACAAGAGCAACCCAAGTTAAGACACATCACAATCCCTGCAGCGTACAGTTCAGGCATTACACTCTTCGCCCTACGACACTCAGAGTTAGGACAAGAACTTCTCTGTGCTCCTGAGCTCCCTTTGTTGTGACCGGACTGACACACATGGACTCAACGTTTTTTTACTGTAAAAAAAAAATGGATAAAACTGTATTGATCCCTGTGTTTACTATCAGTGTTTATTAAGGCATCTTAATAAACAGCAACTGTCTGATAAGGACTTTGATAATAAACTTTAAAAAGTTTTGTAAACTGGCACTGAAAATCTGATTTTAAGACATAAATGTGTTTCTTGATAAATTTTCATCCTCACCGACTACGACAAATAAATGGTTGTAATCCGGCATCTGTTCTCTGGCCCTAAGCTGCAGACACACAGTCACTCAACGTTTGAAAGTACGTTACCACATGAGGAGCTGCCTGTTTTTCTTGTGCGCTATTTAGACTTTTCTTCTAAATAAAGTTTTTCAAATAGCTATAGGGTCATTCATTCAAACTGACACAAGACCACCTGCCTGGCCTGACTGTGTTCGTTCTACTGCACTGATTCCATCATATAGTCACAAATAAACTGCTGTAACTCATCTGTGCCGCACTGCACCCAGACTTTTAACTACGAAAAAAAAAGCACAACCCATCAGTCCCCATTTGGCCACTTTACGCCATCTTCCAGTTAACTCTAAGATTGACTTTCAGGATTTATTGATTTCTTTCAAAAGCAGTAAATGGCAGAGCTCCAGCTTATATTTCAGAGCAGTTATGTGCAGATGCTTATATCAGCAGGCTAAACTCTTTTGATTGCTTCAAAGACCACAGTAAATGTGGTGGAGTTACTGAAGCTAGGACACCTCAATAAAAGAAAAAAGAATCACCATCAGTCTTTTAAAAGGACCAACTCAATTTTCTTCTTATCTATATTTACATTACAGCTCTTGAGTTGTTTTAAGGTGTTATTTATGATTAAATGTTTTGTATTTTCTGATTGTTTAGAAGGTACTTCCATAATTATTGTAATATTTGTTTAAATCAGAATTATTACCTCATTTCTGTTATCTTACATATGTAACTCAATGGTGGTGGTGGTGGTTTAATCTCTTTTTAAAAGCAGCACACTGTGTCACGCACAAGATACATTTTTGACTTTTCAAGTCTTTTTAAGTAATGTCTTATCCCTTGCACAAAAAAGAACAAAGGTCCTGCTAGCAGTTTCACCAAAGAGACATTTTCCCTCTAATCTCAGATGGTTTTAATTAATTTATCTCTTGAACCTTTGGAGGTGCTCTGCCCATAAGTTGGGAACCAAAGTCACTACAGTAAGTAGTTAAAATGTGCTCTTAGCAACAGTAATGTGCTGCTTATGAATTGATGCAATTATATTAATGATTTAAGGTGCATTAAGCGCCTTTGAGTATACTGAAAAGTGGTGATTATCATTATTTATTCAATCAAAGGGGTTATTTAATTGCATAATGAGTTTTTGTATTTTTGATACTTGGTTTTGCAAGTAATAGCCTATATTTTATGCAAGTAATACTATTCGTAGTAGTACAATTATTTGAAGAAAAGCATAAACACAAATTCTAGCACTGCAAATAATATTCTTATACAGATCTGCAAAATTTCTGTCCCCTAAAATACGTTTATTTTATGTTTATTATCTATTTGCACACCAGTGTACACATTTATTGCCAGGATGGATTGGATGCTCTAGATTATTTTGACTATATATTTTACAAATGTATTAAAAATATATAAATACTCTATAAATTGTATTTACCTCCAAATACACAACGAAAAAATGGAAAGATTTATGTTGTACCTTATTTAGGGAAACTGATTTGGCTCGACAACATCTGTTGTTGCTAATTACAGCAGCTAACTACAATTCCCATGATGCACTCGACAGTGACACCCCGCGGAAGTAGAAAACTTCAAAAGTTTGTCAAAAACTATCTTGAGGGACTGACTAAGGTAAGAGGCAGACAAACACACAAACGAAACAAGAGACCCGTGTATTGTTTGTTTATGTTATTTAACACTTTCAGGTGACTTTGTGTAGCGTTTGTCACCGCGTGTAGCTTCTGTAATCTCGGTGGTATATTGAATCCACGTGGTGTGTGTAACGTGTGGGTGGTGTGTTAACACAGTTTGTCTCCACAGTCAGTCAGTCAGTAAGCAAGCAGCAGGCTGAGAGCAGAGGAGAAGCTCCTCAGTGGTGTCCGAACTGGGCTCCGGCTATTTCCTGCGTCACAGTTACACTAGCACACACAGGTGAGTCCAAACATCACGCGCGTTGTTCATTTCACCTGTGGGTATTTTGCTAATGTTTAGGAAAAGGTGACTTCAAAACTGTTACTTTCAGGAAAGAGCGTTATTAATGCATTTCGCTTAAACTTGTACTGACTAAGTGAATTGAATTTAGGCGCTGTCGATATATTGGGAAGAAGTTGCATCAGAAATTAGAGTGTGTGTTTTTATGCATGTGCAGCCATAAATATGATGCAGACTGTGGGTCAAATGTTTGTTTTGACCTCTTTAAACGAGTAAAAGTTTGAATTCATTCACACCCTAGTTTAGTTTTTGCTGGAATGATTCAGTGGAGTTCAATAATAAAAGTTCACTTTAAAGTAATCAGTTGTCACAGATTCTCATAGAAAGTGCAGTTTAAGGAGTGTTTAAAACATGCAGCGTTTGACTCGTGCATTTAATTTGCTCTCTGCCATGTGAGTCACATGAGCAGTCATTTCAATCAAAGTCAGTGATTTAACTAACTGTGCAACACTCACTGATTTGTACTTTATCTTATCCCAGTTTGTGTTCAACTGCATGTGCTCGTCGTTACTAAAGGAAATCAAACAATCAGATGGTTTAATCTCTGACCCTGTATTGTTGGAGCTGTGGGGGTTTAAATAGCAGTGTGCACTTAATTTTTGACTTTTTTTTATGTAAAAGTGTGTCCTTACTGTGCTAAAAGGTGAAATGGCTTCTCTTAAATTGCAGTTTTGTGTAAAAGTGTTCTAGTTAAGGATGGTGGAAATAACATTCCTAAAAGCACTTGCATCATTTAGGTTTTTATCTCAGTGCATGTCATTATCTCATTGATCTGAATGTGTGACAGACTGTAGAGGGTGTTTACACTGTTTTTACTATGACATTCCTTCAAATATAGTTAATCATCAAATCTTATTTACAGGTGGTTACAAAAAGTATCATTAGTACATGAAGAAAACGTGCCACTGTTGAGATATAAAATCCGCATAATAACAAATATAATATTTACTGAACGGAACATTGGTTTGCTTCGGAAACCAAAATGTGATCCGGTCAGTGCGTTCAGCAAATGAAAACACCCAGAGAGAGAGAGAGACTACAGAATAACTGCTCTGCCAAGCTGATGCTCCACTCACTGGTTCACTGTATATCAACCTGATAATGGCTTTGTGTTTCTATGCAAATGAGCCCTGTTCTCAGTTGCTAGTGATTTGGTCTTGCTTGGTGACCACGCCATTTAATTGTTGATTAATTGTCTTGTGTTTTTGTTCTAGTTGATTGGATCCTTGTTAGTGTGGCATTAAAGATAATATAAGACCCCAGGCATCAGAAAAGGTCAGCGGTCCCTCGCAGCTTTGCAAACTCCTTTCGTTATAGGTCAGTCCTTGGATTCAGTTTAATGGTTAATTTACGAACACTGAGCCACAGATGAGAAGCATTTTTTATTCTGTAGAAAAGCCGTGAATGGTTTCTGTGCAGTGTTACATGATGTGATTTGTTACTCTGCTCAGGTACCATGTCCGAGCGGGTGCTGGTGGTTGGGAGTGGTGGACGGGAGCATGCGCTGGCCTGGAAGCTGGCCCAGTCATCACGGATACAGCAAGTCCTGGTGGCACCGGGTAATGCCGGCACCGCGAGCTGTGGGACAATCAGCAACTCTGGTGAACACAAACACTAAGGCTCTTTAGTTCAATCTGGGGGAAATGATTGTAAATAAATAACAAGCTACGACCAGCACTTGCTTCTCTTAAGTTAATGTAATAGAACAGCAGATATTTTGAGTTGTTAAAGTAGGAACAACACAGGTGTAGTTAACATTAACAGTTGCTGTGTGGCTCTAAACAAATTGTAATTATCACTTGCACTTTTCCTGCAATGACGTGTCAATATGTTTGCTGTGAAAAAGGTCCGTGACAGAAAATGGGGAAACTGCAAACTCCTTATAAAAAAGCAAATGGTAAATTTAAACAAACGAGGTTTAACATGCTAATTACTAAGTTTTAAAGGGGCTAGTAGACAGATTTTACCTTTACACAGTGCTAGGCTAGCTGTTTACATTCGTTTCCAGTCTTTGTGCTAAGCTAACAGCTGTTGTAGCTTCATATTCAGCACACAGACACGAATAGCATCAATCTTCTCATCTAATTCTTGACAAAAAAAATGCATATCTTCACCAATAGCGAATTGTCTGCTACTAATGAAATAGTTTTAAATAGCTCTAGAATTATTTAAATAATTTCAGACCCTCACAAAATAAGTGACAGCCCAGACATGACTTTTTTTTTTCTTCTAATATTGTATATTTTTTTTATTTAATGTATATATATTTTGGTATGAACATACAAACTGACAGTGTAAACCACTTAGATTATAATGTTTACATCTAAAAATTGTTTGATGTTATTTTCACATCAGTCATAACTACTGTAACTCCTCAGGGTGTCAGTAAATGCAACACTAAATGTATGATATCCATACGTAAACTCAAGAGAAGTGTCTTCACACAGAAGTATGTTTAATTAATGCACTGACTGAATTAATTTGATGTGTTGTGTTAAATAAGTGATGATCATTATGGTATCAGGCAGCTGAAAAGTGTAATGACGTCTGAGTGTTTCCTTTTTTTTCCCCACCTTTCTATGCAGAGGTGTCAATAAGTAACCACACCATCCTGGCTCAGTTCTGTAAGGATCATCATGTGGGGTTGGTTGTGGTTGGACCTGAGGTACCGTTAGCAGCAGGTAAGAGAACGTTTGCATGCTTTTTCATTGTCATCACTGAATTCCATGTTGAGTCCTTCCTTTTTATTTTAACGTCTCTTCCAGGTATCGTGGATGACCTGACGGCTTCAGGAGTGCCGTGTTTTGGACCCTCTGCCAAAGCAGCTCAGTTGGAGGCCAGCAAGAGCTTTTCCAAGGCCTTCATGGAGCGTCACGGCATCCCCACGGCCCGATATGGCTCCTTCACTGACCCCCAGGAAGCCTGCAACTACATCCGCATGTCAGTGCAGTAGACAGACACAGATCTGTTCTTTGGAAAAGTGTTTGTCCACATGTCCCCAGTATAATAGAATATTAAAAACTAAATGTTTGGTGAGACTGTAACATCATTCGTATCAGTTTTGATTTCCAGTAAGTTCTTTTTGTTTGTTTGGCCCATTAAACGTAAAAATTTGTGTCCTAATAACAAATGTGATTTGCCTTTTGAGATGGTTTCAGGAGTTAATGATCTAAGATGTTATTTTCTCACATGAGAGCCCCCCTCTACAGAAACTGATCAAACATAAATTGTTTTTTACAGGCAAAGAAAAAAATCAGTTCTACTCAGTGAAAGTCATTTATTTGGTCATATAAACCATCATAGGGAGAACAACAGCTGCCATGTTCTCAGTGTTCGTCCATATGGATCCCAAACACCAGTGTGCTCTGCAAATGTTCAGTGATGCACAGAAATATGATTTTCTTTTAGTCAGCAATGCAACATCTGTTCCATATGTGTTTGTGTGACAGGAAGTTGATTGTTATTTCACATTAATCATTTTGTTTTCTGTTTGGGGGTCTGCAGGGCGAACTTTCCTGCACTGGTGGTGAAGGCCAGTGGTCTGGCAGCAGGGAAGGGAGTCATTGTGGCAAGAGACCAGGACGAGGCTTGTCAGGCTGTGATGGACATTATGAAGGTGCAGGACTATAAAGCTGTGTGTGATAAAATATTTTGTAGTATTTGGCTAAAACGTAACTGAAGTAGAAAAACTGTTGTAATGATTATTCAGTCACTTATTTGCATTTGATAAACACTGTAATCAGTGCTAATTCCCCCAGTATGTTTCTGGCCTATTTAAATCTGCTGTAATTATTATTATTTTTGTATATTATGAGACATGCTGACCCCCAGGAAACAATCCACCAAATCTGCACTTCCCCTCAACTTTATGCTGCATTTAGCTCTTTAGCACTTCAGTTTATGGAGGTTTAACCTTCTGTTATCTTTCCTCACTGCCTCATAATTTTGTTTATTAAAACTTGCTGTGGATTTTATTTTCATTTTGTCTTTCTATCCTTTTTTTTCCCCACATTGCATCTTATAAGTTTTCAGCAGTTTTCTCGTATTTAAAGAAGTCTCTCTTGAACAGGACAGAGCATTTGGAGCTGCAGGGGAGACGGTGGTGGTAGAGGAGCTTTTAGAAGGAGAGGAGGTGTCTGTAAGTACAACTTTTATACCAAAGTGCATTGTGGAATTTTTCAAACTTTACCTTAACGTAACAGGAAAATTGACGGGATGTTTATGCTCCTGTAGTGTCTGTGTTTCAGCGATGGCTACGCAGTGTCTCCGATGCCTCCAGCACAAGATCACAAGCGGCTGCAGGATGGTGACGTGGGGCCAAACACTGGTGGCATGGGGGCCTACTGTCCCACCCCTCAGGTACTGTGGTTACATTAAACAGTGAGCTTCTGTTTTACACTGCATTTCTTCCACTGGACACAGTGAAATTGTAATATTTTATTCTACTTTATTTAATTAATATTTCGTCTTCCTCGCTCTCTCTTGTGTGCTGTTATGTTGAATTAGCTGCTCATAACTTGGCTGTTTCTCTCGGTCCTGTGCAGGTGAGTCAGGAGCTGCTGCAGCAGATCAGAGAGACGGTTCTTCAGAAGACGGTGGATGGGATGAGGGAGGAGGGAACTCCTTACCTGGGCAAGTGCTTTTTTTTTTATTTAGATTTTTAGTCCCACATATCAATTTTGTATATGTTTGCACTGGAGGACTAGAACATAGCTCCTAGTTCGTATTTTTATGTGCTTTTCCAGGTGTGCTGTATGCAGGACTAATGCTGACAAAACAGGGGCCAAAGGTGCTCGAGTTCAACTGTCGCTTTGGTGACCCTGAGTGTCAGGTGTGTTTCACTGTCTGGTGTCTGTCATTTGATCATCTTAATGTATATCTAACATTAAATGTCTTTAAGGTTACTCTTTTTTTTCTTCAGGTGCTGCTGCCCCTGTTGAAGAGTGACCTGTATGAAGTGATCTTAAACACCATGAATGGCAAACTGGCCTCCAACTCCCCCTTGTGGCACCAGGACAGCTCTGCAGTCACAGTGGTTATGGCCAGTGCTGGTTACCCCGGCTCCTACAAGAAAGGAGTAGAGATCACAGGTAGTACCAATGACACCACATGGGTAGAGGAGAAACTGCCAAAACATGCTGGAACCAAGTAGTTATTTTCAGTAATCTGCAGATTATTTTGTTGGTTAATTATTGAATATTTGCTCTATAAATTGTATTGTTGCATTATTGCATTGTATTTTCTTACAATGAAGATGGTATATTTAGATTTCCTGAAAATTTCCTAAAAATCCTCTCTGGTCTGGATCTTCATCCTCAGGTTTGTCCCAGGTTCAGGAGATGGGGCTGCAGGTTTTCCACGCCGGCACAGCTCTAAAGGAGGGAGGCGTGGTCTCCAGTGGTGGGCGGGTCCTGACTGTCACCGCAGTCAGATCGTCCCTGGAGGCAGCTCTGCAGGCAGCCAATCAGGGCGTGGCAGCCGTCGGTTTCCTGGGTGCCGTTTATCGCCACGATATCGGCCACCGGGCCATCGCCCACCTTAACCAACACAGGTGTGTGTGTGTGTGAATGTAGTACAGACTAAAAACACACACAAAGTTACAGTAAAACACTAAAGCCTGAAGCATTCCCTGTATGTTTTTGTGGAGTTTCTTGTGTTTTTGTTATTCTGTAAATCGTGTAGAACATCTTCAATAATAGGTTTTTTTGAGATAACCATGACCTGGATGACTGAGAATCTTCACAGATATCTTCAATAATAAACGTCTCTTTGGCCGTACCTCCTGAACATCCTTTTAATGTGTGGTCTGATGATTTTACAGTGTTTCAGTTCCTGAGAGTTAGACAGACACGATATTACACTGGGAAGAAAAGTCACAGCCCATCAGTTGAGTGAGTGGTATTTCACTGTGTCTCTGACAGAGGTCTGACCTATAAGGACAGCGGAGTGGACATGGCTGCTGGTAACAAGCTGGTGGACATGATCAAGCCTCTGGCCAAGGCAACCGCTCGTACAGGTAACTTGATTCTCATACAAAAACTAAAGACTGTGCAGGAAATCATATTTATGCACATGTAAATAATGATTAGATGCTTGTATTTTCCAGCACTTCAGCACTGGGATGTGTTGTTTATTGTTGTTTTAACATCTCTGTGATTTCTCAGGCAGGATAACTTGTCTTGGTTGAAGCAGCTCACTGAATCCTTTTTGTCATTTAGAAACAAATAGGTGTATCTTTGATAATTGTACTCATAAATTCTGTGACTGTCAGTTCAGAGACAAATTTAGCATCCCTAATACAAACACAATCAAATGATAATGGATGAAGCAGTAACCGTGTCTATAATTGCCTCTTTTTTTTTTTTCCTTCTTCCTTTTCAGGGTGCAGTGCAGAACTCGGGGGCTTTGCAGGGCTGTTTGACTTGAAAGCAGCAGGATTTGTCGACCCAATCCTCGTATCTGGGACAGACGGAGTGGGGACCAAGCTCAAGGTGGGAATTAAATTTTTGCCACACCTTTTGTAGGAGACATAATAAGTCATGTTTTTCATGTGGACCTTTCTGCTAAATGTCATCACTGTTCAAATATGTGGCAGCTTTAAAAGCAAAGTCCTGGAACAAATTAGAATGTCTATAAAGAAAATACTAAAACTTCGACTTAGTCCAAACTTCCAGATCGACTAAGAAATAGCCATTCAAAATTGGATCCAAATTTGGCTTAGAAATAATAGAGCAGCAGGGGAGATACGCTAATCTCGAGACACTCAAAAGCTTAGACTTTGGCTTCCTAAAACCCCAGATACAGATTTCATTAATTTAAAGTCCGAAAGATCCATGATTATTTAATGGACACTTAAAAGGTGGTTTAGCTCATTGATGTTGAGTCGAGATTTTTTTTCAATTAAAGTTCATCAAAGTTATATTTATATAAAAAAAAAAAAAGTCACCACATCTGACAATTGAATTTCAAATCTTCAGTTGCAGCCACATGTTTTAATTGTAGAATTGAATGTATTTTATATACATAACTCTCAGCTTTAGTCTGTTTACTTTTCTTATAAAACATTTTGCTGAGTTTAAAAATATAATTTTTGTCTTTAAATCATCAGATCGCCCAGGCGTGTAGGCAGCATGCTGGTCTGGGTCAGGACCTTGTGGCCATGTGTGTGAATGATGTACTGGCCCAGGGCGCCGAGCCACTGTTCTTCCTCGACTACTTCTCCTGCGGCAGCCTGGATGTGGACGTGGCTGCATCGGTGGTTGGGGGCATTGCCAAGGCCTGCGAGGCGGCCGGCTGTGCTCTACTGGGTGAGAAGACACGTTGCTCTAAGAATCTGTCTGGCATGTTGATGGTGTTGCAAATCCAAATGTTACATTTCTACTTAGAAAAGTTATTGATTCACAGTTGTAAGTCACCATTTATATGTAATAATGTTCAGTTAGGTGCTTTGCTTTAAAAAGCTGAGTGTAGTGTGTCATGACTTGTATTTTTGGCCTAAACCTCCTTCTGCGTCCATGTCCAGGTGGTGAGACAGCAGAAATGCCGGGGGTCTACGCTCCAGGGGAGTATGACCTTGCTGGGTTCTGCGTTGGGGCAGTGGAGCGTGGAAACCTGCTGCCCAGGCTGGGGGACATCGCTGAGGGGGACCTGCTGATCGGAGTGGCCTCCTCGGGGGTCCACAGCAATGGCTTCAGCCTGGTCCGCAAAGTCTTGGAGAAGGCCAACCTCAGCTACAGCTGTGCCGCTCCTTTTGGCAAGCAAGGACAGTCTGTAGGTAAGTCACCTCCAGGTCACAAAGCTGCACCAGAATTTCAGCTTCTCAGATGATTAAAAAAAGATTTTCTGGTTTTATATCACAGTTAATTAAAAAATTTGTGCGGACCGTTAATCTGGAGACATCATCTTGCGCTTTGGGATACTGTGACACACCTTTCACTACACATTTTATAGACCAAACAGTTAAAATAATCAGCAGATTAATCAGTGAAAGTAAAATTGTTGGCACTAAAATATTAAATCATAGCCTTGACCCTTAATTGTGGGAGCTTTTGTCTGTCATTCTGTTCAGGGGAGGTTCTGCTGACACCAACAAAGATCTACAGTCGTCCGCTGCTGCTGATCCTGCGCAGCGGAGCCGTCAAAGCCTACGCTCACATCACAGGAGGTGGGCTTCTGGAGAACATCCCCCGGGTGCTGCCCCAGCAGCTGGCAGTTGATTTAGGTGAGATGAAAGTACACAGAGACTAAATTTTAATTTGCATCATAAGCGTATCAAAATGTCGACCTCAGCAATCGGAAAGTTGGTTCACCTCTCGATGAAGCTGCATTTGCATTTTGGAAATACATGTAAATTGTTTAAGAGTTTCATAATGTGAGGAGGAAAAATAGGAATAAGGTCTGTTGCTTGTATCAACATTTTCATACTTGCATGACCTTCAGTTTAACTGAGAATATGAATAAACAGCCTTTCTACATTCAGCACTGTTCCCCTCCACTTATTGTTTCTTGAGTATTCTAGTAGCCTTGGGATCATTTTCACTGACTTGAAGATTTAGAGGTCACTTTGCAGCTGTTATTTAAAGCCGCAGCTCCCTCATTAATATTTACACTTGGTGTTTATGCGTGGCTCAGATGCCTCTCGATGGAGCATCCCTCCAGTATTTTCCTGGCTCCACAAGGAGGGGGGTCTGAGTGAGGAGGAGATGGCCCGCACCTTCAACTGCGGCCTGGGGGCTGTGCTGGTGGTTGCCCCCCAGAATGCTCAGATGGTGCTATGCCAGCTTCAAGCCCATGAGGAGGCCTGGATTGTGGGTTCAATAGCACACAAGCAGCCTGGTGAGACAATGCAATTCTTCACTCTGATGAAATACAGCACAGATTCACTGAGCATTAATAAAGCAAGTTAAAAATAAATAACTGTCTTTTTGTGTGTGCAGGTGCAGAACCTGTGGTGGTTCGTAACCTGAAGCACAGTCTGCTGAATGCAGCCCCAGCCTCGAGTGGAGAGTTGGAGGTCGAACAAAATGGTGGATGCCATGGCAACAGCAGCACGCCACGCAAAAGGACCAGAGTGGCTGTTCTCATCTCTGGCACAGGTGTTTTTTATTTGTTGTTGTTCTCTAGTAAGAACTGCAGGTCTCAGAATACCTTTTAATGAATAGTGGATTGACTGCATATTGCTGACACTTAGCTGCTCATCCTTTAAGTTATCCTTCCATCAGACTGATATCTTGTGGGTAGAGTAACCAGTAACTTCCTGGAAGCTCTGCTGGTTGCTGAACAACTTGTCCTGAAAGAAAGTGTGGCTCATAAACCCCAGTATCACTGCGATGTGTCTTAAGATATAACAATATAGCAATAAGGATTTATGTTTTCCAAAGTTTTTGCGTTTCTTTATATATATATATATATATCACTAGATTCTATTTGTTGTCTCAGGCACCAACCTACAGGCCCTGATGGAGCAGGCCAAACATCCATCCAGCTCACCAGAGATTGTGCTGGTCATCTCCAACAGACCTGGAGTCCAGGGCCTGAAGAGAGCATCGCTGGCTGGCATCCAGACACGGGTAATTATACTAATACAAATAATGATGAACTAGATGCAGAAATGATCAAATTAAACTACTTAATCAATGTTTGCGCTGAAAACATTTTTGTATTAATGTTTCAGCACAAACTGCTCATAAATCACTTGTCAGACTGCTGAATACCACCTCTTCATGAGGAGTTGGGCTTGTGTGAAATTTGGTCATTAGCATATGAATCAGTGCCAAAAATATTCCCATACAGTCAGCTTAGTTTGTGGAAAAGTTTAATCTTCAAAAATGTCACCAAATAAAAACATAACAGATTTGAGAGTCACTTACATTAGAGGAGAAAGAAAACAAACAAAAAAAATGTTAATAGTAAATCTGACATGACGTGTCATCAGAGCAGCTCTGTACTGTGACATAGAGAAAGTAAACCAAAAGAATAACTTTTCCTGATTTTATTCAAAGATTGATAGTTAAATGTTGTAGTTAAAAACCGGTTCAGCACAGTTTGTTTTACGTTATTTAAGACCGTTGCAGTTATCATCACACAGTATGGCTTTACATGCATCCAGGTTTTCTGACACAAGCATAAACAAATGGAGAATAACCCTTTACTGAAACACAGGACTCTACATAAAAGCCTAAATTCTGTTGATACATTTGTGTTTCTGTCTGACCCCCGACTAGGTGGTGGACCACAAGCTGTATGGGAGCAGAGCAGAGTTCGACAGCACCATCGATCGCGTTCTGGAAGAGTTTGAGGTGGAGCTGGTGTGTCTGGCTGGATTCATGAGGATCCTCACAGGAACATTTGTCAAGAAATGGAACGGTAAGAAAATGCTGTTTGGATTAATAATACGCTTGAATGTACATATGATCATCAGTCACAGACACATCACCTGTGTGCTTGTCTTATTACAGGAAAACTACTCAACATTCATCCATCCCTGCTGCCCTCATTCAAAGGAGTGAATGCCCAGAAGCAGGCCCTGCAGGCAGGGGTGCGGGTTTCTGGCTGCACAGTCCACTTTGTAGCAGTAAGTATGACATGATGACATTTACATGCACTTGGTGCCTTAGGGAGCCCCATAAGGGTCATGGTGGTGATTTTTTTTTTTTACACTTTTGAATTATGTTTTGTTCTCCCTCTGATCTTTGACAACAGTCAGTTATTCTGAGAGGAGCCTATGTGGTAAGGCTGGTGGTTATGACTGTCACATTAACTCATGATGGTTCGACTGTATGGAACAATCAGCAGGTCTAGGCCGAATGGTAAACCACCTGCAGCTACAGTGAATGTATATGGTGGGTAGGGTGGTTACTTAAATTGACTGGACTTTAACTGTCATTCCAAACAGTTTGTTAACATGATATATTCACTGTAGCTGCAGGTGGTTTGCCTCTCTGCGTGAAGCTGTGGTTGTGGATATTTGACCATCATAACCTAATGTGTACAATCATAACTGAAGCACAGGCACAGCTATAGTAACAATCAACAGCACCATCCCAGTTCTAATCCCAGCTACAATGCTGCTTGTACAGCTGAGGGTGAACCAAGTTGCTCTGAGGGAAGACAAGTAGCTTTCCAAAAGATCCATTTTCAGAGACTTAAAGTGCAGTGTACATGTGAACTAGGCCTAAGTAACCTTGTTAGTCTGTTTAATGAATTTACCATTAGTAGCACTTTACAGTTCACTAATATGTAAATACGGTAATATTTTAGTAACGTCTAATAAAATATCACTGTAGTTACTAAAGTAATAGGAGGCCAAAAACACGTCTGGAAGTTGAGTCGTGGCAACTGGACGTGCTTGGACCTTACTTTGTTGTAAGGCTGAAATTTTTCAATATTCGCCAGAAAAAAGTTCCAGACACATTCGTAATAGTGTGAAAACCAAACACCAAGAGGTAATTACCTGCAAACAGTCTGTGTAATAACAATAAAACAGAGCTGTAAAATGCAAAACGACCTGTTTTTACTTTATTTCATGTTAATGTACGTAGTGATAAAGATTGGCAACATGTTGCAGTCAACAGTTCCTACAGAAAAACGTCCATTTGAACTTAAATCTGCGTTATATCTATCCAAGAGGTCTCCAATGTGCAGGGTTTAAGACCTATACTGCAACTTAAAAAGGTGGAAACAGGTACTTTGCATTTTACAGCTGTTTCATGATTACATAGTAATTACAAGTGTTTGCAGGTAATTACTGTAGCTGTTTGACATATTACGTAGATAAACATTGCTTAGACCAAGCTGTTGCATCATCATTATTATTACTCATTACCTTTATTAATTACCCCACTATTATCAGAAAGCTGTAAAGTGCTACCCAATTGTGTTGATTTCTGAATAACCAGGTTACTTAAGTATTTGGAAACACACACTATCAAACCAAGAGACAAATACCTGAAATGTGTCTTAAATTCATGGATCACACAGCCATTGTTTTGTTCTTGTGTGTAGGAAGAGGTGGACGCAGGAGCCATCATCGTGCAGGAGGCAGTGCCAGTGCTGGGCAGCGACACAGAGGAGAGTCTGTCTGATAGAATCAGAGAGGCGGAGCATCGCGCCTTCCCTGCTGCTCTGGAGCTCGTGGCCAGTGGCACAGTCCGGCTCGGAGTGAATGGACGCATCATGTGGAAGTCAGAGAGTTAAAAAAACTTAACCAACACTGACAACAGTCTCCTTAAACATGCTGTTATTGAATAAAATAGACTAACAATGCAAACTGACTGATAGAAAACAAAAGATAACTGTGCTTTTTTCAGAATATTTCATGTGTTGGATACATTTCTTCATCGAACTCAAAGCTTGTCAAACGTATGTATATGAAATGTAACTTTGCAGCTTCTTAGATAAAGAAGCACTATACTTGAAGCTAATTACATTCCAACTGTACATGAATAGAAATTGCATGGTTAGTAATGCTGTCTGGATGGAGTATGTTATTTCATCATTAAACCTGCCTGGCTGAATGCAGGGAGTCATTATTGTGAAATACTTCATGTGGTGTTTGAATCTAATTTACACAGTTGATAGCTGCAATAGTTTAATCTGAGCATGTGTGTATTGGAAGCACCTCGGTCTATAAATGCTACTTTCTTGCTCCAACGCTAAACCATTAGACTGAGCTTAAATTTTCTCTACTGTAAACATTTGTTCTTACAGCTTCCAAAACTCCAAAAGGATATTTGTGTGTTCATGTTTGTTGGCACCTGTGAAAGCGCAGGACAGACAGTCTCTCATTTCCAGCTCGTTTGGACAAGCAGGACTCTCCCTTCAAGCCATATTTGCCCAGTAAATGGATTATCTCCTCTGGTGAGAAAGAGGAAAGGTTACACTTGTTATCCAAGCTAAAACTAAACTTACTAACTCAAAGAAAATGAACTCACCAGGATTGTTCTCTGCAATGGTAATGAGGTAGAACAGTCCTTTACTGGAGAGTAGCTGTGATACAACAGGCAGAAATCTGTCAGTCACCTCTCGACCTCGCTTCCCACCAGCCCAGGCAGCCTCTATGCCTGTACTGCCAACCTGAGGAAGAAGAAAGAGTAAAACATGATGTGATTCACGTCTCTGAACTTCAGATAACCTGCTAAGCAGTGCTGAACCACCTCTTCTGAAGGAGTCACCACATAGGGAGGATTAAACAGGAGCACATCGACTTTTCCACTCAGCTGGGGTAGAAGGACCTCCGCCTGATGGAAAAAGGAAAACTTTTTAATGTTTGTCTTGTTAGTTTTTAATGATGAATTTCCCCTTTAATAGCTGGTGTCTTTTTGTGATCCAATCCAGAGGAAAATACTGCAGTTTCTACTCACTAATTACTTTTAAAAATATATGAACTAATAAGTTTTATGGATTAACAACATATCAGTGGTTAAAATCAACTCCACAGTGGGGTGGTGCCACCTCCTGGCTCTGATTGGTGGATCAGGACAGAGCAATGGATTCTTGCAAACTGCAAGTTAAAGTAAAACCTAAATGCTTTGACCACTTCAGCAAAAGGACCAAGCCACCAGATATCAACCAAACTGAACACCGCCATCATTTTCATTAACACACTTAGTGAGGGTGTTTCATCCCACCGTTATTTTTGTGTGACAAATGAGTCACACATGAAGTTTCATCAGACAACACCAACACTGTCAGGAATCATTAACAATAATATTCTGTGTCTCGTTTTAAATTTGTAAATGGCAAATGTATAATCCTACAAACACCCATGAAAAGGTTTAAAAAATAAAGTCTTACCAGATCTGTGATGACAGGCTGCAGTAAAACATTGTTGCAGGAGGCCGTCTTTGCTGTGCACTGTGCTGCTGCAGGATTCACATCTGTGCAACTGAAACACAAACACAAAAACAACAAGTAAGATTAAAGTGTGATCACTAGGGGTTTACCCCGTGTATCCACAGCAAGTAAAACTAAATGCATGGACTGCACATGGGAAAATGTTGCTTTTATGTGACAGTCACTCACAGATACAGAGCTGAAGGTCCAACCACTGACGCCAGAAATGCAGACACCACGCCAGAGCCACTGCCAACCTCCACACACACACATGGACTACACACGGTAAAAAAAAAAGAAACGCAACGATTCAGAAATCACATTCAAGTAAATAAAAGGAAATATGTTGAGGAAAAAGTGTCTCACCTCAAGCGTTGCAGTTTCTCTGCATCTTTCTCCAGAGCGTCAATCAAAAGGAAGGAATCCTCTGCCGGCTCGTACACATCTCTGAAGTTTCCTCGTCCAGCGTGAGAGTAAATCGGTGTGGGATAGTTGGTACACATGTCTGCTTCACAGCTGGAGCTCATCAGTCAGTCATTAGCTACCTGCCTCGTTAGCCCCCTCCACGTGTTCCCGCTCCTCACCTCAGTGTCGGCTCATGTCCGAAACGGCTTTGGTTAGGTCAAGGTACCTTAAATATCCTTCATAAAACCTAAAAACTTACAATATGTTGACTAACCATATGAATGTGTGGAGTTTTTTAGCTTCTGTTGCTAACACATTCACACGCCAGTGCCGTGTTTACGTCTTACGTCACGATGACGTGTTCTTCTTCTTCTCATTGTTTTATGGTGGTTTGCAAACGACGAAGTGGTACATTACTGCCACCAATCGGTATGAAATAGGTATATATATGAAAATAAACATACTCTGTCACTTCTCATGTTGAATAAAGTATAATTTTGTCTCCTCTGCTGCTTCTTCCTGTGCTTCTCATTTGATTTTATATGAATTTTGAACCAATTTTGTAACTATCATCCTCTTCTTCTCACAATTTCAGCCTTGTCTAATCATGGTCTTTGTCTCTATTTTATTAAAGTTTGCTGTAATGCCAGTGTGGCTGCTTTTGTGTTCAGATAAACCATCACCGATCCTGATCCTGGTACACTGAATGCAATTTAAATTTTTTTGTCTGAACTCTTTAAAGCATTTGTGTAGATGCAGTAGCCTACAGCCATGACAAATAAAAAAATTTGTAAACAAAGTGCATTATGGTGACAAAGTTGATACCTTCTTGGCATTTAAAGTTTATTTTCTGTCAACAGATTCTTAGATTGGACATAATGATAAATGTACAAGGAACATAATCCGGAGGGTTGCAATTAATAATCCGGCTTCTGCATACTTTGATAAGTTGTACATTTGCATAGATTGAAAAAAAAATAGTTATTACAAATGATTTATATATTTTTGGTTTTTATTATTGAAAAATACTCAAGAAATCTTTCTGAAAATATCAAACAGTTCCTATGCTGTTAATTTGCCTATGTTGGTGTTTTTCTTCTCTGCCAGAATATTCAGTTTAGTAGTTCAACTTGTTAAGTTGCTGTTTAGAAATTCTGTAGTTATTTGTTCAATCTTCAGGTGGTCACTAACTTATTAAAGTCAGAAGTGCTGAAGGTAAAAAACCTCATGCGATTTCAAGACTTGAACAATTCAGCTAGGTGATTGAAGCCAATATCAAAGCTCTACAATCCAAATGTACAGCCACCCAAGAATGAACGGCTTTCACCTTGTCCTGCAGTATTTTGATATTGCTCTATGGAGGATGAAAAATAATTTAAGTAGAAATAAATCAACTAAAATAAATAAATACTATTATAAATATATGCATGAATAAAAAAATAACAAATGAAAATATACTGAAACACATACATAAATATGTGCATATATTGGTCAGCTGGGGGAAAAACACCCAGTCTGGCGACATATTGCAGAACCTTTGAATTTTGTGGCTATAACTACATCAACATCCATAATGGCCAAATAGCTTAGAGAGAACAGGTTAACTCTAGTTTCTCTTTCAAAGGATGTAGGGTACATAGGGTAGATCTGTAGGAAAGAGTGAAATACCCCAAGAAAGAATCTAGAGCTCACTGGCTAAACAGCACGGGGAGTTACAGGACAACAGCAGTCCAAGGGCCACTGGTTCAATCCCTGGAAAGTGTCAGTACATTTCTAAATTCGTCACCCAAAGTGAAAAATCAAATGTTTAGTGAGATAACATCCCAGTTCTTAGGGGTGTTGGTGGCTTGGTTTAGATGACTATTCCCCCAAGAAAGTTTTGATCACATAGGTTGGGACAGGGTTAGATAACAAGTGGATTCCTTACAGTGTACTCTTGAACTTTGAAGGTCAGGACACTTTGAAAGTGTGAAATTATCTAAGGTAGAACATATTGCTGTTGGGATGAATATTTTAGGAGTTTAGAGCAGAGGTTGGAAATCTGAAGGCTTTAGGTTCAATACTTATGTGGATCAGTGACTTTTAAAGGTCACTGTCCAAAAAAAAAAGTATAAAATGCTCCAAAAAACAAAAACACTGAATAGCTTATAGTGTAAGATAACTGGTTAGCATTCCTGTGGCCATGGTTCAATCCTCATCATTGAATTTTAAAGGCCACTGTCTTCAAAAGAGACAAAAATTCTCCGAGGAATCTTAGGTCAGTGCCTGGTTAAATTGCTGAAAATTAGAGGGCATGTAAGATATCTGGTGGTTATCCTTATGTGACTTAGTTATTTTTAAAGGTCATCATTATAAGTAAAAAGTGAAACACACATTGCACCAAGTGGCCAGATAGCTCAGGTAGTTAGAAACCAGCTTAGTAGACTGGTGATTATGAATTCAAGTCTTATAAGGGGTCCATAAATTTTGAAGCCCAGGTCAGCGACATCGCACGGCAACTGTGCCACAATGGTACAGTAGCCTAGCATGGAAGGAACAACGGTGACAAACTTGCCGTGCCCGGTGGCGGCTGCAGGTGCTAAATAAGACAGTTAAGAAAGTTACTAGATCTTTCTTAACTAAGAAGAACTAAGACCAGGCAATGAAGAGCCTAACCTTTGAACATTTTAGGCTTTCCTATAGATAAGTCTTCAAAATTCAATGATTCTTTATAAGGTTTGAATCCATGTCTAGAGGACTACTAACATGTTCCCTAACAGTCTGAGCTACTCAGCCCTTTCACTTGCTGTTTTTTTATAGGAGCATTTCCCTCATTCCTTTCAACATTGACCTGAGCTTCAAAATTTATGGACCCCTTGTAAGACTTATACTCACCAGTCTACTAAGCTGGTTTCTAACTACCTGAGCTATCTGGCCACTTGGTGCAATGTGCGTTTCACTTTTTACTTATAATGATGACCTTTAAAAATAACTAAGTCACATAAGGACAACCACCAGATATCTTACATGCCCTCTAACTTCCTAAGCTATTTCACCAGATACTCAGACCACAGCATTTGACTCTTCTTTCAACAATGTCAATGGGACACATAAGGAACACACAGCTTCTAGTATTTAGAGAAATCCTGAAAATCCCTGTTCATATAGATTTATGTTGAATGTATTAATACTCATCTGTTCATGGGTGCCTCTTAAGTGACAAAGATAATTATTACAACTACTGAAGAGCATTTTACTTATATATACAGTACATACAGTCAATTTATACTGTTGCGGTTGAACATCTTAATTAGGTGCACTGTTGAGATTAGTTGTTTTGATATTATGTAAGGCTATATCATATTCTGGCATTTTCACAAAGATGCGTCAGTGATTATTGGTCTTAACAGATTGAGTGTGTTCTTATCACAAAAAATGCAATGTATAAATTAATCTAGAGATAAATGTTATAGTATATATTCAAAATGTTTATGAAATATACATTTATAATAAAAAACTTATTGAATGAGCAGAAATGTGAAAAGTGTTGTATGTATTATTTGCGTTATTAACATTAACACACCAGTTCACCTCTACACTACTCTTGAGCCAGCACATGACGTAGCCTCTGTAATGGACAAACACACGCAACTATGCACCGATACACAAACACTAATACCTCTGAGATCAAATTATAGCTTCTCACCCAAAAGCAAAACGATTTACATGTTTCTCATTAGCCAGTTTGTCTTGTTTATGATCACTCTATAAAGTAACACCTCTACTGCACTGAGGCACCAAGCCAATCTGAGGTGTTAAAAACGCACTGATGCAAGAACGGGATGAAAACAGGTAAACAAGTCAAACAGAATTGTTTAATGTACTTGCTGAAACTAAGGAAGACTCTCATAAAGTTTTAAAGATCTGATCAGTTTTTTAAATTGATGCAGTCTGGGAAAAAAATAAACTTTTAGTGCAGCTCACTGAGCTTAAGGCTGCAGGCACTGATGCAGATCAGTACCTGCAAAAACCACCAAAACAAAACAAAAACACTTTAAATAATACTCTATGCCTGACATGGTACACTTGAAGCTAATTATTTGCAGTTTCCTGGTTGTCTGCATAAATTAATCATGAAATTTGATCTGATCTTCACTAAAGTCAGAAATGTTTCTCTAACTATAGTTTTTTTTATCTGTAACTACCCGATTATATCTGATCTCTCTGAACTCTTAAAAATATTAAATCCTTTTATTTTTTATTGTATTTTTCAGTATCCTTAGTTGTCATTCTAGTCGATATTAGGCTACTGCAGGATTTGTTTAATTTCCATATCCTTAACTTTACTTTACAAATAGGTTTAATTAAGTGTAGTTATAACATATTAGATTTTCAGAGAACCACTCCCCCCCTGATTTTTGGTGTTTTAATTTTTTCAAGCTTTATGCTTGAAAAAATACTTATTTTTACAATGTCAGTTGTCTTTTTTATTATTGTTAAATGGATCAAGTTCACACAGTATTCCAATTCTTCCCATTACTTATAAATTAATATAATAATTGCAATGCCCCAAATATTTTCAAGTTCCTCATAAGAATTTCTTCTAAACGTTTCCCATTCTTCTTCTTTTTAGTAATACTATATCTACTAACTCTTCTTATGTTATTACCCTAATTACCCATTTGTTAAAGTAGAATTAGAATTTATTTAAATCTCTATGTATGATTTACTCTTATTTCAAGGGTATACAGTTTCTTACAGTATTTAACAACTTCACTCTACTGTGCTTTATTTCTTCTACACTTCTTGAAGTTTCTCCTGATTAACAAATAAATTATTCCTTCCTAATTCGCTTAGTTTTTCTTTTTTTTTAAAGTGTGCCATTATTTCCCCTCATAAAACTGCTTTGGCTCATGCCCAAATCATTACAGGTGACACTTCTGAGGATTTATTTATAAGAGTTTAAGTTTGAGCAAAACAATTTACTAAGGGTTAAAACAAAACTAACATAGAAGTTACTTACTTACTGGGTAGCAAAGCCTTTATAAAACTTTATAAAGTATGACTACGTGAAAATCATCTGCAAAATGATAAATGAATAAAAACCACAAATAAATGTGAAAAGATAATGGAGGGAGAGAAAAAGGAGAGCAGTTGATGAAATTACAGATTACGACAATGACGAGAGACAGAGGTTGCATCATCTGTTGGGATTCTTGGAAAATGGGAGGGTGAAGAAGATAAATATGGAGTTCAATCATCTGTCCTCTTGCTTCCACCTCATCTCTGCTTCGTCCCTACCTGATGGACGGCACTGGGGGCCCTCATCTCTGCTTCCCCAACCTCAACTCCTCCTGCAGGCGACTGCTACGACCACCATCTGAGACTACTCTGCTCTACACCCTGCTTGTTTTGGTCTCTCTGCTCACTGTCACACTCAATTCACTCGTCATTTTCTCCATCTCTCACTTCCGGCAGCTCCGCACACCTACCAACACTCTGCTGCTGTCTCTGGCTGTGTCTGACCTGCTGTTGGGGCTGCTGGTGATGCCCATCGAAGGCCTGCGCTACATTGAGACATGCTGGCTGCTGGGGAGGTTATTGTGTGCACTGAGTCCTTTTCTTTTTTACTGTCTGATCTCTACCTCTTTGGGCCACATGGTGCTGATATCCATTGTTCGTTATCTGACTATTTGTGACCCATTGCTACACTCCTCTAAGATCACCCTGACTAATGTCAAAATCTGTATCTTTGTCTGTTGGGTCTCCTCAATTATCTACAATGGATTCATTCTAATGGGGCACATGGGGCACCCAGACAGATTCAGCTCCTGCTATGGGGAGTGTGTGGTGGTTGTCAGCTACATCCCAGGAACTATTGACCTTGTTGTCACCTTTGTTGCACCCTGTACTGTGATGGTTGTGCTGTATATGAAAGTGTTTGTGGTTGCTGTTTCTCAAGCACGTGTAATTCAGTCACAAACTGCTGCTAACAATGGCAGAGCAGCTCCAACTGCTAAAAAAACACAGAGAAAGGCAGCAAGGACTCTTGGGATTCTGATAGTTGTGTATTTGATGTGTTACTGCCCCTATTACTATCCTGTGCTTGCAGGTGAGGACACCTCCACTAGTTTATCTTATTACTCTCTACTGACTTGGATCATGTTGGTTAACTCTTGTTTAAATCCTCTCATTTATGCTCTGTTCTACTCCTGGTTTAGAAAAGCCATCAAACTCATCTTTACACTGAGAGTACTAAAGGCTCACTCTCAGGAGGCCATGATCATGTAGAAATAGCTAAAAGTTAGATATTGCATTGATTGATATTTGACATATTGCAGTATCTTGTACCTCAGACCAGACGTTTCTGAAGAACCTCAGAGACAACATCCTCAGGCAAAGAGATTTTGTCACAGTGATGTTGTAAACAGGGTCTGTTTTTCATTTTACAGATACGCCTCATAACTGACTGAAGCACATTAAATGTGGCTGTTGCCACATATTTATAAATAAATAACACACACATGCTTCTTCATAATAAAGAGGATTGTTTATACATATTTCACTTAGTTTTATATTGACTACACTGTCATAAGCACAGATAAAGTAAAAAGAAAAGAGAGGTGAAATGTGTTTGACAAATAAAACCATAAATAAGACATTCAACAAATCATATGAATACACTGGAAATAATAATATGCTAGCTGAATGTAATGCAGTATAATAACTACACCTTCTAACTAAGTAGACTATACAGTAGGTTTGCGTGTTTCTCTGTCAACTATGTCTGTTCTGATCACTATTAATGATAACAATGTAATATTTATGCTATTAAAGAATGCAATCATTGCAGTTTTTACCGCTGCCATGTGTTGGGATCAAATTCACTTTTGCTTTGCTGCAAATTAAAAAGTCATACTAAATATAAATGTACTTTGTCCAAGCAAATCATATATTTATTTTAGATTTTAAGGAGTTCATGTTAGTCTGATTTATGAAACAATGTAAGTATCTCATCAGCTGAAACGTCTGCTGTAAAATAACATACTGTACGAGCATATATCTCAGACAGTAGGCTGAATTCTTGATAAAGTTCCTGCCACATCACATAGGATGAATAAGAAATGCTGCTATACATTTGTTTTTTTACTGCACCTGAAGCAAACTCTAAGTTCAAAAGCACTGTAGTAAAATAAAATGACATGATCCACGCTAAAACTGATGTCTACCTTAAAACAAAAAAGGAGTTCTAAGTGCTCAGTGCACAGATTTATCAGTATCCATATATTAGGTTAACAAAAACGCATTTGGTATCAACATTAGTACTGAACCCAAAATGAGATTTTAAGTGGTAGATCTAGTGTGGGTCCTGTCTTCTCTGGAGAGAAACCACTTCGATGCTGATAATGAAAAGGAACTGGGAAATCTTTTAAATGGGAGCATTCATATTTTTTCATCTGCCGATACTTTGATACACCTTGTGTGGTTTTACTTTGCTGCTAGTTTTAGCCACAGATGAGTACATTTTTTATCCCAGTTTTGGATTATAATTTTGCCTCTTGAGACTTACCCACTTGGTAGTCACATCCAGGTGTCTGTGGAAATCAGGCCTGTAAATAAAAAAATGAAAATGCATCATAAACAAGTGAAAATGTGTTATAACTGCATAAATACAATGTACAAAAAACATATTGTAATACAAATAACACATGCTAGTTGATTGTGGTACAGTAAATAAATAGACTATCCAGTAGGTTTCTATGTTCCTCTGTTAAAGCCTGTTGTTTTAAAGGTATTTTTGGCATTTTTTCCTTATTTGCTATTGTTATTAAGGAGGTAGGCAGGACACATGGGAGAAGAAAGGATATATAACATGCAGGAAAGGTCCCTGTGTAAGGTCTGATCCTGGACCCCATGAACATACGGACTCTCAGATATCAGCGTAAGAAAGGTTTATTATAAATTAGAGTTATAGAGTGAAGAACAGGAAGTGGTAAGATGACCAGAACTGAAGATGAAGGTGGAGCACCCTCTGTGGGTTGGAGGAGGAAATCGCATCTGTACACAAATATAAACAGGTAAGTTTGCTGTTCTTTTTCAGACCAGGAATTATGCAATAATTGATGAGTTTACGGTGAGTAGTGGAATTAAGGGCACAGTAGAGACTGATGAAAGGTGAGGTGGTACACAAGAGTCAGGAGGAAACTCAAGATGGCATAAGAGGACTGATGGACAAGATGGCGGCCTCCAGAAGAATCGTCTTCCACATGGGATCCCCGTTGAAAGATACACACACTTGACAGACACAGGTAAGTTAGACTTGGCACTATATCTCAAAGAAAATCTCTTTGACTCCGATCTCGCTCTCCTTTACAGGTAGGAAGTTGGGTCAGCTCCTTTTCCATAGGGAAACTGTTTGGTGATTACTTAAGCAAGTCTTTAAGAATCAACTTATAAAAAAATAAGTCTTCAATGTCCAAGACTAATATCTCCTCTTTATCTGTCTCCTCAAACAGATCCAAATCCACCATCCAAAATCACAGTCATATCCTTGAATTAGTACATGGGGACTAGACTAGAGCCTACAAGACGTTTTTTTCAACACTTACCATTTGTAAGTGATTGTGGTGATTCAAAGCTGTTGCTGAGTTCATCTCATACTGCCCCAGTGGGTTTATAGGCAGGACTACATCTTGCGTATCCGTAGCATTAATTTCTGTCAACGTGCACAAACGGCATACCAAATCAACATGCTGCCTACGTATGGGCAGCATGTTGCATGTGCAACCAGGTAATAAACAGCAAATATATCCCCAGCCTTAGTGGTGCACCTTGCTGATTGGCTGGTTGACTTCAGTTTGGGCCTTCCACTGGGGAAAGTGCACCACGGCATCTGTCCGGTCAGTCTGGTCAGTTGAATCTCTCAGTTTAAGAACCTGCCTGGTATTTCCTTGCTTGTGGCCCGAAGACTTGCAGTTGCAGTGTATTCTTCCCAAAGAGTCTAAACATTATCATTGAAAGTGTGGGATTCTTTAAACATATCTAATAAATGATGCTCAGCAGCACAAATGCTATGCACCAGCATCTCAAAACAAAACATCCAGGGGTTGTTTGACCTCCAAATGAGTTTCCATTTGGATTTTGGTTTTGCGTAGTTCAATCTGATAATGTAAGTAAGACTGTCGAGATGTGCTACCTGCATGTGCTGTCTAGTCAATTTTACACTCACAATCTACATGAAAAGTTTTAATGTGTGTTTTCCTGTCTTTTTGGCAGCGTTGCTGTGCTAGCAACTGTCCTACTGCTTGTTGTCAGACCTTTAAGAACTGCTTGATAGGAACACTATTAATATGATTTTTGCCTTTTTTTTTTACAATTTGGTCACCTAACATTGATTATGGATTTGTTATTAATTTATAAAGCATTATTGAACACTTATTTAGTCATTAACAAAGCCACTGGGTAACATTATAAATTATGTTTACGTAAAAGTGTATATCAACACAAACTAAAGACATATGTGAATGATAATAAAAAGAGAGAAAAAATAAAGGGGCTGATAAGGTAAAAGATTATGACAGTGACAAGGGACAGAGGTTACATCATCTCTTAGGAGCCTTAGAAAAAAGGGGAGGGTGGTGGAAGAGAAAGATAAAATATCTGTCTGGTGAGGAGTTTAGTCACTTGTCCTCTTGCCTCCAACTCATGCCTCCTTCTTCCCTCCCTGATGGAGGACACTGGTAGCCCCCACCTCTGCTTCCCCAACCTCAACTCCTCCTGCAGGCGACTGCTACGACCACCATCTGAGACTACTCTACTCTACACCTTGCTTGTTTTGGTCTCTCTGCTCACTGTCACACTCAATTCACTCGTCATTTTCTCCATCTATCACTTCCGGCAGCTCCACACTCCGACCAACAACCTACTACTGTCTCTGGCTGTGTGTGATCTGCTAGTAGGGCTGCTGGTGATGCCCATCGAAGGCCTGCGCTACATTGAGACATGCTGGCTGCTGGGGAGGTTATTGTGTGCTCTGACTCCTTATGTTTTTTACTGTCTTATCTCTTCCTCTCTGGGCCACATGGTGCTGATATCCATTGTTCGTTACCTTACTATCTGTCACCCACTGCTACACTCCTCTAAGATCACCTTGACTAATGTAAAAATCTGTATCTGTCTCTGTTGGACATCTTCAGTTATCTACAATGGATTAATTCTAATGGAGCACATGGGGCACCCGGACAGATTCAGCTCCTGCCATGGGGAGTGTGTGGTGGTCATCAGCTACATCCCAGGAACTGTTGACCTTATTGTCACCTTTTTTGCACCGTGTACTGTCATGGTTGTGCTGTATGTGAGGGTGTTTCTGGTTGCTCTTTCTCAGATGCGTGTAATTCAGTTACAGAAAGCTGCTACTGATGTCAGAGCAACTCCAACTGCTAAAAAATCACAAAGGAAGGCAGCCAGGACTCTTGGGATTCTGATAGTGGTGTTTCTAATGTGTTACTGCCCTTATTTCTATCCCACATTTCTAGGTGAAGACGCCTCCACAAGCTTGTCTTATTACTCCATATTGACTTGGATACAGTTGTTAAACTCTTGTTTGAACCCTCTTATTTATGCCCTGTTCTATCCCTGGTTTAGAAAAGCCATCAAACTCATCTTCACACTCAGATTACTGCACGCTCACTCCTGTGAAACCATGATCATGTAAACAAAACAGAACGTATCAGTGAATAGTAATTTTTCAATGTTCTGAGAAACCTGTCTCACCTCTGACCAGACTTTTCGCAGCACCACAAAGACCCTCAACAGTGCCCTCAGGCAAAGGCAAGATTTTTTTCTTTTGTCACACAGTCATGTTGTAAACAGTTCTTTTTCATAAATACACTGCTGAGTGAAACACATTAACTTTGCCTTATATGACTGTGAGATCTACCGAATTTAAATGAAACACTTTATGCACAGAAAAATATTATTACTTACACAAATATAATGACAGATGCAAACATGCATGTTCCTTAAACATGATTTTTTTACATATGTCGGCTTTGCTTCAATTCCTTCCTTTTTGACTTGTGTAATGTACCTTTTATGAATTCCTTTGCCAGAAGTGCTATTAAGATAACATTATGGTGTATTCTTTCTTTCTGTGATATTTAATTTACTATTATATAGTATTGCTATCAAAATCCCTTTTTTGTTGCTGCAAATTTTGTCCGCACAAAGAAATGTAAGAACTCACATTTTTAACAAACTGCATGTTCTTTCACACCAAAATTAGAACTTCACCACATAAATATGTACTTAAATGTTCATGCATGCAAAGTATTATAGTACATATTTGTATTTGGTGTGGATTATAACTTTCTCTCCACAGACTTATCCATTTGGCAGCTACACCCAGGTGTCTCTGTGAATCAGACCTGTAATTAAAAAGATTAGAAAATGGTTAGAAAACATTTGAGCATGAAGCTTCACATGGTCATTTGAAATGGAAAAATATGAAAAAGAGCAAGTGAATAAAATACACATTTCGCTCCCTTAGGTCCAACTATTGCTGTGGTTTGAAATTCTCACTTTTATCTCTCTGATGTATTTCTCTTTACTTAGACACACGGTTTGTTCACAGTGCGTGCTGTTGCCCTCGGCTTAATTCAAGAAGCTCATATTATTCTGAATTACTAACCAGTGTAGGTCCTTGTTGTCTACTGGACCCACTTAAAAACAACACGCAAGTAGTTTTCAGGTATTAGGACAGATTCTCCATGAAACTTTATCTATTACACCACGTAGGATATTGTAATAAAATAAAATAATGACAAGACACTTCATTAAAATAGAAAAACTGAGCTTAAATGTTTGTCTTGCTTTGAACAAAAAAAGCACTGCTTATATGTTTACTTAAAGACCACTAGTAAAGCATTAAGATAAAAAAAACATGACAGAACAACATCGAGATATGAAATACATACGTAAAAATATTCACAATATCTTATTCAAAAACAAAAACAAATCTAAGTCTACTGATTCATAAAATGTCAAACGTAGCTTATGTAAGTACAGTACATATTAGATGCTTTCTGACTTATTAGTATAAATACTTTGTGTCTTTTAAACATATCTGTGACATTTTAGGCATCTAAAGGTGTTTAAAGTTCTACAAATGCCATCTTTTCTAAGAGTCTAGATTCCCCTGTGTCCTCAAGCATAAAATTAGCATTATTTAAGACCATCCACTCCGACTGGCTTTCATGTTCAGGCCTAGTCAATTGGAATATTACTTAATGCAATAAATGATGTTTTCTTCTGACGCATCCTAACATTGAGTAATGGCTGCCACTATATGTAAGAGAGTATATAGCAGTCTATGAACCAGAGACTGATCACAAATGGGAAAAGCGTCTTTCTTCTACAGAAATCCACCACCAGCTCTATATTTTAGCAACAGAGGTAATTCATTGTCCACAACACCTCTGTACTCAGCCTCCTGGTCTCTGCTAATAAGGCCTGCAATGGTCGAATCACCAGACAAGCTCTGCAATTAGCGAGATTGTGTGTTGTACCTGACGTTTGAGGTGTACAGGGTTCTAAGACGTACCTACACTGAAACTTTCACCCCAGAAGTAGCAAGGAAAGATTGTCTTTGGCCTAAAAAAAGATTTTTAGGAAATCAGGTGAATTAAGCTAAAGGTGCAAAAACATTACTTTCACATGTTGTCAACTTTTTCACATGTAATTAATTTGTTCATTTTTGCATTAGAGAAACCTTTTTTTTGTCAGCAGATAAATGTGCAGGCACTTCTCCTGAGAAGAATCAGTAGTTAATAAATTATTTTCCATTCGCCGTCTTTATGAATGGCTACGAAATATTAAAAACTATTAATTAAAGCTACAAATTCAACATATTAGACAATAGGAAATGGCTCTGTCAAATCCTTAATAACGCATTTGCCCAGGGCCTTCCTGCATGATGAATTAAAAAGTTGGAGGTACATTTTTCTTACAATTAAGATTCTTATTAATGGATTATTACTGATATATAGAGAGCATTACAGAAGACCTAATTAATCATTAACCAAGGCACTGGTTTAACATGGCTTTGTTAATGTATATGTGGAAATAATATATGAATAAACACAAAAGGTAAATGTGAGATTAAAAGGAGAGGAGCTGATAAAGTTAAACATTATGACACTAATGAGGAAAGAGGTTACGTCATCTTTTAGGTCTCTTAGAAAAAGAAGGTTGTTAAGAGGAGAATAAATTGACTCTCTGGTGAGGGGTTGAATTATTTATCCTCTTGTCTCTGCAGCTTCTCTACTCCCTGTCTGATGGACATCACCAGTGGCTCCTCACTCTGCTTCCCCAACCTCAACTCCTCCTGCAGGCGACTGCTACGACCACCATCTGAGACTGCTCTGCTCTACACCGTGGTTGCCTTTGTCTCTCTGCTCACTGTCACACTCAATTCACTCGTCATTTTCTCCATCTATCACTTCCGGCAGCTCCACACTCCGACCAACAACCTACTACTGTCTCTGGCTGTGTGTGATCTGCTAGTAGGGCTGC
>JAUMHL010000013.1:5518966-5557559 GCA_032362345.1 Sandelia bainsii
GAGCACATGGGGCACCCGGACAGATTCAGCTCCTGCCATGGGGAGTGTGTGGTGGTCATCAGCTACATCCCAGGAACGGTTGACCTTATTGTCACCTTTGTTGGGCCCTGTACTGTCATGGTTGTGCTGTATGTGAGGGTGTTCCTGGTTGCTCTTTCTCAGATGCGTGTAATTCAGTCACAGAAAGCTGCTACTGATGTCGAAGCAGCTCCGACTGCTAGAAAATCACAGAGGAAGGCAGCCAGGACTCTTGGGATACTAATAGTTGTATTTCTAATGTGTTTCTGCCCTTATTACTATCCCACTCTTGCGGGTGAGGACACCTCCACAAGCTTGTCTTATTTTTCCATTCTAGCTTGGGTCATGATGTTAAACTCTTGTTTCAACCCTCTGATTTATGCTCTGTTCTACCCCTGGTTTAGAAAAGCCACCAAACTCATCTTCACATTAAAAATACTGCAGGTTCACTCTCAGGAGGTGGCGGTCATATAAAGAGAGCTCAAGTATGAGTGAATGTTCATGTTTCAGTGTCTTGGAAGCACTGTCTCTGACTAGCAGAGCAATAATCTTGGCTTATGTCACTTCTCACTGCAATTATTGCCCTTTTGACCTTTAATGAAACACTGTATGCCAGCAAAATATTAATACATATATAAATGTAAAGATGATTGAAAGCATGCACATTCACGCCTAACAGGATTTTCTTCCATAATTCAACTGTTGTTTTAGTTTTGTCTCAATCAGACTCTCATCAACAGAAAGACATTATCAAAAAATGAATGTGCATATTACACTTACAGTATGAATAAAATGCACAGAACATCATATAAATCTTTTTAAAATAATGATGTCTTGATGTTGTTACAGTATAAATGTTGTACACATGCTAATTAAACAGAGCATTTAGCACATATCTAGCTTCTCTGATAAATCTGCTGTTTAGTCTCTTCTGATTATTATCACTTTAATTCAGAATTTGAACAAAGCTTTGATGCATCTCTCTTGCCAGTGGAGCTATTAAAAACAGTCTAATCAGCAATATCATGCTATAATGTTTAATTTACTTCAGTGTGGTTTCAAATGCAGTTTTTGTTTTGCTGAACATTTGTTTGTCTAATGAAACATGAAAAATCTGAATTTTCTAAATCTGACATGCAACAAGCTCTCAGGTCTGTCCCACCAAAAATGAAAAGTCACACCAAATAAAAATGTACTTCATGTCCATACATGCCAAGTTTAGTATTACATATTCTTATTTTTATTCTTACACTTACCCACATTGCAGCTGCACCAACTTCTCTGTGTGAATCAGGCCTGTAAAAACATAATAATAAAAATAAAAATGATGGTTACTGTACACTTAGCGTGAAGGTTTAAATGTTGTGGTGCCTTCAAACATGGCATGACCTCTGGTGGAGAATAAATCATACCAGAACATAGAATATAATATAGATATTAAAATGGATGAAATTAATGAATATAAAATGAATATATTTATGGAAATAAAACAATGTGAATAATGGATTTTCTGAGTATGCACCATTTGCTTGATAAGCAAATCAGTCATCCTGGCTATTTTAGCCCACGGTCATAAAACATGTACATGTGTGTAGGCACACAGGGACATTACAGTGATGTTAATGTCAACTGCACTTTGGGAGCTCATGTTGTTCTAAAACTAACATAGCATAAAACCATCTTTCAGGTATTAGGATGGATTATCTATAGGAGGAATTATCAATGTAGTTGTAAATGTGGTTTCTACTGTACTTGGAGTAAACAAGAAATAAAAAAACACAATTGTAATGATGATGTAATAATGACAAGACACTTTCTTAAAACATGAAAATTAGTCAAAATTTTTTGTCTGTGTTTAAACATTTAAATTATTTTTATGCACAAAAAAACAGCATATAATAAAACAGTCAAACCAAATTCAACACACTAAAAATACCCATGTGCATAGTTATTGTGGTATATGACAGTCTCTAGAGATATTACAAATTTTAAATATCATAACAACGGAACTACATATAGCCTACTATACGTTTATTTCCACTATTTCACACGATAGACACAGGTTTGATTGAAGCGTTCAGGTGCAGTACCACCCTCCGAAACAGTAGAGGGCGGTGTTGAGTAATAAGCAGACAACCAAAGCTAGCAACGAGGTAGCTAATGTTAGGAAGTAGCTATGACCCTGAACTATTTGTTCTGACAGCCTAATATGTATGTACAATTTTGATACTATTTTCATTTAAAATATGTTACGGACATTGTGTCGATCAAGTGGCGCCCTTATAAAGGTAAGGACCCTGTTTAGCAAGTATTAAGAGCTTTTGTGAGCTAGCATTAGTTATTAGATAGCCTGACGTGCTAACTCTAGCTGCCAAGGAGGAGTCATTATTAAACGAGCATACCTGTCAGATTAGTTTCTTATATGTGCATTTGTATCGAAAAATAAGCCATTTGTCCATAAGATAAACAGGTAACGGTACCTGAGAGAAACAGTAGATAGCTAAGATTAACGGCTCCTGTCAAATTAGCTATCCATCACTGATAGCAATGCTAGCTTTGTCTCGTACTAACTGAATTTACCTCGCAATTAACTAACTCAATACCGGTGTGATAGTATGTACAAATATAACGTATTTGCCAATTGTACTTATGTCTGAACGTTTTTGGTTTGTACAGTACTACTAGTTAATCATAATAATTAAAATAAACACATTTTAGCTCCAACACTAGGCTTTTGCGAGATGATATGATGAACAGTTTGTTTCCTAGTATGTTGTGTAGTGATAGAAGTACTACTACATTTTTGTACTTAATTAAAAGTAGCAATACCACAGTGCTTTGGAGTTAAGTAGTAATAATATATTACAACTTAAGCTCCTGCATTCAAAATTAAAGTATTAGTATCTGAATATACTTTAAAGTACCAAAAGTAAAGTACTAATTATGGAGATTTAGCGATAATATATGATATTGTTGGATTGTAATTATGAGTGCATTAATGTGTACATTACTTTAATCGTGCAGCTGGTAAAGACGGGCTAATTTTAATTATTTTTAAATCATTTTTGATAGCTTGTGAATTTCCCCTAGAGGGATCCATACAGTCTAATATTTCCCCCCAAAATGTAGTAGAAAAGACTTATAATTTTGCATCAAACGGAAATACTCAAGTGAACTACAACTAACTGTATTGTTGTTAATATTCTCCTTAAAATACACCTGCAAACTCGGTTACGTATTACAAAAACGCCACACATGTAAGAAACTGGCAGCTGAGAAATGTCTGTTTTGGGCCAGACCCACCGATGTGTAATAAAATCTCTGACTTCCTGTCTCTGCAGAGCTCCCAGCTGACTGTGCCCAGGTTGTGGGTGACCCAGCAACGATGGGCCTCCCGCTTACCCATGAACACCGTGGTCCTGTTTGTGCCAGAGCAGGAAGCCTGGGTGGTAGAGAGGATGGGTCGCTTTAACCGGATCTTAGTGCCGGTAATGTTTTTCAATCAAGGGTTTAGAGGCATGTGTAAGAGGAAGCTAATCTTTCTATGTTACCTCTGTTAATCAATATAAAGGTATAGATAAATGGAATACTACATTTTTGTCCTCTCTTATAGGGACTGAATTTCCTCATTCCCATACTTGACCGGATCCGTTATGTGCAAAGCCTTAAAGAGATTGTTATTGACATCCCTGAACAATCAGCTGTATCCTTAGGTAGGTTTCATTTTGGGGCAAAAAATCATGGTAATTATTGGTTTAACTAAGTCTTTATGAATGGATAAACTCTAATATTTTCTTCTCCTCACACAGATAATGTGACGCTGCAGATTGATGGAGTTCTTTATTTAAGAATCTTAGATCCTTTTAAGGTATGCTGGTAATAATTATAACTGCTCAAATAATGAAAGTACTAACGTGATTTTGCTGTCACTAAGCCACACACCTTTACATTCACCTCATAGTTAGAATAATGACTAACAGCACTATAACTACACTACAACCATATTGCTATTTAATTCCTGTTTGATAGACATATAATCATCAACATCACTTCAGTATCAATACAAAACTGTTATTTACTCTAACAGGCATTTGTAAATAAAATGTAAAACTTCTTAAAAACTTCTAATGCTCTTCTAATTATTGAGGTAAGTGACTTACTGACTTGGTTAAACGTTTTTCCTTGTTTCTATCACAAGCATTGGGTTGTAGTACTTGGCCAGCAGGTGGCACCACATAGTTTGATTAATCATGGGATCATGCAGACTGATGAGTTGTGTCTCTCCAGGCTAGTTATGGTGTGGAGGATCCAGAGTATGCAGTGACTCAGCTTGCACAAACCACAATGCGTTCAGAACTGGGCAAACTCACACTGGATAAAGTATTCAGAGTAAGGAATTTCTGCACTGCTTGGTGTGTATTTTATTGCAAAACAGTATAGGGATAAGTACCTTAAACCTGCTGTCTTTACTCTCTCTGGTTTTTAAGGAAAGGGAATCTCTTAATTCCAACATCGTCCACTCCATCAATCAGGCCTCAGACGAATGGGGAATCCGCTGCCTGCGTTATGAAATCAAAGATATACAAGTTCCACCACGTATTAAAGAATCAATGCAGATGCAGGTGAGACACACATAAGCTTTACTGTCATTTCAATACCCTGAAATGTTCAGACGTCATTTAGAGGTGCAGTCAAATCCTGCAGACGTCACAGAACATAACCTCTTTTTTTAACACCTAACTTTGTGTTTTCATCCCTCTAACTCAGGAAAAATCTTTACAGTACCACATTTTTAATGTACCCTAATTAGACTTAGATACACGTTTAGAACTTTTACATACACTGATAAATAGTGGGAGAGTCAAAGGTAGTTACACCTGAGAGTGTGTAGAGTTTATGAAAATCATCCCACCCATCAACGGTGGTATTTGTGGATTATTTTGTTTCCTTGGAGGAGAAATATTTGACATCTCTATTTGTTCATTGCTTCCTCTCTAGGTGGAGGCTGAGCGTAGGAAGAGAGCTACGGTGCTGGAGTCTGAGGGGACACGGGAAGCGTCCATCAACGTCGCAGAGGGTCGCAAGCAATCCCAAATCCTTGCTTCAGAGGGAGAGAAAGCTGAGCAGATAAACAAAGCTGCTGGTTGGTGCATTTTACTTTTTACTTAAAGAAATAACATTTTAACTGGGATTTTTCCATAAAGAATCATGTGAACATGTACCTAATTGAAGGTCTTCTTAAGTTAGGACTTAGTCCGTCATTACTCTAAATCCACAAAGCGTTTAATTACGTGCCTGCAGACTGTGTTACAACACTGCACAAGGATCTCAATGCAAACTTCAAACAGATTAAACATAGTTACTGACAATCTGGAAGCACATTTGACTAGAAGTGACTCAGAATGTTGAAAAAGGAGATTTAAAGCCTTTATTATACTGTAAATCCAAAATTAATCTACTTTTGTCATTAGTTTAAATGCATCTTGTCTCTAGGTGAGGCCCAAGCTTTGTTAGCCAAAGCAGAAGCTAAATCCAAAGCCATTCGTCTGTTGGCAGAGGCTCTGGCTGAACAGGTATAAAATGGATTTGAATGCTTCATTTATCATTAAAGGATTCAAAATGATCATAAGCCATTTTTGCTGTTTGGAAATGTTCCTTCAGGCTGTCACACTCACCAGAGCTTTGATTGTTCTTGACAGAACGGAAATGCTGCAGCCTCACTGAGTGTTGCTGAACAGTATGTCTCCGCTTTCTCCAACCTCGCCAAGGAGTCCAACACTGTGCTTCTGCCCTCCAATACTGGTGATGTTAGTGGAATGGTCACACAGGTATTCTGTTTTCAGCTATCTAATAAGCATTCGGGCGTACTCTAGATACATTTATTCACAAAAGTTCTTCTGTTACATATTTAAACTAAGGATATGTTATTTTTAGTGAGCTGCTGGAAGGCATATCTTGGTATCTTCTGATAGAACTAGGTTAGCTTTTTCCCCTGTTTCCAGTATTTATGCTACGCTAAGCTGGTTTTAGCATCATATTTAGCCAACAAATGATGACATTCTCATAACTGCTGACAAGGATGTGAATAAGCATATTTCTCAAAATGTCAAGTTATTCCCTTTAGTCATGAGCTAATAACAACAAACATCAAGAGTAAACACAGTAAACACCATGGTGCTGGTTGTTGTATTGTTCTTCACCTTCACCTCATTGTTTTCTTATATCAGGACATCCTCGTCCGCTATTAAAATATCACTTACTTAATGTCTTTGCAACCTGTTCTTCCTCAGGCCATGACCATTTACAGCACATTATCCAAACCGAGGCGGGAAGTTGACAGCATAAAGACTGACACAGAAGAACCCAATGAAGAGCCTCCAGTCCATTCAACACCAGCTCAGTAGCAGAGGACGCCATTACTGCTCCAAACAGTAGCAGGAAAAAGAAGATGCTGTTCTCCCCAGTTTTAGAGTACAATGGCTCTGTTGTGTCTTTCTGGTGCAAAGGGCTCTCTATCTGCTGCTGAGCAAAGGATGTCAAGACAAGGCAATAGCACTTGATAAACAGACGATGCAGAGCAAGGACAGCTGGGAAAAGAAAGAAACTGAAGTACTATTATGTTCATTGTGTTGGTCAGGTGTTGAACCTTGACCTCATTGCCTCTGAGGCAATGATGTGACTTAACATTTTCGGCCAAAATTATGTCCTATATGACTCATATTTTTCTCTTGTCATTCAGTCTGGTTTCTTATGGTTGAAATAACATTCAGGATAATTTCAAAAGCAGCTATTTTTATTTATTTGGATTATCCATATTAGATACATCAATTTGGAGATGATGGCTATGGTTAGGGTTTAGTTCAAATCTTCTCTTAATACCTATTTCTAGGAATACACATGAATAATTATTTGTTGTTGATATTGGACAAAAAATAAATTAAAGTTTATTTTGTAAACGCAAAGGTTCGTGTTTCCATTTCAGAAAACAACATTAACAGCATATTAACAATATGGTTTCTCCACAAAAGAAACTGAATCAGTTTCTTTATTTATATATCACAGAGAAAAATAAAGCCTAGACCAAAGAGGCGAACTTTCACTTTCAGTTCAAACACAGTTGCTGAGTTGTTCTAATAGAGTCTAGTTGTCAAAGAGCAGAATCTTGACAATCATGTTGTAATAAGAGCAACTGTATAGTTTCCATCTCTTTGCAATTTTGTACAGTTCAGGCAGCGATAAAAACCTTTTTTATTATTTGGTAACACTGATTTGTAAAATGTTATATGAGCCTTTATAATGTTGGCTGACCTACTAATATTTCGACTGTATGATAGCTGCCTGTCTCAGTTATGTTAGTTTAATTTTGAGCTGGTTCACAAAGTTCACATTTCATGGACTGGCATGGACGTTATTTCAGAAACAACCGCAATTCCTGTGTGTCACAGGTGTCACAGTAGTTACTTTGTGAACAGCAGAACGTCGGATGGTTTTAGACTTGATCCCATTTGCTTCAGGTTGGACTGGTTTATTAATTAAGGCATGTTAAGGCATTGTGTGTGTGTTTTAGCAGCAAAACTGTATTTTTCTAAGAATTCTGTTGAACAACACAGAGCCTGGCATAACATATAAACTTCCCTCTCGATCTGTAATTCTATGCTCTTAACTTGGATGATGAAATGGAGAAAGCAATGACTGGAATGTGGAATCTGGTTGCACAGATTCAACACATAAAGCGTACTGCAAGCAGGCACTTGCCACCATGTGCGTGCATGTGTGTGCGTGTCTTTAATTCTTGAAAAGGCTGCCAGTGACTGGCCCAAAAATCGGATGTTTTCTCATTCAACCATTTCCCAGACACACCTCTTTCTCCCTCGTCGTCCTCGGCCTCCTGTCTCTGCACTTCTTCTTTCCTTCCCGTCTTTCTGTCTGTCCCCATAATTTATTTTACCGTTGTCGGTAACTGCTTTGCCCTGGGAGAGGAAAGAACAGATATCATTATTTATACAAAGATGTAAGCTCCTTTTGGTGTTCACCTCTTCTTACCCTCCATTCCACCTCTTTTGGGACACACAGACACACATGCCCACAGGTGAGAGGTGGAGGGAAAATACAAAGATGGAGCTTGATGAAGTGTGAAGGAGTAAAGGCAGAAAAGGTGTTTGGAGCTGCAGGTGTGACACCAGTTTCTGTCTCTCACACACACTAGTATTGACATTGAAATAATGCCTACTGAGGTGACGAAAAACCAGAGTTATTTGCGGGTAGCTCACATAAAGCAGAAACAGTAGACAGAGAGAGAGCAAAGGTATTAGCAGCTCATAAAAAGGCACTCAGAGCTGCAGTAAGCCAACTCACATTCATCATTGTCTGCAACAAAAGTCTGCTCCCATTTTGTGGAATTACAAAGATGGAAAGACAAAGACATCAGGGTAACAAATGTGAGAGAATCATCACATTTTACAACTGACGGTTGAACCTGTTTTGACAGAGTATCGTTTTTCGTGAATTTAAATTATATAAAAAGAGCACAATGGCATGTGTTAACAGAAAGTATGTCAGTAACGAGGCGCAGTAAAGCCTGCAATTTCTGTAGGAAAAAAAAAAAGTGTGTCATTATAATCAGCTATAATACATGAATCATGTCTCTCAGATCTTTCACTCCGCCCAGAAGGTACAATCCCTCCATTCTTATATTCTTTCTCATTCACTCGAGCAGGACGTCTATGAGCAGGATGTACATTCACTCTGTTTGGACGAGAATATAATACCAAAAGCTGGGCTCCTTTTTTAAAAACTCCATTTTGGAACAGGATTTTGAAGCTTCTTTTTTTCTCTCTCTCTCTCATGCCTTCCTAAGGATCAGACAGTCTGACAGAATAGTTGACAGATTTAGCAAGCAGCAAAGAAAAAAGTCCAGAGAAAGACAGACAGTTTTTTTTTTTTTGCCCTGAAGGTTTCTGGGGAAGAAACAGAAGACAGAGATAAAGAGGCAGCGATAATCTGAGAGAGAGAGAGAGAGAGGGAGGGAGGGAAGAGCACAGCTGTTATGTGAAGAGAGGGGAAAATACAGATAAAGAAAGCAAGGAGGTGCACGTGTGAAGGGCGACGAGAAGAGACTGAGGACACCCAAGGCTGGAGAGAGGAGAGATAAATGGTACGACTGGCAAATAGAAGACAGAGATTGAGGAATCACACCAGCTGAAGAGGTGAAGATAAAAGTCAAACAGAGACAAATTCAGATTTTAAAGAAGTGAACGGACACCTGACATCAAATTAACAGCAAGAATGGACGTGCAGCAAGACAAGAGGAAAGATTTCCTCTGAAGAAGAAAGAAAAATGAAAAAGGTGTGTTTGAAACTGTGAAGAGGAGATTTCCTCACCATGATTTATTCAGCCGATTTTCCAAATTCAAACAACCTGTGCCGGAAGAGCAACTTCGTCCCAGGATAGAATGAAGACAGGAGAAAAGAGATACCTGCTGAGTCTGTGATACCCTCCTGCTCCTCCTTTTCCTCCTCTTCACCTCAGACTCCTCCACCTTCCTCTCCTCCTTCCCTTCTGTCACTTAACATCCAGTTAGAAATTCATTAACTTCCTCCTCCTCTATCCTGATAAATCTCCTCTCCTCTCCTCTCCATCTCCTCACTATGTGGATACCAGCTTTGCTCCTATGGATGCTTAATATCAGCAATTTGTGCTCAGGACAAGACTATACGGACTATTACCAAACTGGAGACATGGGCACCGAGGTGAGATGTTTAATTTCTTTATCATCTATAAAGATGTGTGCTTATATTATGGCTGTCTTCTACAGCTTGTCAATTAGTGTTGGTATTTGATCATGTAAGGGTGATAAATAATGAAAAAAGCTAAAAGTGGTATAAAAAAATCATCAAACTGAATTGTTTGATGAGTATAATAGTAATGCAGATCATATGCTATGTCTGCAATAGTCACTAGATTTCACTGTACACCTAAAGGTGATTTTGGATTACACAGCACCCTCCACCGTCATCATCAGAACATCAAATGAGGGAGTATCTTCAAAAGTATAGTTTTAGCTAAACTAGATGAACTTTATTTATTCAAGAAAGCACATTGAGAGATTTAAAAAAGTGTTTGTACAAAGCAACAAAGCAAGACAACTGAGTCACACAAAGCAGGCATCACACAAATTCATGTTTCTGTCATTATACTTACATTACATTCATTCACTGCAGAATTGCATAATCGCAACCGCAACTTACCTAACCCTAATGTTAACCTAAACCTAACCCTACCCTTCAAACTAAGTCATCACAAGATTGAATGTTTTACGTTATGGGGATTTTTGGTTTTTGTCCCCAAAAGGGAGGCGAATCCCCACAATGTGGTTGTGTAAACAGATTAATCTGCCCACAACATGAGTGATACAAGACCACACACTAACAGTCACAAATATTAAACATTTTAGCTAATACAGTACAACTGTAGTTGCCATGCTACAGAAGTTGCACTCAACTCATGTAACATGGCCTAATAAATGAAAATACAGGCTGATGCTGGATGTCAGTGACATAAATTGTATGTAGTGGTTTTAAGGTTATGGCAGCAGGAGTATATGGGAATCCAATCGCAATGACATCAAAACATCAATACCGATGCAAGTCATATGACACAAAATAAGGCAAGAGTTTTTTATAGAAGGGGCTGTCCTGGTTTGCAGTAGAGCCAAAGGCACAAGATGATATCATCAGCGTAAAACTGGACACTGTCATGTGAACATGTACCATTATTGACCATTCAGAAATTTGAAATCATGGCCAACAAAAGGCCAAACCAGAAAGAACTAGGTGTAAACGGAATAATCTAAACCAACTGAAATATGTGGAGAAAGCGGCAGACCTTTGTTTTTGACTCCAGAAAGACTTGCACAGTAGTTGCTCAGTGGAGCTGAACAGTGACCCTGCACATTTAGACAGAGGGGACTTTTTAGATACCGTGATATCTTGTAATCTCTCAGATGCTTTTATTTTGGTTTCTGCTGTTAATTTGTATGCACCTGTATATAATAAACATTCAAATTCACTTAGCGAGCAAAACTCTCAACTCTGCTTATTGCATTGCTTCTCAGAATCCCAATATGCTGTAATTTTCCTGATGAAATCATCAAACACAGTTTTTTTTATGTAATCAGTTTCCTGTACATGGTGCCAAATAAGTTTCCTCATTCTGAAGTGCAAAATTCATCATCCTTACTCATTCATTCATCATAAGGCAGTTATCTAACTTATTGTATGTAAATGACGTTTACGAGAAACTGAGGAAACTATTTGGTGTTTTGTTTAAAGTTCTGTTGAAGTCTAGCACTATTTCTTCTCTGGAAGCCACTCTGTGGTTGAAACCTGACAGTTCCCAGTGAGTCATGGTGTATAGTGTTTCATTGATATTAAAATAGGATCCATTTCTTGCTAAATATTCAAATGCACTGGAAGAGATCTTCGATAATGTAAACCTCTTAGAACTGAATCAATAAGTAAATGCATTCTCATTTCGTGGAGCTGGCTATTATCAACTGCTAAAAAGCTCAATTTAAACAAAATGGTGTTGCACATAAGAATAGTTTCACACATCAGATGTTTATCTGGGGAAACAGGGTGTTTGCATGTGTTTGTGTGCCACAAGTATTTACCAGTGGACACACCCCAGTGCACTGGATGTCCAACTTGACCTCATTCTCCCACAGAGATGACCACATGTCACGTGATGACTTAACAACACACAGGACATAGAGGAGACCCAAAGGAAAAGAGGAAATCTTGAAAGAAAGGGACAGAAAAACCCATCCTCCATCAATAATAAGTAGAGATTCTCCAATACAGCAGTGCAATATGGGTTGTTGATGTGCTTGAAAAACTATTACTATGTTTTAATAATAGGAAAATATGCTTTTCATGATTTAAGTCCAATATGGCCTTATGAATTAGGTTTTATTTAAACTCTAATGTCAGACTTATATAGTGTTATATTTGACAGTGCTATGGAGGCTTCATTGTAAGTTAGCCTTGGCTCAAATGCTCAAGACTGGACAAAAAACACAACATAAACCTGTAAAAATTGTGTGTGTGGATTAGTAATGCTAGAAGTAAAAGTAAATGTACTGGCAACAAAAGCCTCTACTTCAAAGCTAATGGTTTGAAGTGGAGGCTTTTGTTGCCAATTGTAAAGCTTGACTCAAACTGTGAACTGTGATCATATCTGTTCATGCATACAGTCACTTTACTTTCTTTCTAAATATAGCCATCAAAAGAAAAACAACTTATGTCTACATACAACCACAACTAGTAGCTACAGGTCTAACATTAAGACCATAATGGTTTTAGCAGGCTGCATTCAAAACTTTGGTAGACAACATGTTTACTAAAAACCCAAATGATCACATTTTAAGGGGGAACATTTTCAGTTGCCAAGAACCAGTAAAAAATGGTTACATGTCCTCTCAATTTCGCTGAAATAGCAACCTCATGTTCACAGATGCATTCAATTCTTTTTCACCACTGCCATCATGCCCTCATCTGGATGAGCTTGAATCATTTAGGCAATCTCCTGACTTTTCACCTAGTGAAACATTTTACTTTGTCCATAATTTAGTTTCATGATTTTCTTTTATGACCTGTAAAATACCTGCAAAACTAATGACATTTGATCAGCCTCACTCATCCTTTGTGTTTAATACTAATGTTAGCATTAGTATTAAACACTAATGCTAAAATAAGAGGGTGAAAATGGTGAACATTGTACCTGCTGGACATAAGGATGTTAGCATTATCAAGCATGTGACGTGCTGAGGTTAGCATTTAGTCCAAAGCAATGAAATAAGGAAAAAAAAAAAACACAAACAGAGAGAGGAGGTCAAAAATGTCAAAAATATGTTGAGACAGATGGGGGTGGAAACAAACAGACAGAGATGGAGTGGTTGAGTGAAAGTGAGAGAGAAAAAGACAAATTGAGAGACTGATAACGACACAGAGATCTGGTTTCTGTTTAGGTAATACCAGCTGTGCCAGTCTGTTCCTTCTGAGCCTGGGAAACTAAACAACCGCTCTCACTCCCTGGAGGAAGAATTCATGTGTGACATTCAAACTCCCAGTCCCCACAGATGACAGAGCGATCTCTATTAACCAGTTTGCTAAACAATTAACCTCATCTTTCTACTGTATCTACGTGTAGAAGAGAGCCATCCATCATGATGGCAAAACAAATCATCATGGGGATGACTCATTGTGTTTTTAGAGCGATATGTACAGTAAACTGAGATTTTGTGCATGAACCTGGTCTATGACATAAAGTCCTCACTGTACAACAATCATAACTATGTTGGTGCTTGCTGAATGGACAAGCTCCAGTCTGTCCAGTCCAGTTAAGCAGGCATACTGCTACCTTGATTTTGAGGCTCAGCTAGTCATGGGGGGCACATTCAGAGTAGCATGACATTCTTACCAAACCACTGATAAACCAACCAGAATGTAGGAAAATGTAGAAAATACAAAAAACACACATCTCAAACAAAACTTGAAGCCCCTAGGTAAGATGAATCATAATACAGCATTTTGCTAAAGGGCACTATAGCAGCACGGTAGGTAGTTTCAAATGTCATCACTTTGCCTAAGGTAAGTTTTTTTAGTCTTACTTGTACGAGTGAGCAGCAAAAAAGAAAAACACAGAGACTAAGGTATAAAGAAACACAGAGTTTGCCACTTCTTTGTGTACTTGAATGCAACAATGAGTGTGTGTAGGTGAGGAGAGGACACACATACCCATAATAACTAACAGTAGCCAACAGCAACATGTTACAACACATTGGTAGCTGAGGTATTCACTGTTTATCCATCTAGAGCAAGCTACGCTGAAGTTGCAAATTATGCACTAATAGTTTTCCTCCAAAAAACACAACTCAGAATAAATCTCCCTCAATTCTAACACATCAAAATATAAAAATATATGTATTATATTTATTTTGTGTGTCAAAATGGTGACTTACAAATCCAGATTTCAGATTCTTTGTATCTTTTAACCTAAATATATTCAAAAATTTAAATCATATTAAAACTGGGGTTAATATATTTTGAGTTATTAAAGTCACATTTGTTAACTGTCTTCCAGGCTCCAGTGTTGTCAGATGACCAGCCCAGTTTGGAGACAGTAACGAGTGTGGATCAGCTATTACAGCTTCTATATCCTGAATATAGTGTGCTTCAGCACTGCCTGAGGAAGGAATCATGGCACGCCTCCTCCTCCTCGTCTTCCCCCTCTTTTTCCGCCTCTTCAGCAAACCCTTTAACCCATGCTAATGATGCTAACAATCTGTGGGGTCAGCCAAGGGAGGAGGCGCTTTACAAAGTCGACGGGACTTTAGATGGTAAATACTGGGATGCTTCCTCAAAAATGCAAAAATGAAGTTGCAAACTGACGGATTTAGACGTAAAGCAGACTAGGGCTATGATTTAAATGCAACTACATGGAGCAAGGCTCGAAACAGTGAAGCTTGTGGTGAAAGAGTAGGATGTTTCAAAGTTTGAGATGTTTCTCTTGATAGTGTCATTTTAAAAAGAGAAATCATGTTGTTATTGACTGACAGATTTCATTGCACTGGAGACTAAAAACTAAGTGGTAAATGCAATAAATGGAGAAAACAATGCTAATTGGACAGACAACACATGTAAAATCAAAATACATTATTGGAAAGGTCTATGATTTCCTGCTATTGGCCTCAAACCTTTAACAACACATACAGTAAATGAAGATCTAAAATGTTTTCCTGTATGTTGATTTGATATATCCAGTTACTTTTTCACATATGTTTTCAGTAATCCTTGAGGAGATCCAGCGAACCTCATGCCAACCCAGAGAGGTGTGTGTTGAGGTCGCCAAAGAATACCCAGAATCCACAAGTCAATTCTACCTCCCTCGCTGTGTGGCGCTGCATCGGTGTGGTGGATGCTGCACCAACGAGGCCTTTTACTGCACGAATACAAGTCACACACTTGTCAACAAGACAGTAAGCAATGCAGCTGGATTTTCTTTCTTTCTTTTTTTGCGCTTATTTACACTTTATATCATTAGATATGGATTGGATTATTGGATATTCTGCTCGATTACACCACTGCATTGGTATTTTCTGCTCTTACACCTCAAACTGTCTCAGGAAACGGCACATAAACCAATCTTCCCAGTTATGTAACAGGCTCATCTGTATTAGAACCCACCCTACTGCAGTGGGACTCCCTTTGGCTGCAGCTGGACATCAAGTCAATGCAGGGTCATGCACAGTTGCACAACCTCGCAACAGTTACATCAACTTTTGCATGTCAGCTAAAATATTCACAACCAGTAATACTGTACTGTAATGACATCAGCAGAAAGAAAGACAGGAAATAATATAAGATAAACAACTAAATATTACTGTTTTCTTTCATGCACACACACGCCTCTAACCTTAGTCCTTCTTCCTGTCAGTTGATGGAATTGTCTCCACCCAAGATGGATCGCGTAATGGTAACCTTCATCAATCACACTTCGTGTGAATGCCTGTCCAAGAGGCCGCTTCACTCCATCATAAGACGAGCCGCGGCAGATCACCTGTGAGTGAGAGTGAAAAGTGACGTGTCCATGCGTTTCTAGACGTGGGAGCCATTGTTCTGTATCCATGCATTTATAATGTCTGTGTGTGTGTGTGTGTGTGTGTGTAGGTGTTCCCCTCCTGACGTTCCCTGCGCCTCGGGGTCATTATGGGATCCAGTGAACTGTGTGTGTGTCTCCACAGATGCCATAAACTACTCTGAGAGAGAGACAGGTACAGTTATACAGTTTTTGCTGCTGTATAATTGGTTTAGATCTCCCTCAATGGGCTTACAGAGTTACAGAAACATTTTAGAGAGAAACTACTTCTGTTATAACAAATTGTATAATTTTTTGTATAATTTGTACATGTTTTCATGTAAGATTCACTTTAAGGGCAGGAATATAAAACAAAAGAGTAAACTTGGTCTCTGCCAAGAATAGCAAATCTCTAAGGTTGGCTTCATTTTGGATCCTGTTCCAATACTTTAACACAAAACACATTTATACATTTAATATAAAACAAGCTATGTACTCATAAAAGGCTAGAAAGTACTGAATTGTTTTGGCAAATGAGAATCAAGCAACAAATCAACAAATAAGCAACTTAATCTTATATCCTTAACAAAAACTTGAGATCAGGTTATCAAACAAATAGCATGCCAAGCAGCATGTTCCATAACAAAAAACAGATTTTATCTCATGGGTAAAAAACACTGCTGTTGGACAGACTACACGTTCACGAAGGTACATACACAAGAAAAACAAACACAACATCAGGTGATTTTACTGCTGCAAGCGGAAATCACCTACTGTACAGTTTGTTAGGAGTGAAAAGCTGCCCAACCCCTGTGGTGGGGAGTGTAGAAATATTCTCCAAACATACTGTAAAAAGCCAGGCAGTTCCTCCATGGATGAAATCTTAATGGAAAAATGTCCTTGTTGCTTTTCAAAAGGCTATATTGTTTCCTTCTTGACTCAACTAGTAAACAGAAATAAAAAGATCAGATCTGAACCACAATTAAGCATCAACATAATTGTGGCTACACCAGATTTCGGCGAATAAATAGTTTCAAAAACTCCACCATCAAAGCCAAATGATGATGAAGGTGCCTGGGCGGCGAATGAAATGAATTTCCCTTGAGGGAATGTGTATTCATCTGTAACATGAGAAATGAAAGTGTCATAGTGGCATTTTACTTGTACAATCATGTAGTGAATTACAGCGCTTGCCATTTCCTGCTACTTTTTATTTTTCTAATAATAACCTGGTAAATCTTATTTATGAGATGGTTTCATTTCATAAGTAAGGTTTGCCACTCTCTCTGAATGGTGAGAACTACAAACTAAGTTATTGCTAAACACAACTAAATACCTTTTTTACTTCTTCATGTGGCTTCCAGAAGTACTGGACTCAGGTCTGCTGGCTCTCTGTGGGCCCAACAGGGTTCTGCAGGAGTCCACCTGTGAGTGTGTCTGTCGAAACGGCCTCACCGAAGACAGCTGCGATTCAGGCTGGAAACTGGACCACAAGACCTGTAAGGAGGATTTTGCTTATTGGAAATACATTCAAATATATTGTTGTTTAACGCAGAATTAAAGGATGCCAAAGTTCTCTTTTGTGTTTAAAAGTGTTCTTGATTTTTCTACTTTGGTTTCATAAAGTCAAGTTTACTGTAAATATACCAAATTTCTAAGAAGAGGACTGTCAACCTGAAAGTAACTTCACAACATAAAAAAAGATGCAAATAAATAGAAGGAAGTGTTGCACATATCTAACAAGTAGGAACATGATCACCAAACATTTATTCTAACAACACTGCAAGATGTGCCAGTGCAATATCTGATAAGGTTTGATTTTAATTCAGAAAAGTCCCCTTTTTTCTCCCCAGCTATATTGTAATCTTGTTCTTCTCCAAGGTGAATGCCAGTGTGAAGGCCAAGGAGAGGGGAAGAGGTGCCCCGCTGGCCAACAGTGGAATGAAGACCTGTGCGGTTGTGTGTGCGCAGCAAATTGTCCCAGAAATCAGCCCCTTAACCCTGACACTTGCCTATGTGAGTGCAGAGAGAATGCACAGTCGTGTCTACTGCAGGGCAAGAAGTTCAATCGCAACACTTGCAGGTAGGTGTATAAGAAGGCCAAGTTTCCATCCTAGTGTCAGTCCTGCTCAAGTGTCTTTTAGTAAAACACCACATTTCTTAGCTCTGTACTGTGACCTCCCTGAGAAAGCGACAAACAAAGAAAGAATTTCTCCTTTGGCAGATAAACTGTCCCAAGTATCCACTCTCTGGTTCCCTGCCAACAAGCCCCTTAACTCTAAGAAGCCCCTCTGCTGCTAAGCAGCAAAGATAAGCAATAACATTATGGGTCAAAAACACAATTGTCTTGGTTTTGTATAAGAAAACTGATTTATTAATTTAAATAAATTCAGTGCTTTATTGTAACCTTTATAAATTCCAGTAAAGGAATTACAATTACAGCAGCAGACATTTATTGTTGCATTATTTTCACTTGTAACAACACCACAATCAGTGATGTCAAAGGTGGTATTTTCCCTCTGCCAGTGTCAAAATATTTAGCAATCACTTCAGTTACTTTCTCTAAGTGACAGACAACACCTACCTACCACTATTTCTATCATAGCTGCATTATAAATTACAAACAAACTTGCTGACAACAGTGTTTACTTCCAAGAAACAGTTTCTTTGGTTTCCAAGTCTGCCAACAATTAGTTGGAGTTATTGGTTCCTTCTTTCCTACTTCCACAGTCAAATCTATGATGTGACGACATCCAGAATGCACTCAAACTCCTCATAAAGAGTTTTGAGAGAGCATAAAATATAGTATGTTCGTGGAAAAGAAAGTGATCTAACATGTACTCAAGGCCCTGATCTCTTGGTCAGCCAATGATGTGAACACAATGTTTCAGAGCAAGTTTTTGCTGGTAAACACAAAGTTCTCCATTTATAATGCACCAGCTCATAAAGATCCATCTGAACCAGTGGCTTATAGTGGGAGAACTGGTCTTGTCTATGGTGCTTTAGGCACTAACTCAGTCTAGTTTGGGGAGCAGTTAAAGAGAGAAAAAGTAAGCCAACTCTCAATAGACATGTTATACATTCCAAATGTGAAAAAGAAAGACTTTTGTTCTCCATTTTCTTTTGGCCATATGTTTCCATGTGACCTTTATTGGACACAGGGTGTCGACCATGGTCTCAGCTGTGTGAGCTTTTTTTTTTTTCCTTTCCACTTGAGTGTCACAGTTCCCACAGCCAGCATGCAAGAGATCAGCCTTCCTCTGACCCCAGAAGCCTGCAGACAGACAGAGAGACTGGATGAAATTAATGACAGTGAGCAGAGCAGCCATCAGACAGGCAGGCACAGACTCAGAGACAGATCGAGTGACAGGCAGAGGGAAAGACATACAGTATAAGCAACCAAAAACTTTGATAACATTTCTAATCTGGGCTTTACAGCTGTGGGAAAGTTTACATACATGAACAAAGTGACCTATGATGACAGAGTTTCTTAAACTTTCTCAGCTGAAGAGGGTCGTGAAGAGGGTACTACTCAGAATGAGAGTTATGTATGAGATTGATTTCCTTCATTGTGAAATTACAGCTTCCATTTTGACCTACTTACAGTTGCTTCTGAAAGTATTCAAACCCCATCACTTTTTTATATTGTAGCTTTATACCCATGATGAAAAAGTAAAGAGGTTGTTTTAAATGTTATTAAAATCAAAAACTGGAATCTCTCATTTACAAAAGTATACAGACTTAATTCAGTACTTTGTAGAAACCCCTTTGGCGGCAATTACAGCTTTGGGTAAGCCTCTGCAGGATTTACACACCTGTATTTGGGCGGTTTATCCCGTTCTTCCTGGCAGATCTTCTTAAGGAATCAGACTGGATCGGAAATGTCTGTGATCTGCCATCTTCAAGTCTCTCCACAGATGTTCTGTCGGGTTTAAGTTTGAGCTTTGGCTAGGCCACTCAAGGACAGTCAGAGACTTGACCCAAAGCCACTCTAGCTTTTTCTTGGCTGTTTGCTTTGGATCATTGTCGTGCTGAAAGGTGAACTGTTGACCCAGTCAGAGGACTTTAAGGACTTCTCTGTATTTGGCTGCATTCACCCTTTATTCAGTTCTAGCAGGTGATGACCAGCGCCTGATGCTTGCCAGACACAGCACTTGGAGTTCTGCCCTAAGAGTTACATTTTTGTCTCATCAGGCCCAACAATATTTTTTGCTCTTAAAGTCCTATAAATTGCAGTTGACAAACTCCAACCAGGCTTTGGCTTCCGTTTTAAGGCCTGGTTGAGTAGGTGGCTTGCTGGATGTACTTCATGTACTTATTCATGTACTTACTCATACAATTTAGCCAGATGACCGACTCTAGGGATAGTCCTAGTGGTTCCAAACATCTTCCATTTAACTAATATTGAGTCCACTGTGGTCCTAGCAACCCTCAGACTTTTACGAAAGGTTTTATACCCTTGTCCCGATCTAAGCCTCAAAACAAATTTTTATCACACGGCTCTACAGAGTTACAGGTTAGTTATATCTTCATGGGTGGCTTTTGTCCTGACATGTAGTGTGAATTGTGGGATCTTACACACAACATATGTGTTTACCTTTATAAACTACATCCAGGTATGTCCAATCAATTTGTTTCACAGCTAACTGAACTAGTTCATTAGCTTTCAAACCTAACATTAGCTTGCTAATATATGACCATTTTGATAGTAAACACTGTAATTTGTAACTTTATGTGGTTGACATTTCATTAAATCCAGTTATAATAGCATAAACCCTTCCTATTTTACAATTTATATAACATTGGCTTATGTTCTAAAACATAAGAAGACTAAACAACATTAAGGTTGCTTGGTTAGCATGAATTTCTTCATGTATGCGTAAGGAAAAATGATACCAACATTCACATAGGATGTGCAGTCAAGTTAAATATATTATACTTTTCTATCTAGGTTAGTTGTTACAAAGAATTTAGGATGGACATTATGCAAACGTACATGCATTTACGAATGGCTGGTGCAATCCAATCCAGCACTTCCACATCTGGACACAGGAGGTGGTACACAGAAGGCCATACACCTACTGTGATTTTGAAGAGCAGAGTTCCCAGAATTTGGCCTTATTCTTCCCCTCTCTGGAGATATGCTCTCAGACACAGAATTGTTTGATGCACACACAAACAAAACTTGGATCAGGGTTTATCCAAAAGGGATGTGGAGATCTTAATAATGAATAGTTTGCATGTCAAGAGAATAATCTCCCCTGTGTTTCCTTTTTTATCTCTTCTCTGTTCCTCTTCTCAACCTCACCCTTTCCTTCTCTTCCCCCTTCTCTCAAAAATTTCTCCCTATACCTCTTTTTCATTACCATTTTGTCTTCTTTTTCTGCACTTTTCTCTTACTGTATCTTCTTTCTTGTCCATTTTTCTACTTTTCCTCCATCTTTCAATCTTGCCCTTCTCTGATCCTTTTTTTCTTGTCTTTCTCTCCCATTTCGCCTCTGTCCTTTCTCTCTCTAGTTGTTACAGGTTTCCTTGCAGAAAGCCGAGACGTGTGTGCCCAACTGGCTTTTACTACAGCGAACAAGTTTGTCAGTGCATCCCCAACTACATGAGACCTGAGTGGAATTAATCAATCACATGCAGACGAAAGAGCAAGACTGCAGACGACGCTATTTATTTTCCTTTGAGGCTAGAAACTTTTCAGCCTGAAAACAAAGACACTGGAAGTTCCTCTTGAAAAAAGAGCAGGGAGGTGAAACTACACATTTACATGTATTGGATTATAATAGACTACAGACAGCACTTGGAGGACTATTATTTAGCAGTCAATGCTGTGAAACAAGAAGCACAAACAGCCACCTATATAATATATATATATATATTGTACATATAATAAATAAGGAGAGATATTCTTCTTTGGACTTTGTCTGACAATGCCCATATGTTGGCGTTCTTCCTAACACTAATAACACGATCCTGATAGGAAACAACCTGAAGAGCATCTAAACCATGGTGACAGCATAGGTGAGGTGTACCAATCAGACTTTGCACGAGCCCTCATCCCTGCTGCAACGTGTCTGAGCAAGACAACGAACCACCGTCCTGCTGCAGAGGCACCGCTCACGACTGTGTGGAATGGAAAATGGGATGGCGTAACAGACCAGAGTCCATGCTTTTATAAAAAGATTAAATAAGCTGCAGGCAACTTCACACTTCAGCAGCCTTGTGTCATGAGATATTTGAGAGGTTGAAGGATTTATTTTGCAGAAATCGTGTAATATAATATTGTAGGGAAATGTTGACAATATCTTTTGGAGTTCAATTCAGAGAACTAGAGGCTTTTTCCAGTCCTAAAATTAAATTTTTGAGTGAATCCCTTATTGCAACTTAGTTTTTTTACATTTAGGCTACTGACAAAAATATCTTCTTACATAAAAGCCTTAGCTGATGCAGCCTTCCTCAGTTTTCTCTTTTTTTTAGAGTGTAGAGTTTTATAGCCAGACCCTGTTTAATTAAATGCCAATTTAAACACTCCCAACACTTATTATATCCTCCAGTTTCTACTTGCCTCTAGTACAGTGCTGCTCTTTGAAGATTTCCCTCATGGCTGAATACAGTTAGAGTTGATGGTAATACTTGGTTACAGTTCTACAGCTTTTACTAATTTAACTTTACACATCCTAAGTAATATTATTTGTAAATATTTAAATCTTTTTCATATTTAAAACAGTGACAAAATCACCTTTAGTTGTAAAATACTGTATTTAAGTCACTGTCATAACTAAATGTTTTGCAATGAGACCACTGACATGTCTTTCGTCACCAGCAGTTGTAATTATTATGAAGAAATTAAACTATGTGTTTAATTGTTCATATGCCTGCACTGCAAAAGAAGCATATTCATTTAAACAGGTCGTTTAGACAGCTTAGTTTCAAAACTGATGATTTTCAGGCCAAACATATACCAAATTTTAAGAGGAAGATTAATGACCGTGTAGAAGTAATTGTAGTATTTGTGCTTTATAGATGTAGAAAAAAAACTGAGATTCTTTGCTCGTATTATGTTTAATATTTAAAGTAGTTTTGAAGTATTGATTAAAAGCCTTGTCAGACTGATGTTTGTGTCCCTGTTTTGTTAAGGTTGAATAGTATACCATTCTATTAGAGGATGTTATTGTGAAGCTAGACAACAGAACACTCTTAATCAACTCAAAATAAATTACAGAATGCATTGACTTAACAACACACTTGTTACCACTTTCAGGGCCATAAACAGGATTTTGGAAATACTGAGATCAATCACTCAAATTCCCCTATCTACCTCATCACTAACCAAATTCAATTAAAGTGCTTGAAAAATAACAAAAATCACATTTTGATTAGTCGATTGTAGTAACATTGCTACAGTTTAGCATGTAGCTAAAATGCTGAGCTGATGTTACAGCGGCACAAGCGGAAAAGGGTCATTAAATCGGCAGACTCAGTAATATAAGTAACATATCTGAAGTTAGCTAACATTAAACTAACACTAACAAACAAACTAAAGCTGTAGAAGCAAAACACCTGAACTAAGTTGAACTGAGCAATGATGTATAAGGTATATTGTCTATGTATTCAACTTTTCTTTTGTGAGTGTTATTTATTTCTTAACAATATATTCTTTTTCCTCTCAAACATTAGATAGTCTTAACTGGTCAGTTACATTTTGTGTGAATTTTATTTCCCTGGTCTGGTGGCATTCATGTATGTGCACTTTGGTGGAGAATACTGGGTGTGGTTGTTGGATACTGTGTATTGCTTTCTATATAAACTGTTTATTTAAAGTCTAATTTAGCCTGAAGAGAAATATGATATATAACAATAGATAAAACCAGTTTCAAATATGTCACTGCTCCATTAAAAAGCCAGCTGCATGTTAACTCTTTGGCAGCTAGAGGACGTGAAGTGAAAATAACCTCCACCCCTCAGCATGCACAGACACACAAACACACACCTGTGGGTGGGAACTTGACTCTCTATGTGGTCTCCTGTTTCTTCTTCTCCCTGCTCCTCCGCCGTCTCCCTCTCCCTCGGTCTGTGTCTATCACAATAAACAATATTGATTCAGATGGAAGACGAAAAGATCGCTTTTCTGTCTGGCCCCTGTGACGGTCTGCCTCAGTGTGTCTCTGTTTGCATCACGGGCTGGTTATAGTACATGGTTACAGTGATTTATGGCTGAACAGTAATTACTAACATCAAACCTAAAAAGCCTCACCTACCAAAAACATATTTAATCTCTAAATATGTCTGTACAACTGTGCCAAATCAAGAATTTACTCACTGAGACTGAAGAGGTTTAATATCTACTGGGACTGCTCTGACAGTGACAGGCAGAAATTATTTCATAATAATAGTATACGTTGTTCTCATGTTGCCAGAAAATTACCCTGAAATGTTCATGACGTTCAGGTACATCGAGTCTAAGCCTGAGGCTATAGCTTGTGGAACTCCAGGTCTTCTGAGAGCAGCTGTGGATTCAGACCTTCTCACATCAGAAAATGGTTAAACTGGTTATTAAATTATGAAAACAGTCCAACTTTCATTGTATCATACATACTGTACAATGCTGAAGTTAGTTGATAAAGATTGTTTTGATAGGGGTACTACAGATTTCTAATCTTCACACTCTACACAGTGATTCTGGATGGGGGGTTTGGTCTTGATAGGCAGCTCATAATCTAACTGAGCTACATTTTCCATTTTCACTATCATCCAGATTGAAAAGAAGGCAAGAACTGACAGTTGACCATTTAAACAAACTGTGTTTTAAAAACTGAATTAAATTTAATTTAATTGCAAGCTCAAAACATAGAACCCTTCATCGCTGGGTTATGCACTTATGTTTTATCTTTTAAGTGGCTTCACATGTTGGCTTGCAGAACTTGGTAATGGTGAGATGACACAGACCAAAGGGTTAGTTAAGGTAAGTATTTATCCTGTCTCTAGCAAACAGTCTACTTGGCCATATTTAATAATTTAATATGTTCTAATCCTCTGCAGCCCACTGTCCAACACTTCTTTGTTTTATCTGATGCCAGTGCACTGTTATATTTTATTACCTACATTTGGAATAAACTGTTCATTCCTTTGGATTCCTATAATCATCCCAACAGAATAATGCATTTCGAATAAGTTTTATTTTTCATCAAGAACAAAATATAAACCCAACTCCAACTCCAATTTTTATAATAAGCTGCTGAAACTCTTCAAATATTTACAAAAGATAGAAAATAAAACAAATAAATATAACCTGCTGCTGCCCATTAAAGACTCTCGTGGCCTCCCAGTAACACAGAACTGTAATAGTTTATGACCACATCTGTTTCTCTTTGAGGGACATTAATCCTAAAAGAGAAATCATGTTTTTAATCGTCTTGACAGCTCAGTACAGATAAAAATGAAAAATGCATGATTAAGTGAGAAAACAACCAGAATATCTGCTGCTACGGTAACGGCAAATAATAAGCGAGATAGGACATGATTAGTGGCAGAATCCAACTAAATATCAGTAGGATACTTGGACAGTTTAGAGTTGGTGTCATTGCTAAAGAAAATATAGCCTGATGAATGTGACTGAAAGTGAAGCCATTTCTTGAGTGCGTACAGGGATAAATGCAGGGGCGCAGCTGTGGATGTATAAATGCGTCTTCTTGAAATAGGTGCACACTGACACCTACTGGTTATTTATGATGAGGACAAGCAGTACATAACTATTCAACCCCCAAGGGCAACTTTGTGAAGTGAAGAAATAGAATTAGTATTTAAACAAGAATTATACATAAAAACTTCCAAAAGAAGAATCTGATACAGCAACCTTACAACTTTTACAAGTTTAGATTCACCTACATTATTTGTGACCTTAGGATGTTAAAATAGCATGACTTCTTTCTTTATACAATCCCCGTCACGCAAAAAAAACAGAATTCTTATTAGAAGAGTGCAAAAAGCAAATGATGTAATTTTATGGCTTACTGATGTGAAAAATATGTATCCAAGTGATAGCAAGAGCAGCCTTGTTGTGTAGCATCAATTTTTATTTCACAGCTTTCAGGAGTCCAGTCTTTAAGCCACAATGCTTACTCTCCATACCAGGTGAAGCAGCTGGAAACAGCACGACGGTTCCAGAGCAGGCACTTCAGTACTAGCTGTTCTGCTAACAATCTGACTGGGATTCAGTTCAGTAGTCTTTGTATTTATTGGCTATTTCATGTGTTCTGGACGCTCCTGGGACCCTGCAGACACATGCTGCAGCAATAGCCAGGTAACCCTTTCAGTTCATGATCTCTTCCTCTGATAACTCCTGAAGTGCAAGTCTTCGCCCCAAATAATGAGCAAGTCGTTCAGAGAGAGCAATTATCTGTTGAGGTATGATCCATCGAGGGTCCATGCAGGCCCACAGGTCAGTCTGTTAAGCATCAGTCCACTCTGACTCAACTTTTGCCTGAAACAGAAAAGTAACACATGAAGCACAGCTATAAAATACACTTCAAAATCACTTCTGTACTTGCATTATTTATCATCTTATTAGCCTGAATATAATAATATAACTTTTTTCTAGAAATTTAAGTGCTGGTCATAATTACACAATGATTTGTATGTATGTATGTATGTATGTATTTACATCTTTTGACATTTTTTGAATGAAGACACCAATTTAACAGCAGCTCCTTCAGACAGTGTTGCATTGTGTGTTGCTGTAATCTTACTGTTGCTAGGCTATCATCTTCTTTGAAGTATGTTTCTACACTTTTGTTTTGAGATAATTAAACTTAGTTTTAAGGAGGCCCACTTAAACCTACATGAATTTGCAATGGCTTTTGTAATGTCACGATTGTCTTGTATTTGAACTAGTACGGTATTCTCAATGACCAAACACGCTATTATTGACACTTTGGACAACAAAGGCTTCAGACTCACCCTCTTCATCAGAGTCAAACCCAAAGAGGTCTGAGCACTTCTGCGCTTGGAGATGACTCTGCAGCTCCTCAGAACTGTTGAAAGTAGCGAAACAATTGGCACATCGTTGTCTCTGCAGAGCTGTAGTAACAGTCGTCTGCTCTGGAGGGGGACTTTTCTGAGAACATGGGAAAAATGATATGTCCTTCCTTCGTTTTGGCATGGTGATGTACTTCTCGGCAAGGTATGCGGTAGGTGGCAGACGCATGTATGGCCTCTTACTGTACTTGGCAAGAATGCCTGTACACACTGTAGATTTTAAATCCTCGTTTACCTCTTGTCCATTCATTACTAAGGAATAACCAGGTCCACTAATTGTAGATTGCAGTGTTTGAGGTAAGGTTTTACTTTCTTCAGAGAGCGATAGGTCTAGGCTTTTTTTTTTAACTCTTTTTGTGTCACTTTCTTTATGAATATTCTTGCGTTTCTGATTTGCTGAGTTTTTCATAGCACCAGATTTCTTTGACTTTTTCTCTGTTATCTTCTGCGTGTGGTCTGCAGTGGCAGCAGTCTTTTCATTTACGCTGTTAGTAACAGCAGTCATGGATGGGTCAGTATTGTCAAGTGTTGCATCTGAGGCCTCTACCTTGCCTTTACCCACCTCATCAAGAGTTTTTTCTAATGTTGCTGTGGCCTCAACTTGTTGCTGGACTTCAGAATTTGCCATCGTCTTTTTTGTGACAGATTTGTTACACCGGTCTTTACATGGTTGTTTTTCTACAACTGTGCTTTTGTCCCCCTCTTTATTACCGTCTTTGTAATTCTTAGTTGCCTTGCCTGAACAAGCACTTGGAGTATTCCTTTCTTTCTTTACTTCTTTCTTTGCAATGTGGGATTTCTTTGACTTTTCCTCTGTTGTCAACTTCTGCGTTGTCTCTCCGGAGGTGGTGGGTGGTGCAGTTTTCTCATTTAAACTGTCAGCTGTAACAGCAGGCACAAGATTTTCAGGGTTGCTCTGTGTTGAGTTTGTATTTTCCACCTGTGCTTTTCCAACCTCATCAGATGTTTTTACTATTGCATCTGTTGCTTTGGCCTCACCAACAGATTCGGACTGGATAGGCTTTTTCAAGGCAGACTTTGGTTCTTTCACCGGACCTTTTTTCTTGACCTTGTTTGTGTTGGTTTTGCTAATTGTAGCCTTGCTGTTCTTTGACTTGCTGGAATCTGAAGCAGTTTGACAAGTGGAGCGTTTTTTCAATTTACTTAGTTTCTTTAACTTCTGTGACTTTGATACATCAGTTGATGTTTCTGTAGCTTTCACTACATGCTTCCTCTCATCTTCTTTTAACTTGTTGCTCAAATTTGAGGTTTCTGCTGCTTTAAGGCTGCTTGAAAGCTGAGCAGGGCTCTTCTGATCTTTCTGGACAGCAGTTTTAATGGTTTCATTTTTTTGACCAGCAGTGTTTTCACCCTGCACAGCTTTATTTGATTTTGGTGGACGCCCTCTTCTTTTAGGACATTTTGCATTTACCTTGACCTGCTTCTTCTTGAATTTATATCTCAATTTGCTTTTGTGCTTTAACAACAATGAGATAACTTTTGATTTGGGAGCACTCGTGGTTGCATTTGTTACTTTTAAAGTTTGCCTTAACCTTAAATTAGGAACAGTAGGCTGTGCTGAGGCATCTTTGTCCGAGAGATTCTTTAAGATATTTGACTCCTTGGTCTCATTTCTCTCCATCAACTCCTGTTTCAACAGAGTTGTCCTGACAGTGGTAATAGGAGCCTTATGGTTTCTTGATGATGAATTATGTGTAGCTTGTTGTCTATTATGAGCAACCTTTACACTCACAGCCTTATGTACAGCAGTAGCATCATTTGACTTATCCTGTTGTTTTTCCCCAGTCTCTGTCTTAAGTTGTTTGTCACCTGTTTGCATATTTAAGTTCTTGTCTGGTTTAGCAGATTTGGAAGCATAATGCTCTCGTTCATGAAGGTTTAGTGCCCAGAGACAAATAAAGAGTTGCGAACAACCAGGATGGCAACACACTGCTTGCAGTGGACTGTGTCTCCTGGCGTGACGTCTCATTTCCATTCCAGTTTTGAACCTGGCAGTACAGCCCTGATGAAGGCAAGGATGTCGAGGAGAGAGCCTGTGCCTTTCAACATGGTGCAGAAAATGTTCAAAACTCCACAAAACCCTCATGCAAATACTACATTTACTGTTTCCAACACGGAATGCCAGTTCTAAAGGCTTGACCTCACCACAATGATCTTCAAGAGCATGGTATAGGAGTGCAACACGTTTTTTTGACACATCTGTAAACCAAGCACATCCATCCACAGGACAGCAAAGTTTTTCTTGTGGCTCCACATTTTTCTCATTTTGTTTTGTGGCCGTCTTCAAGACCTGGAGAGATTCCGTCTCCCTCATTTTATTTTCACTGGAACAACCAAAATCTTTCTCTACCTGAGCTGAAGATGTAGAGAAATCCACTGCCATGTCATGGTTTTCTGGCAACTCAGGGTTCTTATATCCATTGCTTGCTCTTTGTTGAGGAATCTTCTGCTGTGTTAGTGGCTGCTTGGCTTGTAAGTTCTTTTTTGCTTTGTCAAGCTCTTGCTCTTTACTAACATGCCGAATTTCTCTCTTTTTGTCAATATGCCCATTTACCTTATGAACAGGAGTTTCACCGTTAAGGTGCTTTAATGTATTTTGTTTCTTCTCTTGTAATAACTGACCATCCACAGGCTTGTCATTAGATCTTAACTTTCTGGATTCAGATGCGCTTGAATCTGGAAGGCTTACTGATTTTGAACACACAGGAGATTTCTTCAGTCTCCCACTACTACGATGACCAGAAGATACATTTATGTCCTTCGCTTTGGCAGAGGTTTTAGGTGTGGAGATATCTTTGGTCTCACAGACCTGATTTTGTTGGGCTTTGTTGCCAACTAAGTCTTTGCTCTTCTTTAGCTTCTCTATATGATCAGAGAGGTGCATCATGGCTAGGAGGTCATCTTTGAAAACAGTCCCACAAAACATGCACTCGTCTCTGCGATAATGGAACATTGCATGTGCTACAACCCGACTTCCCTTAAAGACCTTGCTGCAGAAGGTACAACAGTACTCCAACTTGGATTCCTCTGATTCTGGTGTTGTCTCCATTGGCTCGCTGTCTTCAGGTATTTCTAGAGCATTATCCAGAGTTCTACCTTTACCCTTCTTTCCTTGCACATCAGCAACTGTGGAGGCCTCCTGTTCTGGTACAGGCCAGTTGGTGATACTGGAGGTTTTGTGAGGTACTTTTGGTTTACTTCCAGCTTTTGACTCCTTGAAGGAACTGCTCACAGGAGTTTGCGGTTTGTCATTCTCCAGTTCTTGAGCAAGTTCCTTGGGTGCAAGTTCAGTAACCATCTCTGTTACTAATGTCAGAGCAGATATATCATTTATACTGTCCTGGTCTATAGCCTGAGTTTCTAATGTCTTAGTTAAAGTGACTACACTTCCTCCAAGGCATGTGTCATTTTCACAAAGCACATGACCACTTGAGTCTTTAGGTGAACCCACTAAGACATCTGCCTTGGCAATGCTGTTGCAGGAAAATGACTTCAGTTCCTGATCCCCATCTCTAAGAGCAGTGTCTTGTGACTGTGAGGGCACAGGATGAGAAGGTCCTATGTTTGACATGTTGGCTATATTGGAGACTAGAGTAATTTTGTCAGTAATTTCCACCTGATTGTCATCTGCAGTTGTGGTCCAAACAACCTTGGGTGAAGCTGTGATTTTTGAAATGTCTTCTACAGCTGGAACTTTAGAGACCTTATCTAAATTTGGAGTTTGTGTCACTTTAACCACCGTTGGAGTCTGTGAAGCAATCGTGACTTTCATCTCAACAGCAGGCTCTTCACAGAGCTCTCCTACTGAAGCTGTGGTTTGAGCTTGCGGGACTTTTTGCAGCATTGAATCTTCTGTTACTTCAGCTGCTGCTGAAGTCTGTGATGCAGTGGTAGTTCTCATTTTAGCATCAACCTTTTCAGAGTGCTCTCTTGCTGAAGATGTCTTTCGTGAGCCTGCTTTTGTAGTTTGCCCTTGAAGAACTTTTTCTAAATCTCGGGATTCAGCAACATCAGGTGCTACTGGTGTCTGAGAGACAATCCCGCCTTTCATCTCAGCATCAGGCTCCTCACAGAACTCTCTTGGTGGTTCTTTAGGAGGACTTCCCTGCACAGAGGAGCGTGTGATTGTTGATACTGAGCCCTGAACATTTAACCCTTTACCTTTTCCTTTCTGCTGCCGAGCATAACAGTGCAACTGTAGTACAAACATAGTTTCATCCCTCGCTCTAAGAACCACCTCTTTGCCATGTACAGTCTTCACAGGTTGGGATGTGGCAGGAAGCTTCACTGTAGGTTTGTAAAGAAGCACTTGAGGGAACCCTCGCTGTCTGTTGCAAGTGTCCTCAGTAAATGTACCCATCAGTTCATTGTCTGGAAGAGAGAGCTCAAGAATTACTTGTGGAGGCGTTGCTGGTTTAACACAGTCCAAAGAAAATCCTTTCTGGTGATTGTTGTTTTCTCTTGCCTTTAAGTGAGAGTTAACTGAGGGTTTGTACTTTATGTTATTCTTGATCTGACCAGATTCAGCCCTCTTTACAATAGAGGAACGATGGTGCTTTTGATGTTTCAAACCGTTATTTTTGAACTTCGGAAGAACATTATTCTCTTCAAGAGTTCCTGAGTCCTCCAAAAGCCACTTAGGTCTTCTAATCCTCCGTTTTGGTGGATTCTTCTCTGAAAGCCGTGTAGTGCGTCTATGTTCTCCATAAGCAATGGCTACATTTTCTGGGATTCTGTCTAGCTGCCAAAATGATCGCCTCAAAGGTTTTGAAGACGTTTCATTCAGAGTTCGTGAGCCTTTCTTACCCTTCTTCTTTACAGCATTTAGCTGTGTTTTGCCTGAGCCCACCTTGAGTCTTTTGGATGCAGTGTCAGTGTCCTCTTTATGGTGCCGCTTTTTGGCTGCTGGATGAAGTGCCCCTTTACTTCCTTTCTGACATGCTAATGTCCTTGATTGGAAAGCAGGCTCTTTGGTGCAATAGTTAGGAATCCATTTGTCCTCCATGATTTCTTCTAGGGCAGCACTAACAACCTTCTCATTCATTAGTTTCAAACAATTGGTCCGCAAAGCAATGAGGTTCCAAAACTCTGGGTCAAAATACAGATCCTTCTTCAAGACCTGAAAAGAGAAAATAAACCAAATGTTATGGTACAATAATGACCAATGGCAAGCAACAACATCAAGTACCAATGCTGTACTGTTTAACTGAATTGAAATGAAATTATTTTATCTCTGTCATGATTTGTTAAAAATTTGCTTCACCTGCAGTGTTTCAAAGCGAACGTGATTTCCAATGGGGCTGTAATCGGCATGATACTCCTGATCAGGATGCATGTAGAGAAGGTACACCATTTTGTAGGCTTCAAAAGTGCGTTCCAGGAAGAAGACAAGAAGAGCACATGCCCGGCAAATCTCCAGGTCATTGGGCAGCAGGCCAGCAATGGTTTTGTAGATTAGGGACTTGGTGACAACATCACAGGGAAGGCAAGACTCCAGCGCACTAGCACAAAGCTCCACGCAGAACTGAATGCCATCTTCACCCAGCTGGTAAAATACAAATAAAACACTTGTTAAAAATTCAATATACATAGAAATTAGCAATTTCTAATAATATTTTTAAAAAATACACTGCAGTTCAGGTCAACTTTCTCACCTCTTGCAGTATGGCTCTGATGAATGGGAAGATTGAATTAACATTGGTGGCAGACAGCATGAGCTGACGACTCTCCTCAAGTAGAGTTTGCTTAGATGTATTCAATCGACTATGAAGTTTACTCCATGTGAAGACAAGATCCCTGCAAAGAAGTTAAACTGTGTTAATAGTTTTTTAAAATGCTGTACAACATGGGTCGTATAATGTTTGTAGAAGTTAGGAATACATAAATAGGCCCGAATTGGTGTTTTAAATTGGCTTGTCATTAAATTAGAAACTTACTTAAGTTTACTTACCACAAATAGTACACGTCTCCCCTGTGGAGCTGCTGAGAGAGGAAGGCTCTGGCGAGAGCCAATAACAAATCATCCTCTTCCTCACACTCCAAACTACAGATAATGTGAACTGCTTCTTTACCATTAAGGTCATCCACCTGAAAAACAGAGGACATTGCAAGATTCAGGTTTTGGCCCAAGAAAGTTCTCATATACAACTGCGGCATAGTTGTGTGATAGCTAAGCAACAGGTATAATAGACTGAAGCAAAAATTCTCTCCATTTGACTGAAAGATATGCTAGTCTTCCTGATAAAGCCACCCACCTCTTTATGTAGGCGATCATGCTGTGAAGTTTTGTGGAGCCACGTGAGGTAGACCTGAAGGAAGAACAAATGTTGTCCTGTTGTGGGATGCTGAGCACAACACTTGGCCAGGGCCATAGCCTCACTGACCCGCTCAGAGGATAAAAGGTAGCGAACCCGCAGCTCGAAGAACACCGGCGGCTCAGAGCCAATGCACCCATCCACTAAGGGAAAGCCCATCCAGGAGAGAGACAAATATGGTTTTAGTTTATTTTGATAATGCTGATGCTTCTGAGATTACCAGCAGACCTGCCAACCTTGAAAAAAGTCTTGGCGTATCACTAAAAAGCTGAAAAAATTCAGCTCATGTAACCGCATGTGGCTGAAAACAGACCTAATACATATAACATTTTGGATAGATGACACATTTTTTTATGTCAGGCATTTGAACTGCATGCATACCAGAAAATAGAAACTGAACCATTTGCAGGAAAAGGTTTAGTGAATTGAATTTTAACTGTAAACATGACCTTGAGAAAAAAACTCATTCCTGAACATGCACCTGAAAACAGACATAGGAAGACCTATGTCTACGGGCTAGATGTTTGAAATTTGGCCTCCAATTTCATACATTTTCAGAAGGCACAAAGGCCATTTGTCTGGGTGCTAAGGCCAATAGACAAATTTACATGTTAGACAGTATATATAGTAAGTATACTAACCAGTATAGCCTATGAAAAAGTAGGAAACAACTGTAATTTCTTTTAATTACAGCATAAAGTCTGTAATGGGTATATGTATTATAGTTTTCAAATAAAAAAAAAGGCCACTTCTGTTTACAACACAAAGCTGATCAATAAATGCACCGTTACTAATACACAAATACTGTTAGTACAGATGTGAAACACACACACACTGACATAGATGACTGAACATAATAAAACGAATATCTAATAATATTTATGACTCCAACTACAGCGCTGTTATTGTTGAGAATAGATCACTCATCACACAGTCGTCTTTTAGTTAGAGTGACAAACCATACCAGCGTACTTTGATATCAAAATGCACACCTGCTACAAAAAATGCATCCAGCTTGGCAGGTCCATTAGCAGGAACAGAGTAGCATAGTAAAATGGATGCCCATTGCATGCACTGTAGGTATGTAGGTTTCCACATGCACACGTCTGAAGGCAAGCAGAAGCCATGAACTGATCTCAAGGGTTAAATTTGGCTAAATAGGCTAAGTTTTGGTTTTTGACCTAATGAAAATATGTTACTGCAATATTTTACATCAAGTTACCAATAATTTAATTTCCATTAAATGTGCACAACAAGAGCAAAATCTTAAATGCTAACCAATTTCCTCTACTATATAGTCAAATCTAGAAATTACATATGTGCTAAAAATACTTTGCCTACCTTCATTCTGAGGTAAAATGGACTCACTGAGGATTGCCTGTAAGACCAAGCTGGCCCAAGGCCCGCCAGCCTCAACCAAACGCGCCACCTGAGGCAAGTGAACATTCTGATGCCTTTCAAGGGCCAAATAACATTCCTGGGATAAGGACAAGAGACAAAAACAATGACTTATAATCACAGTACTCACATTTTAAGAAGTATTAAAAGCTCCACAATTTTGTCACAATAATAACGTATTATATAATTCTAATATGTAATATTTCTAACCTGTGATTCATAAACAATTAAAAAATCTATAGTAACATTTATAAGTACATTTATCTGCACTTCTTTCTCACCTGGAATGAAGCAGTGAAGTGTTTCAGTGGCTCCTGATGGAAGTCCTTCTGGTCAAAGAACAGCAGCAACTCAAAAACACTCCTGTGAGGAGATCAAATATTGTTTGGTTTGTACAAAAAAATCCATTTAGGATAGGTTTTTGGCAAACTAACAGCTATTCAGTTATTTGTGTGGGTGTAAAGATGATGATAAAGATGCAGTGGAATACAGTTAATTGGGAAACTGAAGGGAACCCTGGTAGACACACAATGGAGGACTGAGGGTTTATTGATGGAGTAGGATTAACAGCTGGCAGAAAGCCAGTGGTTTTGCTGGCTCACCAATGTGCTTACGTGAGCTAGCAAACACAATTAACCTTCATTTCTACAAACATGTCCACCAATGGCCCAGATTGTATAAGACTACTTTTATACTACAACAAATATATAAAAACATAAGTTTATTATTTCTATTTGTTTTATCAATGTCATGTGCATCTTTTTCCTGTGGGTTAATTTGTTAACTGATGTTTCATGAGTGCTTTTTTAAAGGCAGATAGGGCAAAGTCGGCTCACTGAAGGGCAATAAATTATTTCATTCAATCATTCACAATTAAGCCAATGTGAAACTTAGACAGTGAATCTAAACTTAGCAAAGCAGGAACCAAAACATAATGAATCCAGTCTACATTCTGTGTTATGGAGATCTAAAAATGAGGTTGTTATTCAAATATTTAAGTAATTTGCTAAATTTGGATAATTGTCTGGTTGTTTGAGGTAGTAATCCAAACAAGACATTTTAACAATGTTCCTGCCAACGTAGTCTGACAATAACATACTGTGTGTTAAAAATAAATCTTACTTAACGTAAACTGGACTACACAGTATGGCTTCTCTGTTCACAATAGCAAAGATGAAGCCACAGCGAATGGTATTGAAGCAGAGATCTTAAACATTTAACTTTGCACTTAAGCAAAGTGTTTCTGGCTCCGCTCACATTAAATTTGAAGAGATTTGGAGGCTGTTGCAGGAGTAGAGATATGAAAGCCTGGGGACACAGCTCTGTCAGTAGGACACTGTGTTGCTACCACATAGTGCAAATTCAGACATTATCTTTAGATGTACTGTCACAAGTTACATGATCATGACTACCACAACATGTTGCTAACTTCTACACTTAGTGGAACTGCAAGTATCCTGCCATTCAACCTGAAATATGTTTAGAAAGCACATAGAAAGTAATACTCTCTCTGAAAACAGTTGCAGATCACATTAAGTGTCACTGCTGTTGTAAATAGAGAACTACAATAAATAATGTTAGTTAATGGTAATTATTTAAGTCTGCAAAGACTGAAATTAACTTCTTTTGGGAGGTCTCTGTACTTACAAGGCCAAACTACTGAGTGTGTGGAGCACGTGATCACAGTTTGATGTAAAGAAAGTGGAGACTCGAGTGAAGTAAATGAGAGCTATCTCAAGGATCCTGAGCTGAGGCAGTGGCACCTGCCAGCGAGAGGCATACTCCTCCACAAGCTGCACAGAGGAAAGAGAAAACAAACATGAGGCATTATTAGATGTTTTGACTGCAGCTGTAATGACACCGAAAGGTTCAACCTGATCACATTTTCGCAGTGTTACAATACCAACCAGTTAGAGCTAGCTGATCGACAGAAAGATATTCAGCGACGATTTTGATACTCAAAGAATAGTTTAGCAAGAAAGAATGCCAAACATTGCTACTTCAAGCCTTTTGAATATAACTCATTAACATAATTAACTAAATGAAAGCCAGGGGTTGATTTCAAACTGTGACATTTAGTGCTGATTCAATAGAGCTACTTATTAAATCCCTGTAACACAATGTGCTAATATTGCCCTCTAACGGTAGAGATGCAAGACATCACTCTTGTGCAAAACTGGAATCCTGTGAATGTTATTGTACAGTGTTAGGCTCTGGTCTTTGTCCAGTGAGTGCATGTAGTCCCCTACTAAAATCAAACAGCATGTTAACAGCATCACAACTGCAAAATGCTGGAGCTTGTTTGACTCAACACACTTATGAACTCTCTCATTCAGAACACTTAATGAATTTACCTTCACATGAGCCTAACATTAGTTTTTATAGAGCTTCTTTGTAAAGTGTGAATGACATACCAACAGCACAGTGACAAAATAAAAATTAATATCTTAGATTTGTCAACAGCAGACCATACTATTTCTACCATTATATAAAGCTACGACTTTATGTATAGATCTTCTGTGACAGTCAAAAACTTACAAGCAATCCCAACAACCTTAAATTTAAATACTGTTTTCCATGAGATATACCGACTGTTTTTATTCCTCTAACGACATAACACAGTCAGACCTACAGTGTGTGAGGCCATCTTGTTATACCCTTAAGTGATGTTGTTATCTATTGCTTTAAGAGTATATATGCAGTTATATGTCCAGTTGTTGCTGCAGGTTAACGCAGGTCATTAAGCCACATTTTGAAGTCGTTCTTTATGGTGAATAACTCGATTTTACAGGCTGTTAATCGTATGCCAGCCTAATACCAGAGCTTAGCTAACATCGGCTAAGTTCCTTACTAGCTAAATGATTATTCAATGTTCTGTCTGTGTGCAAAAAGTTGTCAAGTCGATATGTTAGTTTGGTAAACATTCAGCGTACTAACTAAGCTAACTTGCAGGCTAACTGGGCAGTTGGCTTAGTCCAGTTAGCTAGCTAGCTGTGCAGTGAGCGATCACTTGTCAAAATATTACGGATTTACTGACTCGGGCATTTCGATGGCGCCACCTGAATTTGAGCCTTTTCCATCAGACATAATGTTCAAAAGTCGTTACAGCAATATATTTGTGTTTTTTATAGCGGCTGCAAGTGGTTATAGATGCTAACGAACCAAACAGCTAATGCTAGCCGTGTAACGACCAGTTCTGGGGGAGGGGAGTCGGCTAACATATATGCCCCTATCTTCGACAACAAGCCTGTCACCAACTTCACACACGGCTCCTTACCTTGCAAAAGTCAGAGCAGAACGCTTTGCTATCGGCCCGCAGTTCATCACTTGAGTAGCGGCTTAACAAACTCTGTAATTGATTTTCAAGCCCCTCTAACTCGTACACACTGCCCTCCTCCGCCATACTGCCTGTCTAGCCTCGCTCGTAGCAGCTACCACACAACACATACATCGGTAACAGTCTACGACTAGCATTAACAGCGCTGATTGGCTACTGCTAACGTAAAGGGGTTCGCTTCCTTACTACGCCAGAGTACGCCAGTTTGGGCGGTGTCCGAGTTCCAGCGTCATTCCAAAGGCTCCTAGTTATGCCCGTCGACGTTGGTGTGAAAACGGTGTTACGAGTTGACCATTTCATGCGCCACAAACCACATGGCAGACACAAACACAGCGCGTTAATGACTGTTAATATTTGCGTTCACGTCCCATTGTACAAACTTGGAAAAATCATTAATGAAGCTATTGGACAGTGTTCCAAACATAAATATGAATAAATTAAGACTCATATAATATTAGAACTTACTCATGCTTTAGGCATCTCTACATATTTTTTACATGGTTTATAAAATCATATTGTAAATATTTTTGTTAAGCACGTACGGGCTGTAGATTACTCTATAATGATAATATAACAACAATAATAATAATAATAATAGTCTGCATCTATGGATGAATTACCTTCCAGGCAGGTCAGGGGGCTCCTGGACCAGAGCTTCTGAATTAAGTGAGAGTTAATATTTCTTTTTGGGATTATGGACTATCTCACTTGCCGCCCCCAGTACGTCCGCCTGCAGAACTCTGTGTCTGACACGGTGGTCTGCAGCACAGGTGCTCCACAGGGGACGGTTCTATCTCCGTTCCTCTTCACCCTGTACACCTCAGACTTCAG
>JAUMHL010000013.1:5565405-5578399 GCA_032362345.1 Sandelia bainsii
ATTTACTTGGAGGTTTTTCTTTTTTGTCCACTTTTCATGTCAGGTATGTCCAAATGTCTGTATTTTCTTTTAAATATGTAAATATAAATGCTCCCCTTTTCTACAATTCCCTGTGGGAGAGGAGCTGGAGCGGGCGAGGTATTTACTTGGAGGTTTTTCCAATAAACACAACGCGGGAACCCCACCGGTTACACTCAACAAATAATGCTTCATCATGCTTATACAGGATCTCTGGCAACACAGGCTGTTATTGCTCTGTCCACACCCTATGTTTTAAATTAAATAGTTTAAACTTAGTCACGTTGAGCAAACAATTCAGATTCTGATGTAACAACTACGCGATAAAACAAAAGTAGGATTAAGGAGGTGTGGAGGACTAGCTGATCAAACTTTGGTTAATGTTGCATCATTCACTCACTACAGGAAACGAAGAAGGAAGAAAGGCGATAGGGGACAGTTACAGTGTGCTGAATCATGATGCAAGAGGAAAGAGCACACGTTATAAATAATTAAATTAATGTAGATTATAAATATTAATGTGCTGGATGAAAAAAATCTTACATTTAAATCATGAAATGCATTTAGTTATTTCTACCTAATCAAATACATTAATTCCAGTGGTAAAACCTCCTAATAACAGGACCAGACACAGAACTAAGAAATTGTAAAGCAACTAAACAAGAAATCTGACGCCTCCTAATCCATCAGCACCTCTGTTAACACGTCCATTCAGCTCAAATGGCAGCACACGGAGCTTCACTAATGCACAGTGCACACACTGGGGCCAGCTTTTAAAACCTAGGGCCCCTGTTTGACTCCACTCTGAGTTCAGGAGATGTCCACACAACGAGCCGACTACATCTTCTTAAGCAAACATCTGTGCATTGAAGAGTAAACTGCCCTGAGATATACAGCTCAGGGGTAGTTACACATTGATAAATAAAATGCTTAGATGATTATGCCTTTAAAAAAAACAGCAATCACTGCAAACTGAAAACATTTTCACAGCTGAAGGTGTAATACTATCCGTAAACCATATGTTCCTGCCCAAATCAAAGTGCTAGTATCAGATCTATCATACTGCTAATTAAGGTTACACTGGCTTCTATTGCTGTGGTACATGTGGGAATGAGCAGGTGGTGCAGAGTGTGGTAACCTTACTGGGTTCAACAAGGCAATATGATCCTCTGTGAGAACATGTGTGGCTCCGAGCCCAGAGTGCACGGCAGAAAAGACTTGCAAGATTTTTGATTAATGTGCCACACTCGAGCCAAGGATTAAATCCCCAAATACCTGCCAGGATGAAAAAGTAGTGCAAAAATCACCTGATCTGAGTCTGGCAACATTAAACCTGGTAATATTCTTACCTTATCAGACTTGTCTATCTGCTTATGTTGAGTCGTTTCTAATCTCCTTCATTCTCTGCTATCACAGTAGAATGTTTAGTGCACAGTAACTCTTTTTATCTCATTTTTTAAACTGGTGTGTTTGTCAGATAATTGATATAATAAAAACAACCAAAGTATCAGCTAGTCACAACAGCAGACTATAGATATTCACTGAGCCATAACAAATGTGAACAGCAGGAATGTCAGCTATAGAAACACAACATAAAACTGCAGGCATGTAAACCTGAAAGTTCACCAAATGGTCAGGAAGCTAAATTATGACCATTTACTATACTAGACCTCAAACATTAGCTCATCTGCATTTCTTATAATGACTAAACATTTTTTCAAGCATCACTAAACATTTTTTCATGTTTTTTTTTTTGTTAATCGTACTTTATAATAATTTGAATATTTGTGTGTTTTGCTGAGATAAAACAACATATTTTCACTGTTTTCTGGTAGTTTAGCGACTAAAACATTAATTGAAATCATACCAACCGATTAATCGAGAAAAAAAATTAGCAAATCAATTGTTAGTTGTGGTCATATAGGACAGAATTGTTCAATGTTAGTAAAAAGAAACCTTCACATATAACAGGGAAATGACAGGACATAATAAAAGAAGGCTGCATTTAAAAAGAATAAAAATTAAGCAACAGTAAAGTCAAATTAACACGACTCAACAATGAATGAATTAAAATAAAAACATAAATAACTGTGACAATGATCACATGAGCACAAAATCTGCTGTACGCAGTGAGAATATTGCATCATATCAGCGTGTAGTGAGCAGGTACCAGCTTCAAGCCGCCGTGTGGTTTAAAAATTCAGTTTTAGACGTTTTCCAGCCTACAGCTCCTCGACTCGCCTGTTCCCACTCACCTGATGAATTTAATGCTCACAAAAACCTGGAGAAGACCAGAGACGACTTGGTTACTGACACTCACTCCGACCAACTCCGCGATGTGACCGACTTCCGACTCACGCTGCGGTTTTGGTGACGACAATACCGGAGCGGCTGTGGGAAGTTTTGGGAAGCGCTCCCATTGGCTGCGTCGGGGGAGTCTGCCCCGCCCGCTCCACCAATCACAGCAGAGATTTCTCAATAAGGATTTGATAAGTCGGAGTTGTTAGCACTGTCTGTTTACCTTTTATTGAGCAAACACGCTCTACACGAACTGAGGCGCATGGGACATCTCGTCAACTGCTCACGATGTGTGGTGGTGGTTACTTATAAAATAGCATAATTAAAGAAAACTACTTCTAATTTGTTAATGTCATTTTAATATGGTTTTGAAGTTTGTCATCATACACTGGAGTTAGGTGGTGTCAAATTTGCTTTAATTTAGATAAAATCTTTTAAGTTTTTCCTTTTTTACATAGCTGTCATGCTGCTCTCACAAAGGCCAACCTCTGAATATATTGATATTTTTCTATACATTTCTGTAATTTCTCACTCAACCAATTATTTAAATTCTTAAGAAACAAGCAGACTGGAGCACCAACCAGGCAAACAAAGAACCTAATACCACATAAGGAGCACACAAGTCTGCAAGTCTGTTGGTTTGGTAATCTTGCCAAAGAATGTGCACAGTAGAATATCAACTATACTTGACCCCATGAAGTAGCGGAGCCCTGTGGGGAAAACCTAATTTTAGCACTTTTATTCCTCCGATGTTTCATATTCATTAAATTTGTGCTCATGAAATTACCACTAATTCACACAAAAATCTGGAATTCTACTCCGCTACAATTAGAAGCAGCACTGCTGCAGATTAAACCTCCAAACTGTATATTATCTCACATCTGTCAAAGAAGCACAACATAAAAAAATGTTGTTCCATGTAAACAAGTGGTGCCAGCGCAGAGTTACAAATGTGTTTTATTGAGAAAGCGACATAAGCTTGTCTTTAAAAAAAGGGAATAAAAGAAAAAACACTTCCAACAATTCACCAAAAAAGAAAATAACTTTGTTATCACTGCTGGGGTTAAGAGGGAGGGATTTGGTAGGACATTGGGTCAGTCTCAGCTTCTTTCAGAATCTTCCAGACCGCTCTCGGTCCCTCGACCTTCGCCTCTCACGATCCCGTCGTCGATCCCTGGAGCGAGAGCGCCGTTCCCTGGAACGTGAGCGAGAGCGGTGCCTGGTGGGTGAGAAACAAACACTGAGTAAGAAATCCTAAATCATTCTTAAATCTAACTCTTACAGATTCAAGATTTCTTTACCTTTTTCTGCGGCGTCCATACAACTCTCTTCGAAGTTCCCTTGATATGGGTTTCAGGTGCATGAAGTTACAGAAGCCACCTCTAGTGCACTCTCTGTAATAAAACCGTACACACAGGGTTAAAACTTACTGGACCTGTATATGGTGGAGGGGGGTCACGAGGAAAAGCTGCAGCCGGTTACACATGCGGAGGAGCATGCCAGGCTGCCAAGCATAATATCGGATCTTTTTCTCCCTCCACGCTGAGTTTGTCCAATCGCCAGCAGAGTAAACAACTCCTGATCCAATAGAAAAGGATACAGCAAAGGATCTGAAGTTTCCCTCCTACTATCCAAGGACAAAGTTTATCTTTGCATAAAAAAACTGTGAAAGTTCACAAAATGCCAATGCAGCTGGTTTGGTTGCAGTGCTGAGGGACACATGCAGTCCACACAGTAAACAGTGAAGCTTTATTTAGCTGCTGGCATGGCCTGATCTACATACTATGGGTTCTATGGATAAAAAAAGAGCTACTTGGCCCCCAATACGCCACAATCCCACTGTGTGGATACAGTATACAGCTGGGACCAATCAAAAATGTTAATGCTTTTACAATCAGAGACAGATGTCTGTCCTTATCTATTCAAACAGAACAGATTGTAGAATAAAAAAAATTAAAAAAAATAATTCTACAAATTAAATATAAATTCACTTACAACACGGAAGCGAAGACTAATACATTCTCTGTCTTTATAACAGTGACTCTGTAGACAGTTAAGCTACAATATGGATTTCCTAGAAATCAACCTAATGCCATCATGAGGCTCAAAAGCAGTGGGTGCTTTTGAATAATTGTAATTAAGTTTTGATTGCATCATAGCTATATGTGGTTTCATGGACATAACTGTTACTCACAGCTACTGGTCATTTAAATGTCATCACCAACAATGGTTTAATCAATCCATATATATAACGGCCTTCCTACATGGTATGAAAATGTAAATAAATTTGTAATGTTACAAAAATTCTCAAACATTTGCTGGTTAAAATTTGCTCCAAACATGCTACAGGTTTCTGCTTTTCTTTGGTATGTGCTTATCAGAATAGAAAAACCACAAATCCTCTGCTCTGGTGCTGGTAAAGGCAGTGAATGTTTAACAATAAAATATCAGGCTTGACACATACAAACAAATCTCAGATCTGGATGGAATTTCAAGATATTTATCTAAACCTATCCTGCAACTTCAGTGAACATCTGCAACATTTCAGCACTTCTCCTTCCTGCTGCAGAAATTGTTTAAAGAAATAAGTTTTCAGCTGTTTCTAATCTGGGTTTTCTTGTGTGGGTAAAATCCATTTGATTTAAAAATGGTTTATTTAAATTTTTTTCAAATTTAAGTGGACATTTGACAATTTTTTTTTATGATACAGTTTTTAGTGCTGCTACAGTTTACCAGGTGTTACTCACCCCATTTCATACTGGCGGCAACAAGCTTCCCTGAAGTCAGTGACTGGAGAGAGTTCAGCGTGGATGGGTTGGGCGTTGAACCAGCGGTTGTTCAGGTCCATGACTGCTTTCTCTGCATCCTCCTCTCGACGAAACTACACACCCAGGATACACATGGTTCAGATTACAGATACATATAGAAAGAAATTTGACTCAATGGCAATGCATCTACACTGAAAAATTTATAAACTGATATATATATATATGTAACTGATAATATATAAGTGACATAACTGTTTTTGTATTTTATATAAAGTCATCTAACATGAAACTTCAACACCAACCTTAACATAGACGTTACCAACAAGGTGGTCGCCCAAGTTATCGCACACGTTCATCTCCTCCACCTCTCCATACTTCTCTTCCATCTCTGTGAAAACCTCCTTTGTTTCAAATAAGTTACAAAATAAAAATGAGCCCATCCAACAACATCTTATTTATCAGTTAGAACTAGTCTGTACTTTTTAACTTTCAAATACTGCCACGGCTTTGACATTTTATGATGAGGTAAAGAAATTGTAGCTGTTACAAAATTCTGCTGTGTAAATACTGTTCCCTAAATTATAAATTATTCTGTCATGTTGTACCTTTAAACAGCAATAAATTAAAAGAGGCAGATAAAACTTTTTGCAACACGTAGGATTAAAACAAGCAGAAGAGGTCACTCACCTCAAAGAACTCATCATAATGTTCCTGCATTTCCACATCGCTGACAGCACCTACAAAATGATAACAAGCAACAGTCAAGACAAGGTTAGAAAGGTGCTGGGAAAAAAGTCTTTAAATGGACCCTTTGACAGATAAAACTGACCTGTTAGTCTTTTCATGGATTTGTGGAGTTCTACATTTACTCTGGTTACACATCTGTGCAACTACATGAGCATAAGAGTCATGATGTAAAACCACAGATTTTATTTTTAGGTAAACTACTGAACTTCACAGTTCATGGCCCCTGGCTATTTCATAATATGTTGGTGGCAGAAGTAGTAGAAAACTGCTTCAGTAATTTAGAAACAAAGATTGTGTACTCAGTGTGAAAGTGTTAAAAACGCAGAAATTCAATTATAGCTTACAAGTCTATCACATCTGTTTGACATCAAAAAATGGAAGATGTGAAACCAAAGCTGTTCTGTGAGCATTACCACACCACACTGACTCAGGCAGTATGAGCATGTGGCCAGTTATTCTAACTCCAGGAAAAGATATGATGCACTAGACATCTCTAGAGGACAAATTCCTACATTAAGCCACATTAATGTGGGGAGGTGTGATGTAATAGATTAAGCATAGTCAGTGCTGGAGGGTCCTGCAGATGAAGGGAGAACTTACAGTGTAAACCATCAGCAGACTGGGCACAGATTTGAAGGTTATGAAGGTAAATGTTCAAGAGGGAAATGGTCTGAAATACAAAACGTAAACTTCTGTGATATAAATACAACCAAAATAATAAGCTGGGGAGGAAAAATGTGATTAGATATTGGTGTGTCAGTAAACTGATAGCTAACTAGGTTTTGGACATTTAGACTAAATTTCATTTTTATTTTCAAATATCACAGGTTATTGACAGGAAACAGGCTATATTTGGAAGATTCAAGTGTGTATACTGTAGCTTTAATTTTCATTTTTGTTAGAGACTAAAGCTGACAGCTTCATTTTGTTTGCTCTCTGGAGTCAGGTCAAAATTTAACAAAATAATTTATTGATTTCTGATTAGTTTCATTTTAAAGTTGAAAACACAAAAATCAACTGCAACAATCCAGACACTGTACATATTTGTACCAGCTGGAAAGTATCAAGATACCTACTTCTGTCTTGTCTCATCATTTTTTTAATTCATGCATTATATCAAACAGTAAACTTCCTTCAAAATTTACTTTACTGTTCTGACGCAACCTGTAAGCTAAACTTTCAGTGACAGATCACCTTTACTAGCTGGTATATTAGTCTCCAGCAGAGTTTGTCAATGTGCATATTTAATGGAAGTTAATCACCTCAAGTGATATCTCAAAACTTAAAATTGCCATTACATACTCTGTTATTTACATACAACATTTAACATTTTACGCAAAAAACTGTAAATGCCAAATTAAGATAAACTAGAGTGCCTGGAATTCCATAATTTTATCTAACAAAAATGTCACTTCATATCAATTCTTAAGTCCAAGTCAGGATGTGATAAAGGGCAAGTGATGCAAAAATAAAACGACTTTATAAAAATAGTCTCTTTTATAAATGACTGTGTGAATACTATCCTTTCAAATTAAGGTCCTCATGCCCATTACAAACCTACCTGTTTCAGAGGTTCTGCTTCAGCTCTACTAGACTGGACTTAATATGTTTACTGTACCCACATACAATACACATTTCTAAGTATCACACCATCAACAGCGATCTGTAAGTACTGTTTGTTTTGTTTTTGTTTTGGCATCACTGTTCAGATACTCCTGGGTGACACTGTAATTCATATCAACACACAGCTATGAAAGGTTGAAAAACCAATGAGGGAAAGACAAGACTTTGTGATTGTTGATGGTATTATGTGGCAACCAGTGAATGACTGAATATTTGCAACACTGTATATGAAAAATAATGGGGTCCCAATAGAATGTCCAGCTAACAGGGATGAAGCAGAACCTCACACCTGTTGTTTTATACGAGTACCACTTTTAGGAAACAGGAAGGGGTTGCTGACAAATGTGTAACTTACAGCGAGAAGCGTCGGCCGTCTGCGCACTGTTTTGGGGATTACGGTAGATGTTCTGAATCAAGATGGTCTGCAGAGAAAAACAACAAAATGTTTTGCGGTGAGACAGGACTCTTTGATGATTGGATAGTTTATGCAATTTGTGATGACATCAACTTCTAGTTTAGCTTGTTTGCTTCTTTTGACAATCGTGCATATCTGTGTTGTGTCAGTGTTGCAGCATAAACATAATATTTTAGGAGAAATCTCTGATGGGATTTTCACCTGGCTGAAGGTTGGTTTATTGTGCAATCTCGAGCAGCGGTCTCCATGTCTGCAAGCTCCAATTTTAAAATAGAAAGAGCAATTGACCCTGGAAAAGAAGAAATCATCATCAGGATAAGGCCAGTGACATATTTTGTCCACATAATGTGAAAAGACAAAACCAACCATGCATCAGTGCATTTCTTAATCCTTTCATATTTCTATAGGTTAAATATAGTTTTCTATTTAAAAAGGTAGGGAAGTAGTAAAGTGGTTAAGAAACATTCATAGGACAGAATAAAGCAGTGCATGTATTAAAGACAATGCTCAGCCATGGATTTTGTACAATAATGGGTATTTAGGGCACCAACCAGGTCAAAGGGGATTCCAATGTTCATGTTACTCTCACGTTTGTTGTGATAAGTCAACATTTCTCCCAGTGAAACAGTGATGGACTACTGTTTTATTTTATTTTATCCAAGATTAGAGCTCTATAAAACAGAGGAATAAACTAAATCTTGTTTAACTCGGTGATGGTTTTGATCTTTGCATGGGATTTGCTGACTGATCAGAAAAAATGAGCAGGTTTCTCATGTTCCATGTAAACACCATATTCTGAATGTGCTCATAGATAAACTATAGATCTGAATGAGTAACTCAAAACTGGCAATAATGTGCATGTAGAGCAAATGCACAATTTATATACTGTGCCATATCCTTTCCTTCGTATTAAACCTCTGATAAAACGACACACGTCCACTTATTCGACTGACTGTTTTGTTTTGATCTAACGATGTTTTGTATACCACTCCTTGTACGAGCAGCCAAATAACAAACACTTAATTATAATAAATGCACAACAAACGCATCAATACATTTGATTTTGTAAACTACAAATAGTTCAGTTGCTTTAAAGAAGAAGGATGCTTCTTTTTGCACTCCCACTGAAACTGAACAGAACAATCCGCCTGAGTAAGACAGCTAACATTAGCTAATTTAGCTAAGCTTATTAACTGACCATGTTACATGTTACTTGACTTTTAGTAATCTAAAATGCATGCTCTCAGCGCTGCCGTGTGTACCAGCAAGTCTCTAAATATAAAGTAAAATGAAATATTTTGGCGCAAAGCAGCATCAAACAGTAGCTGCATGTTAGCTGTGTCTGCATAAGTTTCATTCAATGCGTTAGCAGAGCATTAGCTTCCTCTTGCTACAGTAAGCTTCACTGTAACATTCAGAAGAGCTACGGCTAAACACTAAGCCCCGCTGGTGATAAAGAAGAACTGCTGAAAGGACACTTCGCATAAAACTAATCGTTTAGCTGGCTAATATGACATATATTAAATCAAACTTACTTGTCTTTCTCTGTGCCGAAAATGGACGCCAGGTACTCCGCCATTTTCGGCTCGTCTGCGACGTAGACAGGTGCGTCATTACGTGGCCGTTACGTAGGTCGTTGCCAAAAGGCTACATGCGCTGACTCTGAACGCCGCTCATCCGCGCTGTTGTTCCACCAACATAGTCTTATTTTTCAGTAATGGTTGTAGTTTTCTCACACAACCATACTTGTCCTGTTGTTCAAATGCGCCAATACTATAATGTTAATAATTTTTAATTCAAATTTTACATAATCTAGGATTTAAAGTAGACCACAGGCTATAAACCCCTATAAAACCCCTATAAAAACCTAAAAACATCAGTAACCTAATAATAATCCAAAAGAAAAATACTATATACTAATACTATAACACACTGAATTTGTCTATCTTAGTACTTACCTAAAGTGCTAAATTTTTTTAAATAGCTAATTCTGTCTTTTACAGTTTGTTTTCCAGTTTTGAATGTAGTAAATTGGACTAGACTTCTTGAATTATCTGACAGTTACCGAATATAGTTTTACATGGAAAACACAGAATAAGTTCACACTGTAAAATGCATCGTTTAGGCGAGCCCCCAGATGACAACTTGCTAAAGGTTTCGTAATGAGTAGGCCTACTTTACGGTCGGATGCTGAAGTGGGCTTAGATATTACTAATGCTTGTGTATTTTTAGTAGGGTAAAAAAGTACTTTCATTCTATTAAATTTCCGGTACTTTACCCGGAATGTCAGATTTTTATCTTACACAAACCCAAAAGCAGCTACAATTAGCCAGTTTCTGTTGCAAATTTGCATGTTTGTCTTCCCCGCTGTTGAATATTTCCAGTTTGGGGGGATTTTCAACAAGTGCCTTATAATTAAAATAATAAAGCTCTCACTATACCTAACAGCTATATTGCAGAATAACATTTTACATAAGAAATGCACACAAAACCCTCCTAATGATAGAGTTGTCAAATTATTTATGTATTTTTACTTTAAATGCAACACCATGCAAAGTTTTAGGCAGCCAGTTGATTTACAGACTCTTCCCCTTCCCTCTAAGTTACCCCTAGAGCCACAGAAAGCAAGTCCGTTAAACACAAATGGAGTTGACCCACTGACAGATAAGCAATCCACAAACTGATGGTACTGGGTGATAAGAACCACACACACTTCAACAGAGTGGGTATTAAATCTCAAGAGGCCACAACATCCCAGTCTCCTCTTCAGTGCACTGTATATCCTCCCCTGAAACCACACCACCGTGCACAAGGCCGCACAAGTTTGCAGGAGACAGAGACGGTGAAGATTAAAGAAAAGGGAGAGGAAGTCAGCTTGAAGAAGGCGAACCACAGACGGTGCCAAGAAGTGATGAGAAAGACGTGAAGGTGCACAGACTGAAACAAGACTCGGAAATTAAAAGTATATGTGAGGGAGGGAGATTTGTAGTAAAAACATGAGATCTCTGCCACGGCTGTGTCGTACCAGGGTCAGCACCTGAAACTGTGGGAACCCCCTGTTTTTGACATGTTTGACTGCATTGGACCAGCAAGATTTGCAGAAACAAGACCACCCACCAAATTACTGTCAACTCCACTGCATTCAGCACCCCTGCTTTAAAGGGGAGAGAGACAGAGGTAGCAAGGGAGCGAGCAGATTGTAAAGAGAGGAAGCACCTACGAGCTTAACACTTCCCTGTTTTGGTTAAACAAATAAAGATGCGCTTTGAGGATCATTTCCTAGTTGGATTGTCTACAACTGGAAGATGACAGGAGGTTTTCGGAGCGTTCTCACCATGAGGCCCAACCACTGTTGGATCATCCTGTGTGTGTCCATCTTGGCAGCACTGCTTCTCGCCTCAAATGCTGACAGTAAGTTATTATTTTTTCACACTGGGCTTTTTGTGTCTGTGCTGTTTTTGTAGAGTTACCTTTCCTTCATCTGTAAGCCACTGAAAAGTCAGCGTATTTTATTTTGTGCTGAGAACTTTGTAGCCACTGTTACATTTCTCTGGTACAGGGCCTGATCTCTGTAAAGGTCATGAACTTTAAAGTGCTTTAATGTCCATTCTTCATTTAACATGTTGGAAATTGGGTTTTAAAAGCACAGAGCTGGAGAGCGGTTACATCCCAAACAGATATCAGTTATCAGAGTACGTTGATCGTGATTCTGCCTCAAGCGTATCACATTAAAAGTTACTTACTTGCCTTTAAAGTGAGGGAATCTTATCATGAATATCTACTGAGCTGACAAACATTGCACAATGTCTGTTTCAGATGCTAAAAATGCTACTTTCACTTTATTTCCTTCACAACAACAGGTTGTTTCTAAAGGTGGGAGCTTGATGGAAACAATTAGAGACTTTACTTGATAATATTGCCACTAAACACGTGTTACACCAGTAAAGTCAAAGTGATGGAGCCTCTCATCAGTCCCATCAGCTATTATATCGTTCATTTTTAAGAGGTTCTGGAGCTGTCACAAACACATACTATATGTCGTTATAGTGAAAACCACATATAAAATTAGATGATTATGGATTTTTTTTAGCTAAACTGAACGATGAAGGCCTCCTTTAACTCTCAAGCGTCTGTTCATTTTAGCAGATTTCTTCTTCTCACACTACAAACACAGCTGTGTAGTGATAATCACTGCTTTTATTGTTGTAGAACAGCTCAATGTGTGAAATAAAAACATTCTCAGTGTGATTCAGACTCCAGAGGGTTAAGATTTGACAATGTTCTCCATTTTTAATCCTGTAAAAACCCTGATGGTTTAAATGAAACATGTTACTCAAACCTGAGAACAGAGCAGTTTAGTCTGCTGATGGTTGACATTGTGCAGATACATGTTTTTCACAGGACAGTGATAAGCCCAGTTGTCCCGAAAGTATGACTGCTCACATTTCCTGTTTTTCTGAGAACTTCAAGTTTCCAAAGTAAAGAAATTAACTTTTTTCATGATCAGTGGGATTTGTACTGGTGTATAAACAAACAAGTGCAGAGTGTTAAATTAACATGCTGAACATTAACAATGCTGCTGAATCTAATGATTTATATAAAGTAATAAAGGGTCTGGAACAGGTGAAACTGAAGTACACTATGTGGCTTTAAGGTTCCCCTGAGACAATATCATTCAGGTTGGGTTCATTCTCAGTTCCTTCAAACAACAGATCTCATGCAAATTCTGTTTCCACTCATCACAAAATACAATATCACTGTTATTAATTAGTTTTTATGTCACATTTATCTGTCTTTTGATCTTACCTTTTCTTTTCTATGTGACTTTCACAATCTTACTAATAATGTCCATTTTACATGTGTGCTTATTGTTCTTTAACGACTGTAACAATTCCCAACCATTATTTATAGAAAATATTTTGTTGTATATCATTTCAAATTTCTTATTTGTAATCTGCATGTGTTTGTTGTTATTTTTCTCCTGTAGGTGAAGATGCATATTGTGAAACAGAAATTAAAGTACGACGCAACACAGTTTACAAGGCCAGTGTTGGCCAAGAACTCAGGATTAACTGCACAGTTGCTTTCTGCAACAATTCACCACCAACAGTCTCCTGGTATAAAC
>JAUMHL010000013.1:5585590-5619145 GCA_032362345.1 Sandelia bainsii
ACATTAAAGCAGACTGGACAACGTTAAAAAAATCAGAACATTCAGAAGGGATTTCGTTTTTGATCTTTAAAAACATTCTCAGCAGTGACTCAGGACAGTATCAGTGTCGGGGTGGAGGGAGTGTGAGTCATTCCATCAACATCTCTGTTTATGGTGAGTTTTTTAAAACAATCTAACACATTTAAAATGAACATACTGACCCAAGAAACCTGTGTTCAGATAATACAAATTACATTTCTGCTGAATAATAGGATAACTGAACAAAAACAGTGCAGCCATTTGTTTTCTTTAAAACTATAACATATTTCTGACGTTAGATTTCCCTTATTCCACCTCATATCAGTCATTGACATCTAAGACATCTGTATTGTTTTATAGAAAATGGAGAGTGGACCACTGCTACATGGAACAATAGAACAAATAAGAAAAATGTAAACTGTACATTTAGAATGGTACTGTTTTTCCACTTACTTTCCATCACTTAATTTAGTGTGAATGCTTTAGTGTTTATTTTTTTGTCAATCATTGTAGTTTATATTATTTATAAAATACCATTAAAATACCAAATCAACATCACTATTTAGAGTGAGTCTTATTTCTGCACTAAAGGATTGTGTCTATACTGGACTGTAATAATCATTACAGCCACTGTTAGTTCATTTCTCAAATAATCAGACTGAACCTGTCACTTTTTTGCAGCAAATAAACTATTTGATCCTTTCACAGATGATGTTGAGCCCACCACACTTACATGGACGACTCTGGCACCAGGTCAGAACTTCATCCACTCTCTCACAGTGGAATTAATGTCTCACCTGCTTTTCATGACGTCTATAAGAGAGGCGTTACAGAAATTCATGCTAAGTTACATGTTCTTTATTATCCTGCAGAGAACCCCACTCAGGACTATTTGGGGCACTATGTGTACCGTGTTGTTGGGATCATTGTGTTTGTCATCATAGTGACAGGAATATGTGTTACACCAAAAAAAGTGTGTAAAGGTGAGACATTTGTTGATTGTTACACACAGTAGTCAACTGATTCTTCATCTGTCAGATCTGCAGTCTGCAGACTTCCTGCTGAAAATTTAAGGTCTCACCTGACAAACTGAAAAGTGAAAAACAGATTTAAAATGTAAAAACAATTTGAGAAAAAAAGTACATATACATCATAATGAAACTGAGAACAGTAACTGATCTCATCTTATCTTTGCCCAAGGTGTCATCTGTGCAAGAGGATCCAGGACCACAGCAGATCAGAGCACCCAAACTTCTGACCGTGAATCACCATTAACTTTTCCTATTTATGAAAATGAGCTTTAATGACTGAATCTGTGCTTTAAAATCTGTCAAGTTAAATCTTGACATCAAAACATTTCATATTATTCATTTCGTGACTGTAACCTAAATCTAATATAAAAAATTTTATGAATGAGAAAGGTCGAAAGCAGCAACATCTCTTTTGCAAACTATTTGTCTTGGTTTAAATGTGTTGTGTAACACACTCAGTGTTTTGTTAAAATGATGACTTTGTGTTGTTGCAGTAATGGTTGTTGTTTATAACCTGTTCTGACTATATCAATTAATATTAAACTCCATTGGGATTTTTTTTGTCTTTCATTACTGCTCACAAAACACCATGGAAGCAGAAATGAACTTTCAGATCTACCAAGATTGTAAAGATGGTCTGTGTGTGTGTCTAAAATGTCCTTTTCTGAGCTGTGATGTTTAGTTGAGTAAATTTCCCTTCACAGCATAAAGTCTAGTAGGGGTACACACACCAGAGAACAGGAAGTAAAGATAACCACATGTCATTTACTGTGATAAAGTGCACACCTGCAGTATTAGATGCTTTACAGAATTGAATAACTGGTTCTTCAAGTGTGTCCATCATGAGATTTAACAACTGTCTGACCATCGTTCATGTGTCCATATTAGCGACATTCATCCTCACTCTGGATGCTGAATGTGAGTTATTTTTTGTTCTTTGTACATTTCTCAGTCTGAGCAGAGCTTGGTTACTGTCTGTCATTAGGTCATGTAAAAAAGATTAGTTAAATAAATGATGTTTTCCAATAAATAGTAAAAATGTTTTAAATATTACCTATAATAAGTTATCACAAGCCAAGAGCACATGTACCATACACATATTATAGTGGACACACCCAAAAACTCAACAGCAAAGAAATAAACTAACTATATTGAGGTATATTAATTTATATTATGGAAAAAGTAAAACAACACAATCAACATAAAAAATCAAAGGAAGGTTTAAAAACAAATGACTGTTAAAGTGGAAAAATGCAAAGTTGTGAAATGGTTGTTTGATGATATTACAGATTTCTGTTTATTTTTGCTCCTGTGGATGATTTTCATAAAATGTGTGTTGATGATTGATGGAAAAATAAAAGCTGTATTTCTTTAAAGTCAACTATTTAAGGTTGGTTTAAAGAAGAAATGACAAAAAAGAGTTTATTCCACAGCCCACCTGCATAATTGTCCTCATATTTTTCTAAAACTGATGATTACTTTGTGCTTGGACAACATACAAGTAGTAGTGTAATGACCAGATCTTGTGCTACGTAAAATCATCAAAGATGATGGAGCAGCTCTCTTGCCATTAATGCAACCTCAGCAACTTCCTCCCAAATCTCACTTCCTTCACTAAGAGACCCTGATCCCAACTATCTCTAACGTTCATTAAATCGTAACATGTTTAATTTTTAAGAATTAATTTCAGGTTGCACAAAACCAAAAGCAGCAAAGAGCTTTAACCACATAGATGACTGACCTGAATTTCAAGTTTGATGGTCACAGCTGCAGCTGCTTTGTCCTTTCTGATGCACTGTATTTGCAAGTCCCTGCAGCTGTCAACAAAAAAAGACATATCAGAGTGCAACATCTGAAGTAAAAGCAACATATATCATCATATAATCAAAGGTCACCATAGGTCATTTCTGCACAGCAGGACTGTATCTATAATAATGCATTTAGAAACCATCATTATATACCAAATGATCAATTTAATGTTTTTCAGACAATAATGAGGCTGCCACAGCTACATTGACAGCTTTGGATCCAGGTAAGAGTTTAACTGTCACATTTTATAGGACAGACATCATATGTGTCCCAAAACATATAAATTAATACAAAATGTAAAAATTATTTATTATTTATCTTGCAGGCATATGGCCCTGTGTGTACCGTGTTTTTGGAGTCATGGTGTTTGTCTTCATAGTCATAGCTATATGTCTTAAACCAAAGCAGGTCTGTAAAGGTGAGATTTGATTGTTACGTACAGCAGCTGATTGATTCTTCAGGGTCAGTCAGCTCTGTACTCTGCAGACCTCCGATGTCAGCTGACTAACAAAAAAATGAACAACAGATATAAAATGCCACAAAACAATAACAAAAAATGTCTACAGTACATATTTATCCTACTGTTATGATTCTGAGAACTGTAACTCATCTCATCTTTATCTAAGGTCTCCACTGTGTAAGAGGATCCAGGACGACAACAGATCCGAGCTCTGCACCTCCTGACCACGAATCACATGAGTCACCTATTTATGAGAATGATCTGTAATGAAAAAGCGTCTGTGCTTTAAGATCAATCTGTCAAGTTAAACCTTGTGATATTAAGGCTGTGATTAATATCAGAACATTTCACATTATTAATTTCAAGACTGTAACCTACATTAGGCCTAGATTTACTTTTTCATGTGTAAAATGAATTAGGCCTAATTCATGCTGGGCCTCACTAGTGTGCTTTGTATTTTAATGCAATATGCTTTGGGAATTATTTATTAATATGATTATATATTATATTATAAATAACCTTTAAATATCATATATTTATTTCTTCTTGCTGGCATGAATTAAAGTTGACTATGTTTTGTTTTGTTTTTAATTCCTGTAACTCATGCTGTAATAAGACAGAAGTGAAATTTCTTACAAGAGAAACCACCAAGGCTCAGTGTGTAGCTGTGAATGTGTGTGTGTGTGTGTGTGTGCAACATAACACATTTATAGGTAAATAGTTTTGCTTCCTGCACAGGTATTAACCTTTGTGCTCACATCCGGTGCAAATACCTCTTTTAAATGTGATTGTCTCTATTGTTGTATGTGTTTGCACCTCTGTTCTTCATGCTTTCTATTGAGTTTGAGTGAAGTAGCTCTTCTTGGGCACAGTGTCTGATTTGTATCTGGGAGCAGACAGACTGCCGAGTGACGAACAGGAAGCAGAATTAAACCACACGTCACGCAACCATATGTAAAAACAAAGACATGGAAGTTGGTTTACAGTGGAAGATGTAAATCATGAACTTGTGACTCACACTCAGACTGTTAAAGGAACGATGTTTCATTCAAAAAACTGTATTGTATTTTAAAATGGTACTTCTGGAATTGATCAAGTTAAGAATCTAATGTGCATAACTAGCCAAAAAAATTATTACAATTTCTATAGTTGCAATTTGAGCTTTTTCATACAACTAATAGGCTGAGCTGGTAAAGTTATTACCATGTAGCCTTAAACAAGAGTGATAGTTAGCAGAGCACATCGTTAACAAACTAACTGACATTATTAAGAGTCTTAAGGCTGCAGGAATGTCATTTACAAACACAAACAAAAGTATTGGACAACCTAAAAACTACTGGAAAAATGAATTAACCAAATGTCATGCAAACCCATCCAATAGCTAAAGACACACCACATTCAAATTACAAATGTGTGTAGGCTCGACCAGAAGGATTCGTCTTAAGGAGTCATCATCTGGGATCCATTAAAGGTTGTAAAAAAGATTCTGCCAATGTATTGGTATATTTATTTTAACATGCAAGGAGTCGAAATAGTGAAGGTAGATGGAGACAAGTTTGGAGACAAAGTTAGAGAGGAAGGTTGAGATGGTTTGGACATGTGCAGAGGAGGGATAGTGAAAATATTGGACAAATAATGTAGAGTATGGAGCTGCCAGGCAGGAGGTAAAGAGGAAGACCTCAGAGGAGGTTCATGGATGTACTGAAGGAGGACATGCAGGCGGCTGGTGTGACAGAGCAGGATGCTAGAGATAGGGTGAGATGGAGGCAGATGATCCACTGTGGTGACCCCTAAATAGAGAAGTGGTAATAAATAAAAAGTCAGGAGATCGCCAATGTTTGTTGTCCGAATCCTATTTGGACTACAGATATCTGTACAAAAACTTTATGTGAATCCATCTGATCATTGTTGAGATATTTCAATTGTGATAAAAAGTGTGAACTGACCAAGCTACACTGCTGTGCTAGCATGGCTAAAGAAAAAAAAGGCTATTATACCATACTACCAAGTTAATGTTTTTAATTTTAATGGCTAATAACATCTCGCAGAGGAACAAGACTTTTGACTATTAGCCTTGTGCCTAAAACTGGCACATTCAGCGATGTTGACTAAAGTGCATCATCCTTGACACAATAACATACATAGAAGTAAAATGTTTACTATGGAATTTAGTGCGCATCAGTAAAATTAATTTGTTTAATACTGAAGTGAGTGCACAGAGAGCTGTAACATTTGAAAAATTTGCGTCTGACACTAATTCAAGGTGCTAATAAATCGGTGTGAATCTAAATGCGATGTCTGGTGCATTTCAGTGTGAGTCACCTTTAACTTGACAGGTGTTAAAGCACATGTCATCTTTGGGGGAAAACCTTCTAAAAGTTCGATTTCAGCACATCATAAGATCAACTCTCTTCCACTGTGAATCCAGGAAATGACACCTTTCAGTTCAGACTGAAACTTACGAAAACTGAACCAGAAATCTCTAGAGCCACTGTGATTCTAAAGGTCACATTGTATCTCATGTCTGCAACAGGAATCACTTAAAAAATAACTTCATAAGCTATGGAAAAGCAATAACTGTGATATATCTAAAGATAGTGGAATCTAATAAAAACATGATGCAAGTAGTTTCTCAGAACACAGGAAGACACAGAGTTACAGAGTGGTCCTATGATAAAGTAAAGTGTGGCGCCTTGATTTTAACAGCGTGAACTTATGAATTTGTGGCAGCAAAGCTTTAACCTCATGGATTTATCCACTGATTTTTAGTTAAAGCATGTGTATAGGTTATGTGAAAAGACAGATGTTTTCAGCTCTAAACAAACTACAAGTGCTACAGATTGTTATTTAAATGGTCAAAAACACAAGTTGAAATGGATTTGTAGAGTGGGTGAGGCAGTGATTGGGGGGCTGGTGGTGTTGTTGCACCTTGCAGGGCTGCATGAAGCACGTGGAACAGTGTGACCTGTGGGATGTGCTACCTCTGCGGTTACGAAAGTGCTAAATACTGACATACACAGCTGCATTGCCTGCACAATCTGAAACAGGAATTCACACACAAACACACACCAACATTTGAAAAAAACACCCCACCCCACATGCTCCATCGCCCACCAAGCAGAGGTTCATTGCCACTTTAGAGCTGTAAACAGGGAAGTTAAAAAAACATTGCGTATGTGGTTGTTTTCAGGTGTTAATAGTGTCAGAACCTTCGATGGCTGCAACAGTTTACTCTTTTCTTTTTTTTTAGCACAGTTAAAGTGGACAAATTGTGTAGAAAATTAAGAATTAAAGCTGCATGGGGACAGGGCAAAGGTTGTGAACGCTCACATTAAAGCAGGTTAAACAAGGGCGACATCTAGTGTTGTAAAAGCAAAACTCAAGATGCTTCACTCAAATGCAACAGGCCAGATGACTGGCAAATTGTTTACTTGGTGATACAGGGCTGTAGACACATCAACACAATCCTTACAAAACATTTTAAACAGGAAGGTAAATGATTTAAGAAATAACTACTTTTTATCAGTATGACTCCTGGCATATTTAAGCCGCAGACCAAAACAACTACACACTGGTGATGTTATTGCAAGGTTTCCTCCAGATAAACCTCTTTGACCTCTTAGTCAGTTTATTTGCTTTAATGAGGCTCATAACAATCGAAATAAATCTGCCACTCAGTGCCTCTGAGTAACAAAGGAACTACTTTCCTTTTCCTGTCTTTGTGATGTATGTGGAAACTGCAAAGGGAAAGAACGCCTTTATTTATGGTACATGTAAGGAGTTTGGAGAAACCATCACAATGGTCCACTTCACACTTTCCAAAGCAGGTTTAATAAAAAAAATGTAACTAATTATTTCTCAGAAGAACCACTGTTCGCATTTTCTACCTAACACAACAGTTTTTTGGGTTTTAGAAAGAATAAATGTTGAAAATAGTGGTATAATTATTATTATTATTTTTGCCAACATATTGAGTTCTTAAGCCTTTGACTAACGTTGAAGGTTTCCTGTATGTGGCCTTCATTCAATAACTGAACTAAACTATTCATCCAAAGTCACTCACAACATCAAAAAACAGTTAATATGATTTTTAAATGATTAAAATCTATGAAAACAAGATGCATCCAGCAGTCTAAATGTTTTAAGTTTCAATTTAACAACTGTTTTCTGTGTGTATTTTAAAAACAGGTGTCTGTTGATGGCATGAACTTTGACTCACAACTGTCTCAGTCAAATAATACCTAAAAATATAATCGTGAAACTGGATTAAAGTTAATTTGAAACTATTTTAAGAACTAAATATTTGCATTGGTTAGTCATGGATTATATCTTTAGGCACAAACACGCAGCCAGTCTGAGAGCGAAACAGTAAAATCACTGGAGTGGGCTGTGGAGGAAATGAGTTTGCGTTAACTTGAGGTGAGGTTACTGTACCACCCACAGTCTCCACACATCGCATCCCAACAATGTTGAGGGAAACCAAGCTATTTCAAGTCAACTACAAATATCAGGTGATTTATATATATATATATATATATATATATAAGAAATAATCTGATTTTCTTACTCAACATCTCTTAAATGAAGATGGTGCAAATAAAAAATGAAACAAAAGCAGATAAAGTTTCAGGTTTTATTTGTTCCAGCTAGTGCAGATCCACTCTGCACCAGTAAAAGAAACTATGTATGAACTCTTACAGATGCTAAAGAGTGATATTCATAAACAGAACACTGTAGACTCTGAAAACAGGAATATTAGCAATAGTTTAAACATTATAATCGTCTTAATATACATATAACTGACTTCAGTGTGAAAGTACAGTAGATGTTAAGTTATAAGAATCCAACAGCTTTATTTAACACTTATTAGATTTTTCTACATAATTAACTACACTGTACACAGCCCATGTCAGCCTTTGTTAATAATTAACTTCCAAACCTACAAATAAGAGGCCAGACTCTGACAAAAACACTGTACATGAAATCACAACACACATACTGTATGTACACACTCAGACTCTCACATACACACAGTCACTGACTCACAGCTGCAGGGTTCATCCACACAGGAATCGTTTGGGTGGTGTGAACCACAGAGCACTTCAAGGTTACAGGTCGACCACCCTGTCACCCCGCAAAGCACAGCAGCTATAAATAAGCAAACCTTTCATTCTTTCCCACTCAAACCATTGTCTCAGCGTGAGTCACACAGGGCTGGTTCACCAGAAGGTCTGATTTTAACCTCCGTCCAACTGTAACTTGTAAGTGTAGTTCAAAAGTGGTGCAGCACCCTTTTAATCAACCGTCGCGTCTACAACAATCAGCCAGCAGTGACAACGGAAAACTGTTGGGTCTATAAAGTTCCACACAACTTACAGACCCAGTAAACTGGTTTCTAATTATATTATAACTCTGAGTGATGGGGGACACACATGAAGATACAATTTCCTCCCGAAGTTAGAACCGCTTTTGTTATTTCCATTTGTCTGTGATCTCACTAGGACCTCAGATGAAAAAGGGTTTCGTCATGGTTACGGAGGTTCGTCTATGTAAAAAAATTCGAGTTCATATCTGATGACAGTTGTGGGTTTGTTTCCTAATTTGTCAAATCTGATGACTCCCACACCCACACACACTCAAAAAATAATTATGCCTAAAATGCTGATTTTATGTAATTTAATAAAAAAAATTCATGCAATTTTATTACACAAAATCACATTTAATGCAGTCTACTCAAATGAAGAGTATTTGATTTGTTTAATTTTCAATTTAGAGCAATATTTGTTATGTTTATTTAAATGAATGAATAAACAATAGCTAAAAGATTTTACTTAAAAATATAGTTTAATGTATTGTTTAATCATAATGAGTGTGAGAACTCAACCTCCCTGATGGCACAAGAGAAACTGATGACACTTCAAAACTGTTTTATCAATAATCAAAGCAACTTTTCTACTGTAAGTGTAATAACTAGCATTAAATACTCTGGTTTTAGTTCTGTTTACTCTGCACTTAGCGTGTGTCTGCACTAGCAGGATCTTCCCAGCTCGTGAAAGCAGAACCAGCAGTGTTGGCTCGGCTCTGTGGAAGCTCTGTTCCCTTCCTCTGCACACCGAGCTGGAGGGCACGGTGCTGAACAGCTAGGTCAGGCTCAGAGCGCCACTGGACCTTCATCAAAGCAGCAGTGACGCCGGGCTCCAAATCAGTCTGGGCAGAAAGAGAGAGAGACACACACACATTCAGATGATGGGCGGCCTGCTACAGCTAACTTTGTCCCAAGACCACCAGAGACTTTCCACGTTTCATTTCCCATTTTTCATTAATGACACAGACCAAGTCCGTCCTCATCTGTCTTCATGTCCTGTTGGGCTGTGACACATTTCCTCAGGGCGTCCCTGAGGTTTCAGCAGTAAAGGGAAAAGCAGTTGATTGTTTCTTCACACCAGCTTTATCATGGAACAATTACAGTGTCCTTTAGTCATTCATTGTAAGATGAAATAGCATTAATAAAAACATGGTTTATTTTTGGAGCAGCAACATTTTCAGTCTTACTCCCCATTTTCATGCCCTAAATTTCTGTCTACCTGAACCTGTACAAAAAGTGTGCAGTAGTTTAGAGTCCTTGACCTCCTTCCAGCCCAGTATCCTGTTAAGAAAATTCTCTATACTTAAATAAATTCACTGGAGACTTTTCCAAAGGTATTCTTTTTAATGCTTGCATGCAAAGGGGCACACAGCAGCATTGTCTGTCAATGTCTGCACACAGGCAGGTGGTTACACAGCTTCTTTATAGACAAAACAGGGTACAGAATGTTCTCCACCCCCACAAGGAAAGGAAAAACATATTCTATGTGGTTAAGGGTTAACATGTCTTAGCCATAAACATGAATCTATATGGTTATAGGTTAACATGCCTTAGCAATAAAACACCACTATATATGATAATCTACTATATATGATAATATATGGTGAAAGGTTAATATGTCTTGAATATATTTTTCCCAAATATGCCTATCCAGTTGTGCAATAATAATAAAAAAATGCAATTATGAGAAGGTTTAAAGTGTTTCTACGTCCTGCTTTATGTTGTTTACTCATCAAATAACACATTTGTAGAGTAACAGCTGATACTTTCTATGCACAAAGATGGAACTGTTGATTGGTTTAATTTCTGGAATAAGGAATAAACTTCTTCTTACAAATAATCTACGGAACATGTTGTCAGTCCTTAAACATAACAAACTTTATAAATATAAAATATATATATAATAATATATTATAAATAATATATTATAATATAATAATAATATATATAATAAATATAAAATAATGTTGTCCCGTACTTTTTTAAATAATTAACCATAAATTCTAATAAGCCACAGTCATGTGGGGATCTAATAAATCACAGCAGTGCTCTGAGCTTAATGATAACGTCAGCCTGCTAATATGCTCACAATGACAGTGCTAAGATACTGATGTTTAACATGTTTGTTTACCATGTCTGCCATCTCAATATAGCATGGTTACACTTGATAATTGCTGAGGCTGATGGGAATGTCGGGAATTCTAGTCATAAATCACAATTTAAAATTGAAAACAATGGTGGCACTAGATTAAAAGTTAGTGGATTACAAAATCAAACAAATCATGTTGAGATATTTCAGTCTGGACAAAGTGGTGAACCAACAGACAAGAATAGTAATGTTGGTCAGTGTCGAAAAGCAGTGATGAAAATGTTGCAGCGTTTTGATGCTTCTTCATTACTCAAGAGAGGAGAAGGAAACTTTTTTTAAAGGACGGATGTAGTGCGCAAAAAAACCCCACCATTCCCTCACTGCAGGCGTAAGAAACGAGGAGTTACTCTTGGCAAAAATGTCATCGTGTCATGTACAGAGGTTCTATTCACTTGACATACAGTAAATCCCACAAGAATGCCAAAATAAACATGGTAAGCACATACACGTCTGTGCACACACTATAAAAAGAGTCCCCAAAACGCCCACTCAGATCCAAAAACACCACATGCACAAAATAATGAAACATTGCAGGAATTCCACAGACATAATCAAGTGCCTGCCACACCTCAATGTACATGTGGCAACAATGTGAGTTATTTAAATGTGGATCACTTAGAACAGGTCTATAGTAGTGAAGCTGAGCAAGAGCAACTGTGTGAGATGCAGGAAAATCAATAAAGATTAAAGGTAAAGATGTTTATTTTGCAACCAGCAGGTGTCACATTTATCAAGTTAACACCTCAGCGTGCTGCTTCTTTCAGAGTTTATATAGTTAATTCTTCCTCCCTCTAATCTCTAAGGAACAATCAGTGTTGACCTCATGATTTACAGGCCGACTGTGTTTGTGTGCAGGACAGGATGTGGTCACTCCCCCGTACTTCCTGTGGTGCAACTGATTCAAAGGTGCCACTTAAAATGTTTGCTTTCATGATTAAATGGTTCTTATCTGTGGTCAGCTTCCTGCCCTTGTAGTTGTGCCACCGCTTTATAACTTATAGTCTGTACATCTCCACCAGACCACGCCAAAAATCATGGCAACACAGACACAAATAGACCAGCAACAATTTACTGGAAGAGCCTCAGACCTTGACCCTGCTTTTCAGCCAAGCAGAAGGCTGGATGACACCCACTGATTCAGGGGGAGCCACAAAAGCCACTATGCGGCCTTGTGGCAGTTTGACTTCAGCCACAGACATCACAAGTTTTCAAGTCATTCGCAGAGGGTTTCTCTGCAGCTCTGACACAAAAATAGAACAAACTGTCAAAGAAGTGCTGATTGTTGGCGATACGCAATAAATAATATGACAATGACAAATCCAGTAAAAAAGTTGTCTCAAAAATACTATTGACTGACATGTATGTACTGGTCTGCATCTCTCAAGCTGTGGTTTAAAGGTTCAATTCACCCAAATGACAAAAAAGCAAATATTCCCCTTTTCTCTGGTTTGACAGTATGTGACTCAGTTTTGAGATGTACATCACATTTTATTAAAGTGGCAGCAGAAATCTAATAGGGAAATATCTTAACCAAAACTATCCCCATGGGCTGATAGCAATAGTTTTTTTTCTTTTTGTAGTTTGGGTGGACCAGTCTTTTAATTAGAATAATATTTTTTAATGTTAATGTTGATCCTTGTCAAATTGAACCAGGTCACCTCTAAATAAGGACATAGGCCTTGATTCACTTTGTGTCACAGCTCTCTTCCCCTCAACTCCAATCTGAATCATGTCACTTTAAAAGCCTGTGTTCTTGGCACATCTCAGCCAAGCCAAAGCTGAGAAATACAGTAAGTGTGTGTCTGTACAGTCAACTGTGAGAGGGGGTGTTGTTATCAACTGGGCAGCCTTTCAGCTTCGGGCTCTGCTTCCTCCTTGTCACTGCTCCCCTCCTCCAAGAACCCATTTTGTCTGTGTCCCCCCAAAGAGCAAAGGATTAGACTGAGAAAGAGGCTCTTTTCTTCTGGCTGCTAACTCAAGACAATCAGCACAACCACTTGTTATTCTGCTCAGGATCCACAGAGTTGGAAAGCGAGGGAGAATTTCAAGCAATGAGGAAAGTCTCAAGCAAACAGTAGCTTTATTTCCTGAGAAAGATCTATTTTTGCAGTGACCCAACTGCAATCTCAAGAGATCCCATGCTGAGAGCGAGTTCTGGTCCAACACAACACTATCAATCACATGCAAACACAGTATTAAAGATTGTCGAGACTGTCTCACAAATTAGGGACGTGAGGACAAAAACAAACACTTTTAAACCAACAGTATGATTGAGGCTTTTGCTGTGTGTGGGCCATGTGGGCGAAAGTTGGTTTTGGAATTGATGATAGGAGGTGACGAGAGAAGGAAAGGAGGCAATATGTCAGTGGCTATCCGACTTAAAGACGTCAGGAAAATGTGAATACAGTACGTTCCCACATACTTTCTTATCATGCAAGAAAACATAGTCGAGGAGGAGCTGAAGGAAAAAGGAAACTCGTCATTTTTGGTTGAACTTCTGATTAAACAGGAGTAGGAAAGATGTAGGAAAGCGCTGTCAAAGAATTTAGTGGACTACATATAAACAGTTTAAGGACTCAAACTGTAGATTTCTCGTAATCACTCGTGATGCAAAAACCCGTATTAAAGCTACGTTGCCAAATCAGAGCAGCCGTGGGACAATCCTGACCTTGAACCACTGGTGCCCACTTTTGTTTTTCTCCCTTTTGTTTGGCCAGCAGAACGTCCACCAAGGCTGCTGTCGTTCCCCTGATAAGTTTTCTTTCCCTGCTTCTCCTCTTTGGGCAGAAAACACATGATGAAAGGGAAGTGGGTAGAAGTCCATGTGCCGCATTACACCACTGGCACCGGTGTTTCCGTAACACCCAGAGCAGATTATGGGAAAGGTGATAACAGGAGTCTATCATGTGATAGTGACACATGACTACGCAACCATCCTGACACCTCTGTGTGGAAAGTAGGAGTGAGCCATACGAGGTGACCTTTTCAGATAAATGTGAGGTTTTTCATGTTGACTTGTTAACTCTCACCTTTATAAAAAAAAAAAACACACCTACACTACCTTTTTGTCAAACAAAAAGTTTGGGTAAAAGCGGTAGTGGATCAATTATTCCACTGTAAGACGGGACAAGAATCCTGTGCATCATCAGTAGTTGATGGTGGTTAAATACACAGATGTAACAAGTTGTGGGCAGAAACATAGTTTCTCACAATGGCGACTTCAGCAGTGTTATTTCTTCTTTTGGTGTGATTCTGGTAAAGTTGCTGCTTCGTGTAGCATTCAGAATTACATCTCATACCACTCAGGGTTCTGTAGCCCTTTCAATTTACCCCACTCTTAATTGCAGAAAGAATCAAGACACTCTACAGATGTTCAGAGCTTTTTTAATGTCTTTTAGAGTTTATTTTAGCCATAGTATATATCACAATGAGCTTACAGCTGGCGGTCATATACACCACTGGGTTGCCATCGAAAATCTTTAACTAATTTCCATCTACTGTAGTTCTTGTGTTGTGCCCATCACTGTTGGTGTTATCAGTGGCTTTCAGGAAATTAAACATTGGTGTTATTATTTTTCTTTTGTTTCTTTAAAACTTCATTTACTGATTATTTACCACCTGGGGGCAGCAAAAACAAACCGTAAACACGACAACATGACTTGTAAAGTTGATGTGGCAAATGCTTTAGTTAACTAATTTACCTCCCGGCAGATACAGAGCATAATTAGCACTGATTTGTAGTTGTTGTTGTGTCAACCTGATGAATGTAAATCCAGTATCCACTCTCGTTTTAGCTCTGTTTTAGTCCCCACTAACACCCGACGGAAAGATCTGGCTTTATAGCTGCTAAATGCTGCACCTGGGGGGATGTTAAAAAGAGGTATTGCAGAGTCAGCGGATAATTCTCTCTTGTCACTAAGATCAACCTCTTTCATATACACACAGTCATGTCCCTCATTGTAAATTTAAAATATTGATAACCACAACTTTAAATAGAAATTCTAACACAAAATATGTTGTACGAGGCAAAGTCTGGCTCTGCTACTGTATTTGTTTGAGGTCGGCTTGGTGTGTCAGGGCACATAATATCGTAGGATGTTTTGCCTTTATGTAACCAGAAGAAATGTGAACACTTCATCATAATCACTGCAGTGACAAGAGGCACTCCAAACTTGGCAAGAACAACAGGCCACAAGACAAACAATGCATTGAATATCAGCTATCATGGGAGTGTTTTGCTCCAATGATAGAAATCCTGCAATAAAGAAACACCCATGGACCATATAATTTTAAACTGCTCTGGCTGTTTTTGCAGATGTTGTTGCCAGTTTGCTTTTGAAACCGGTGACCTTAAAATGGGAAAATCCACATTCACTATCATAACAGGAGCTACATTATTGTTGAGGATATGCTATAATTTTCCATTTTATAACCACTGCATGCGTTTCCTAAAGAGCCTTGGGAACTGAGACTTGGAATCTGTTTTTGACAGAAGTAAATGTGGGACTCACCGTCGGTGCAGATGAAGCATTTGCAGAGACAGACACAGAGACACAGGAGAAGTACCGCTGCCACACCGCATACCGAGAGGAGGACAACCATGGCTGGACCCACTACAGCACACAAACACATACACATACACACACACACACACACACACTTAGAAGTACTCAAAGTGCTGTTCATGTTCTAAAAGTGTTAAAACTTATGACATCTGGACTAAACATGTAGGATAATGTGGCACAAAAATAACATTTCTCTTATGTGAAAATATTCCTTCCCGTATGCGGAGACTTTACAGGATTCAGGACCCCATCAAAGCAGCCATAATTACCCGAGACTAAAATAGTTGAGAATACACACATGTGGAAAACAACAGCTTTGTTTCTCAGGACTAAAGTATAGAAAGTATAACAGCTTTTTATACATTCTGGCAACATGTTGAGACTGATGGATTTGGTAGTTTCATAAAGCACATCATGTTATAGTAGAATACTGAATGATTTCCTAGATGATCACCAGGAAAACTGATTGTGTATTAAAAATTCTGACCGTAATGTCTCTGTTTGGCTCATAAACAGTCCTAATTTACAGTATAAACAGTATGAGTGACAAACATATACTGTCTGTTAGAATACACTGTCATGCTGTAAGTAAAGTTTGTTAGTACATTCAAGCCACAGTACTAACTCTCCAGATACATCATAAAGTAGCACATGGCGGCTGTTTCTACTGCATAGGGTCATTTTTAGAACTGACCCAAATTCTGAGGATATTTCCTGAGTCCTTGTAGACTTATCTAGGAGGTCTGAGTAAAAACAATCAGGTTTAGTCCAGGAAAAGATAATAAATTCATCCCCAAAGATGGCAAATGGAAATGACATTGTTCAAAGGAGGAAAAGATTTAGTAACATTTACATTTGTCTTTACATTTATTATCTATAACTGTATGTGGTCAACATCACCAAAAAGTTGCTAAAACACTATTGTCCGACTGCGCTCGGTTAAAGCAACAAAGATGACAAACAGATTAAAAATTTCATATTTCTTTTTACTCAGATCACCTTGGAAGAGTCTATGAGGATTCAGGAAATATCTCCAGAATTTGGGTGAATGTTGTAAAAACAACTCTACAGAGTTAGAAACGGTGTTGCATAAACCATGTTCTGCTTTATGGAGTGTCTACAGAGTCATAATAGATAAGGAAATCAAACTGGCTACATGTTTCATGTACTCAGTAATATTAAACCATGTATCCTTGCATGATACATAGCTCCAAATATCAAATTACTGCACTATTACTTTCAGTTGTCTTCTGCCTTTTCAAACCTAAAGATTATATTCATTCAGCGTTTTCTCCTGGATACATCTGTGTGTGAAACATCTTTCCATATGAAAACACTAAATTATTTATGATCTCCTTACTGTCTGTGTAGAGGGACACTGTCAGAGGTTTCTCCAGACCCCTGTGGTGCACGATGCATTTGACCAACAGGTCACTGAGCAGCCCCGATTGGAAGAGCAGTGTGCTTGTTACTATTGTCGTGCCGTCGCCCTGATCGTATTCAGATGAAATGGGGGGTCCAAGTGTTCGATTGTCACCACCGACGTTCCACATGATCTGTGCTGCAGGGCGGGACTGGGCCGTGCAGTTGGCCTCTGTGACTCCTGAAGGTGAGGTCACATACTTCACCTCTGGTTTGGGCAAAACTGGGGAAAGAAAGATCAAGTTTATTGTTGAACCAAAGAAAATTTTTACTTCCACTCTGAAGTTTGTGCCATTTTCATTCTGTGTTGTCTTTTCTTTCTAATACCAGCAGCTTTTGATCACAAACAAGACAGAGAGTTGTTTCTCTGGCTTCGTAATGGAGATGGAGAGACAGAGCACATCACTTGTCAATCTCTCTGCCCCGAGGACACATTGGCACAAGTTGTCCTGGAGACAAAACCCAGACAGAGAACAGAGGCAGAGCAGCTTTTACTGACTCTGTTTGTGTTTGTGTGTCTGGACCTTTGGCTACGTCAGCTTGGACAAAAGCAAAGCTTGTTTAGCAGAGCAAGAGGACATTCACACACCTACACTGAGGCCTTGTGTCTAGGGAAACAGAGAGCTACTCATCCCCTCGGCTTTCTCCCAAATTAATCACCCCTTTTCCCCTCAGCGACACCCCTCCTTCTGTCGACATTATCACTCCAAAAACACACAAACGGATGCAGCAAAACCAGGAACACTCCTGGAACGTTTGCTTCTGAAGTACACCCTCTTGTGACATTGTGATTTACATCTCTCTGGCACAGTTGAGTAGAGAAGACAGAGGGAAAAAAAAGGGGACGGGGTTAAGTGTTGGCAAGGGGCTCGAATAGCTCTCTCCAGTGTCTCCTTCGGTGGTCAGAACAGTAGTTTAATGACCCAGCACAGCAACCCTCACCTCAGTGCTGCCTGTGGTTTGTTTATACACAGCATTTCCCTTTCCTGACCTATGTCTGAGATACACGCACGCACACACACTTGCACATATTTCCTTTTCCAGCCTGCAGTCTATCTCCAGGTCAGTATGTGTCGAAAACATTTGGAAAATAATCCCCTAAGTGCCAAAGCACATGCTCCTTCAACAATGTAATGTATAAGTGTCATAGAGTTTAATACTGTCTGAATTTTGGGTTGTTTGGATGTATTTTCTGTGGAATATAATTCTTAAATCCAATCTGGAAAGCTATGGGAATTTGACTGTTAGATGTTTGGATTATGACCTGTTAGTCTGACTCGTACATCTTTGGTTTGGTGAAAACAACTCGAGACACCAGAGCTCAATCGGTCCATTTCACTTAAATTCCTGGTGACCCAGCAAATGACAGCAACAATGGGAAAGTGGTGAAACGGACGGAAACAATGTCTTGACATTACTCCGACTGAGTCCCATAATTATCTGACTTGGATTGAACAATGTGTGGAAATGGCTGAAGAGCTGAGCAGCTATTTCCAGAAGTAGCTTAATCAAACAATGGTTTGTAAAAGCATAATCTTAGTGTCTAATACAAAATGATTATTAACACGATGATTACAGTGAACAGTTTGTAAATAATGAATGAAGAGGAACAGAAATAAAATGATCACAGGTAAAGTTTGTGTAGACAAACGTCCCTCCTGTCACCAGACTCACCATAGACAGAGAGGCAGGCGGTGGCACTCCTGCTGCCATCTGGGTAGGTGTGAAACTCACAGGTGTAGCAGGCCTCATCCTCTGTCCTGACCGGCTTGATGGTCAGTTGGCTGTCGTCCAGAGTTCGGCTCAGGCTGAACCGACCCCTGAACGGCTCCTTTATGTTGTTATGACCTTTCTTGGTGTAGGAGGCCACTGTGGTGGTGTCGCCCTGCTCGGCCGTCTTCCTCCACAGCACCTGCTGAACTCTCTGAGGGAAGCTATACCAGCAGGACAGGGTAACCGGCTTCCCGCTTATGGCTGTCTTGTTGCCCTCCAGATGCACTTTACCTAGGACAAAGAAAGTGCTCCTGTTATTAATATGGTGGATTAATCTTCTGCCGCCAAATTATACTACGACATTTTACTGGACTTTACAGGGTTGTGTGCAGTTCAGTGGTAAAAAGAAGGAGTTTGGGAGTAATAAAAATGTGTGTGCCCATTGAATGGTAACAGGAAGCTCCAAGGCTAGATGGCGTTCTCGCTTGTTGGTCTAGGAATTCAGACCTTAACCTACTACTTTGTGTTTCAAGGCATTCTGGGCTTTGTGCAAAACAATCAAGACACACTGCCTGATAGCCGAGCTGCACAAATAAACGCAGCTGCAAAAGGCTTTGTCTTTAGAAAAAAGAACAAAAGTTCAAATGTCAGCTGTGTGCAGCACTGAAAAATGCTCACTGAAGATAATTTATGGTTTAACAACAGAAGCTAAGAACTAAACCCCAAACCAACAGGAGTAGTTTGCATAAGCTTGGCTGGTACACATAAGTCTTGTTAGGTGAGATCTGAAGCTCCTGAAAACACAAACTCACCGGTGACTCTGATGCATGTCGTGCCTTTTTGCGAGCCTGTGGGGTAAATATCAAAGACGCAGCTGTAGCAGCCTTCGTCTTCAGGCCGCACCGCCTTGATGGTGATGTAGCTGGCGTCATTGTGGTGGGTGGTGAGCTGCACGTTGGGGTCTTGACGGCTGATGCGGACGGGCACGCTTTGCTCGTACGCCAGGACGACGGTGTTCTGACTGTTGAGCCAGCGCACTTGTCGGATGGTGTCACCTGCTGCTGTGGTGACGTTGCAGCCGAACGTGAAGGGATGACCTGCCTCTGCGATCACACTGGGAGGGGCTTTAATCTCACCTGATGGAAGCGAGTCAGTCACATGAGTCAGTCATGAAAAGTTTATGAGATTAAGGGTCTAGATATCAGTTTTACAATGTCACATTAAAGCTGGGGCTTCATGAGATGATTAATGAAACTATATGTAAGAAAGTGTAGTTTCTGCTAGTTAGTATACAAATGCATGATAAACATTTACCACAGTCTGCAATATGAGTGTGTTCTGATAATAACTTAAATCTTTACTGAAGGAGCTACAGTCCATTTAATCAAACACAAAACACACCTCGCGCCCTGTAGACGACTATCCAGAGCAGCAGACACAGTGGGAGGGCAGATCCACACATCGCACACTGAAGCAGGGTTACCAACTCACTTGCTGACCCAGTATCACATCCAGGCTGCGGCTGCAAACACAAACACCGTCAGAGAGTTTACACAGCTTCAACGGCAACCTATAAGTCACTGTGAAACCTCATCATTTAGAAGTGGCTACATAAAGATGATGAAGTACTGTATGAATTAAGAGGCTGTGATACCAGCTGTCCGGTATTCTGACTCGATGAGCTGCTGGTGGTCAGCACAGTCGGAGCTGCATCTTACTGTTGCACCGTCTGCTGTAATGGGAAACATGAAGCCAGGGGATGACAGCAGCAATGACAGCATTGCCTGAGCATCATAACATCACATCCTTTGCTTCGTAGTGAAAGAAAAGTACAAAAAAATATGCATCTGCTCAGTTAGTTCACTTTAAAACATGTTGTCATGGTAATGCAATCTGTCAGCATCAACAACAACAGCTGCTGATTCAGGAAGCGTCACCTGGGGTCTAATTGGGGTTTTATACGGGAATCCACAGCATGCACCCTGCTCCTGTAAGCACATAGTCATCTGGAGGAAAAAAACAAGCTGCCACTTTGATGTCTACGTGGCGCCAAACCCAGAGTTTCACAATAGATACCTGGAATCCAACCTCAAGACAATTACAGTGGCCAGAAGGTGATGTAAGAAGGGATGAGGAGACATTAAGGTGATCACCTCATGCGTGAGTTTATGTGTAAGTCAGCAGAGGGTGTGTGCTGATGTTGACACCAGCTGAGCGCAGCAGCTTGTGGGGAATAAACATCACATTGTGGCAAAGCTGATGAAGGGAGACAGTCACTGTAACTTACTTAAAAACTGTCCTGGGATCAGATCAGATGCAAAAGGTGGAAACAGCAGGGATCAGGCATTAACTGGCCTTTAACAGGATCTACAAGTGAAGTGAAGTGGTCTTGCTGTGAAAGAGAAACCCGCCTAAACCACAAGACAGACCAGGCCCAGACCTCACAGCTTTATGGCTGTTATTGTTCTTTTACAGCGTCAAACATCTGGCTTCAAACATGCAGCCTGCTCCTGTTGGGCAACAGCTAAACCACCTATCCACCGCAAAAACGCTACTCACGTCTAACAGTGGGCTGCTATCATTTCCACAACAAATCTGATTCATCCATTTAACTGTGAAACTCCAACTGATGCAACTCTAAATATATTCAAGGAAGGTTGACCGAGTGTGTAGTTAAGTGTTTTAAGGTGTCTGTACCTTCTTTGGGGGTCGAATGCTTCAAAGGCAGATTCAGCTTATTCAGGAGGGTGTTTAATATTCACAAAGTGAAACCAGGCTGGCAACTTAAACCTTAACAGCTCTATGTCCAGATGTGCGCTGAACACATTCGACACAGCTGGTTCTGAACACATATTATATGAAATCTCTTGAACAGCCAGTTCTGTGCATGTAAAACCTCCAGGTTGTCAGGTTTAACACATGAAAATAATTATAAATTGTTTAAATATTGTAATATAATGTCAAACATATGACAAAAAACACCAACAGCAAAGATTTAGAAACACTAAATGTACTTTCCTCAATATCTCTCTTCAGAAAAGTGGAATAAGTTAAATATCTTGTGGCAAAGTTACATCTTAATTAAATTAATTAAACCTAATTATAAGCTTAAGTCATTTATATATTGGCCGATGAATTAATTAGAATAAATAAAAAGCAGCAAATGAAGGAAAGTTAACATTAGTTAACATTCAAACACGTAGGATAAACACAGTGACTGTAGGTGCTGAGTAGGTGGATGAACAGTACCTGGACTACATGTGCACAGAAAAACTCAAAACTACATGAACTACAGGTTATTTCAGACCAGTTTTGTTTGGTATTAACTCTATTAAGACGTTTTAATGGTAAAAAGGCGACAAACGTACCGACTGACAGATGATCGTCCTCCAAAGAGAAAGTTTGCTGCAGTCGTGGAGATGCTCCCTGTGCTACAGGTCGTGTGAAACTGGAACAGAAAAATCCATGGTTCATACATTAAACTCCGAAGGAGCAGCGCTGAATTCCTGCTGCCTCGTTTCAGTCCTGATCTCAAACAGACTCGACGCTTCCTCAGACCTGATGCATGAACCAACAGAGACCTCCAGTGGTCGAGCTGCACAGTTTAACACCATGTTTTCAACTAATCACATGGTTCCTCTGCACAATCTGAAGATGTAATCGTATGTGAAGAAATCATCACAATTACTCATTATATATTTATGGCTTGAAAAACTTTTCACAACTAACTTTCACACAAAATGCTCATTTTGTTAAACGTTCCTTTGAAAATTCAACATCACTGCAATATCAAATTGGTTTAAAACAGCATATTTTATTAATATATGTTGCAATAACAAAAATATTTTACAATATACACAATTTATGTACACAGACAACATACAAGTATCAGAATATTTTACATTTTAGGCTGCGATTGTTAAAATGTTTGATTAAACTTAATAACTATACAATGAGACACAATAAGACAAGTCTTTACGCAGATCTTGCTTGGTTTACTCGCTCTGATTGGATCCTTCTGTTTGGGAAAAAATGCATTTTTATATTACTTCACTTCATGTATTTCTTTAAGAGAATGAGTACAAAGTGGTATTGAAAAGAATAGTAAGTGACAAAACTAAGTAAGTGACAAATACAAGAAATAAACCTTAAGAGCAAGTGAATGATAATATCAATGTGTCTTACTCATGAGTTTTCAGAATTGGAAGCATCATGTTCATCTCAGAGTCCCTGTCTGAAGCATGTAAGAAGAGTTAGACCTGCACAAACTCATGAACAGGTTTCACACCAATGCAGATATTGGATGAAGTACTTACCTGTTCCTTTTTCTTTGTATGAAGCAGACTGTGAGGACTGCAGCAACACAAACACACAACACCACCACAGTCAAAACAATGATCATGTTTAAACCTAGAAAAAGAGGAAACATGAACAAACCACATCAAACAGGGAATTAGCTGCAGTAACGGGAAACTATATGAATATTAACTTACTGACACCACTGTTTTCAGACCCAGATTCTTCATCAACCTCTGGAAAAAGAAAGTTAAACATAAAAGTATGAATCAGGATGTTTGGATGTGTTTCTCACCATCAGCAGACGTCTGTTTGACCTCAGGAATCATCATAAACACCTGTTTCTGAGGACCAGAGAGGACTCTCACTGCACATCCAACCTGTGTGCTGTCCCCATGGAAACCAGACAGCACAGCCGTGGTGGTGACGGTGAGCGTAGCGTCGGTGTTGTTGACAGTGACGGTGTTGTAGTGTGAGAAGTGGAGGTGTTGTTGTGTGACAGTCAGTGTTACTGTGGGAGCAGGTCGACCTGTGACTGAGCAGGACACAACTGACTCTTCAGTAGAGTTTGATTCTCTGACATGTAGAACGGGCTCATGCAGCTCTGTCAACACAAACACACACATCAGAGAAGTGGTACACACACATCTGCTGCTGATTCTGACATGATGCTTTTTATTCAGATTATTTATAAGAGTCAACTGTTTCTGGTGATGTGCACAAAATACCTGATAACACAGTTTCTTCATTGAGTCGGGTTCTTACCACAGAGTTGGAGGCAGGTTCTTCCAGTGACGGCACCATCAGGATAAGTGTTAAACAGACACAGATAACATCCTTCATCCTGCTCTGTTAGATTTCTGATTATTATGGAGTTGTTCTGAAATCCAACATCTTTAAACTCCACTTTATTTATAAAATCAGGAGTCACTCTTTGACCAAAGTATTTGTTGTTTGTTGCCATATTCTTGTCCAGATCAGGTAATATTTTCTGCCACGTGACTTGAAGAACGTCTTTAGAGTCCATGAGCTGACAGCTGAAATGAGCCTCTTCTCCTACAGCTGCCATCACAGTCTGATCAGTCTGGATCACTGATGTTAGACCTGTGTGGAGGAAGGAAAACAGAGGAGACATGATGTCTTTAACTGTGCACATATCTGCAACAGATTGCTACTAATCAACATTGTGATATTTAATTTACTAAGCAGCAAGAAGTTAGAGATCTGACACATTACATGGTTAAAAGAAAACACTTTGTATCTATATCTATCTATAGACGGAGCAAAACCTTAACTGAGGTCATCATGTGTAAGTAGAACAGGGTCCAGGTGATAATGGTTCATGATGCTGAACATAGAACTTGAGTGATCTGACTAATTACGTTTTTAACTTCATTGTAAATGTGTAAAAGGTGATTTTGTTCTGGTTGCATGTCAATGACATTTCTAGATCTAATAATAGGACCAGAAAATAACAACCTCTGATTTGTTTAAAACACTTAAATTGTGAAGACATTCAGCAAAAAACATGAATCATAGTGATGAAGATGTTTTTAATATCTGGAACTTGCATGTAGGTATAAATAAATAACACTTCTGTTCATCATTAGAGCGACTGTCTGTTGTCTTCACTGATCAGATAAGTGTCATAAACTTGTAGTAATGTTACTGATATTACTATGTTCAAGCAGCAAAACTCAGAAACTTTGTTTCCCAGCGGAAACTTTAAAACCTATGTGCAGCAGCTTCCTTCCTGCTGCAGAGAGAAGAGTTAAACGTTAATAAAGTTACAGCACAGATGTAGAGCTACATAATTAAATCACTGCGTAAAAATGCGCATCGCTCCTCAGTTTGGAGAAAAACGCAGCGTTTCTGCTTCTTTTTAAAATAAAGTCAAAGAAACTGAGCTACGTTTAACATTTGCTTGATTTCGACGCTTCGTTTAACCCGAATATGACAGAAACACGATCATTGTTCACTGAGGACTGAGCCAACAACAAAAGTCTAATAGCTGCGTCTGCAGAACCCCCCCCCCCTACACACAGAGATCACACAAGCTGGTACAAAAGTTATAAAACACTTAAAAAAGGTTAAAAAAATAGAAAAAAAACATGAACATAAAAACTGAGACAGACTTCTTCTTGTAGATTTACACTGAGAAGTTGTTTTTTAGTGTAAACAGGTTTTTACAGTAACAGAAGTGAGAACAAGTCCAGTTTCTCCGGAACAACGACTCAAATCTCCACAGATGTTCACAGTAACAGGAGATTTAGTCTTTTGTAGTAAGTCTAATAGCTGGGTCTGCAGGTGGATTCATAATGATGTTAAAAGACTTTAACAAAATAACATCATGTTTAAAAACGTCTTATTTAAAAAGTCTTTTCCTGAGAGTGAAACATTAACGAATGAGTCTACACAGTCAGATCAGTGCTGTTAACACTGAATCAATCAATGATCAATTATTTTTTATTAAATAATCAAACATTAGTTACTGGGGTTATTGGGCGGCATGATAGCTCAGTAGGTAAAGCAGTCGTCTCCAAACCCCTACACTTTGCGCTCATGTGTCCTGTCTGGCAACTGTCCAAACAGTACATCTGCCCCAAGGGGATTAATAAAGTATCAGTTATTAATATTATTACGAACTACATCTGATCTCTCTTACCTTTGAGAAAGGCTCCCACCATAAACAGGAGATATAAGACTGCACAGAGAAACATTGCTGCTTCATGCCCACGCAGCAAAAATTCAAAATCCGCGCGTAAAAGTAAACCAGGAAGAAAAAGATCTTTTTTCTTTCACTTCCTGGAGATTTATTTAAAGACAAGCTCTCCGCCGCTTTATTCAACTCCTCGCGAGTAACATCAGCATCACAAGACTCTGCAAACTCATAATCTATGCAAGAAATAAGATGTCTAATATTATTAAAGAAGAATTAAAGTCAGCATCGTCACTAGAGAAGACAGATGAATATAAGGTTTATAGAACGAAACAACCTCTTTGGCAATCAACGCAGGGTCTGTAATAACATGACCATCAATAATTTGAACTCTTTTCTTTTTCTAAACAACAAAAATAAGACGTACTTCTTTCTCCTTCAGGAAGATCGAGATCTCTGAGGGATGTCTGTCAATACGTGTAGTGGAATAAAATGGTATAAATATAAACACAGCAATATTTAAAGTTACTAGTAGAATAAAGATTCATTTAGAGCTTGTAAATATGATATAAACTGTTTAACTCTGATGATGAACAGAAGCTGATTTCACTAATTTTCCTATTTGACTTTTATACATACATACATCATCTGTTATTCTGAATAAACAGCGACACCGAACGGCCAAGTTGTGTAATTACAACAGTGTATTATTGTGAACAGCAGCAGAATTTATATAAGACTTAATAGCAGTGAGAGTAATAATACTATTTTTAAATTGCAAAAATCTTAAAACAAAGAAGAAATTCACAAAGGTAAACATGAATCTGGAAATTTATAAATGAACATCTGAGTCTTTTTTTTACTCAATAACACATGATGCATATGTTTTTATTTTGAGTTGGTTACTGTCAAAAAGTAAATCAAACATCACACTTTATCATGTAGTTCTAATCTAACTAATTCGTTTCTAACTTCAATGTAAATGTGTAAAAGGTGATTTTGCTCCGGCTGCATGTTAATGACATTTCCAGATGTTCTACTCTTTTAGTAAAAATATATAAATCACTACATAACAACAGGATCAGAAAATAACAACCTCCGATTTGTTTAAAACACTTTGTTTAAGGACTGTGAGTTTAAAAAAATGAATAGTCAGTCTTGCTTTTCTCCAAGAGTGATTTAGCTATCTGCACATACTTCTCAGCTAGTCCGTTACTCTGGGGGTAAAAATCTGTTTGTATTAAGTTTGTGTATTACAGCATTTGAGGTTGTGCTGGTTAGTTTGTCAAGTTCAAGATATTTGCTATAATAGTCAACAGTGACCAGATAGTCCTCATTGTTCCAGGTGTATCCAGGTTCCAGGTGTTGTCAGTGCATCCCAGACAAAGTCATTACCTTCCTTCAAAAGCTGTCTCAATGGTGCATTTATGTCAGCAAGGCAGGGTGCAAACTTAGACAGGTAGTTAACCATTCCCAAGATAGTTTCAAGCTCACCTTTGTCTTTTGGTGGGTCCATGTTTTTTATTGCCTTTATCCTAGAGGGGTCCAGCTTTATGCCGTCTGCTGTGAGGCAGTGTCCAAAATAGCTCACCTCTGTTGCACAGACAGTGCTGTTTTTTGGATTTAGTTTAACTCATGCTTTCTGGAGCGCTGTAGCAAAGCATGAAGATTTCTGTCATGCTCTTCTATTGTTTTACCATATATGAGGATATCATCCACGATTGCAGTGACACCTTCCAGGCCCTCATATGTCTCATCGATTTTGCGTTGAAATTCATCCTGAGCTGACATGAGGCCTCAGGAATCTGTGGCACCCAAACACTGTGTTGAATGTGGTCAGTTTAGAGGACTCCTCTGTGAGCCTTATGGCCAAATATCCTGACCTCGCGTCCATAACTGAAAAGTAGTGAGCTCCTGCTAATTAAGCTGTGATGTCATCAACGGTTGGTAGAGGATAATGTTGTCGCTAGATGGCTCTAGGGTCTAGGCAGACCCTCAGTGATTTGTGTGATAATCTGTTGTTGCTCCATGTTGTGTAATTCCTCTTTGAAGCGGTGGTGGAGTGCATGGGGAACACGTCTTGATGAGTGTACTACAGGTGTTGCATTGGGGTTAAGATGAATTGTGCACTCACCAGGAAACAGTCCTATTCCAGTGAAAATGACTGCAAATTCATTCATGATTTGTGTCTCCGACACTGACATCACTCATCGAATAAGCCCAAAATCCAGGCATTCTTTCAGGCCTAGCACTGGGGGGGCATGTGTGTCAACAACATAGACTTTGAGTCTTAACACTGTGCTCTTGTTTTTACATTTCAGGATGCACTTGCCTTGAGCCTTGTAATTATGGAGGGTGGAGGGTGTCACATTACAATCAATATGACAAGCATTAAATAAATTTTTAAATGTGCAATTAAATTATTAAATACTGAAATGAATTCACAAATAATTTATTGAATATATAATTTATTAAATATGTATGTAACAAAATATTTTCGTTTTATTTACAAGAATCTTGAATTAATTAATTTCAGTATTTAATAATTTAATGGCACATCTAAAAATGTATATAATGCTTGTTATATTTATTGTAATGTGCCAGCCTCCATAAAACACACACCATAAAAAATAATTAAATAGTGAAATAATTACATATGCTTTTTGTAAATGAAATGAAAATATTTGGTTACTTACATATTGAATAAATTATATATTTAATAAATTATTTATACATTAATTTCAGTATTTTAATGCTTGTTATATTGATTGTAATGTGACACTCTTCACCCTCCATAATTACAAGGTTCATTCAAATGTTTATTTAAAAGTCAGTCTGAGAGTGAAACATTAGTAATAGAATCTACACTGTCAGAAAAGTGCTGTTATCACTGAAACAGTTTCAAAAATAAATGTGTAATATTATTACAGACTACACCTGAACTCTCTCTTACCATTTGTACAGACTCCCAACATAAACAGGAGATATATGACTGCATCGTTTGCCATTGCTGCTTCATGTGCTGCTAAAACTTCATCTGCGTGTAAAGTAAATCAGGAAGATCGAGTCTCAGAGGGAGGCTGTCAACATAAACACAACAATATTTAAAGTTATCTGTGGAAAAATAGATAGACTCATAGCTCGGAAATGATATAAACTTATTAACTCTGATGCTGAAAAACATCTGATTTAGTTAATCTTTCTATTTAAGTCTATTTCTTTTATTAACTGTGAACAGTGTCCCCTCTGCAGTGGAACGATTTGCTCTATCGATTCACAGGTAACTTTCACCTTTGTTCTTGTCAATGTCAACAATGAACGTTTTAATAACATGGTCTCAATACTTGAACTGTAAAGCTGAATAAACAGTGAGTACTGTAATTACAACAGTGTGACAGTGACAGTAATTATACTATTTTTAAGTTACACTTTGCAAAAAATCTTAGGACAAAGAAAAATTTCACAGTCAAACAGGAATCTGATAATTTATAGCTCAACATCTGAGTCTAATTTTCACTTAATATAATACATAACACATAATACATTTTGAGTTGCTTACTTTCAAAAAGTAAATCAAACATCACACTTTATCATGTAGTTAATTTTTTTATTAAAAAATACAGACACACACACATTGATCACACAAACTGTATGAAATGTTATAACAACTTAAAAATGGCAAAATAAATAAATAAATAAATTAATAGTACAAAAACATAAACAGAAAACTGAGACAGAATTGTTCTTGTAAAGTTACACTAAGAGGGAAATGTTTTTTAGTGTAAACAGGTTTCTACAGTAACATCAGTAACAGGATGACTCTGAATCGCCACAGATGTTCACAGTAACAGTAACACCCTGAGCGCTAGAAGAGGAATCCCACCGGGGAAAGGATGTTACAATTTAACCGGCCTACTGAGACAAACAAGGATGATTACAGGATGGAGAAATGGGTTAGTCCTTATCGTACCTGAGACCAGATGAAATGACAAGATGAGGATGATGATCAGATGTGAAGGAGCTCTTGGCATGGCAGAGGAAACACGATGTCTGAGCAAGGAGCGGGTGATTGGACTTCCTTTTTCAATCCTGTCTTAACCAACCCTGTCTCTTCTTTGCTGTCACCTGACTCACTCACCTGACAGGACCCCCCCCTCTTGGCCTGGTGATGATGGAAATCCTCAATAAGAGGTCGAGCCTTCCAGTCGACCAGGTATTGGACTCCACTGCCTCGAGGGCAAGAATCCAGTATCTGTCTCATGGTGTATGCCGGTCTGCTGTCGATGATCCTGGGTGGTGGTGGTGGAGTAGAGGGGGGAACCAGTTCCAGAGGTGGTGTACGGCTTTAGTTGGGAGATGTCTAAAACGGGATGGACCTTGATGGACGGAGGGAGTTGCAGCCGATAGGTGACGGGGTTAATCCTTGTGGTGATCGGTTCGGTGTGCAAACGAAGGTACCTCATGGAAAGCCAGACTCCTTCACCTGTTTCAAAGGAGCGTCCCGGAAGGTGTCAGCAGTGACATATTTTTTTAACTAGTACCATTGTAATGTGACTTTAGCGTTCGTTTTGCCATCTCAGTATGACGTTCACTCTATCACAGACGGTCATTTTAGATGGTAATAATACAGGATCGCTGTAATTAAGTGTCTGATCAGTCTCCTACTCTCCGACGGGGCACCGAGCCCCTCCCACGTCGCTGTGACTGTCGTCGGCTCGCTCTGTCTCTTCTCTCTCAGCCTGAATCTCTCTCTCCGCTCCGGGGCAGGAAGACCCTCCCTCATAAGTATCATTTAAACAAGTGGATGGTTCTCCTCCTCTCTCTCTGTCACCTGAACAACACGCCTCAGCAGGTTCTCCTGCTCCGCTGTCTCCAGCAGACTGCTGCTGGAGTCGGACCTCCCTCATCTCTGATGGAGCTACCACACAGCTGTGAGAACATATTGTTTCTGTTATACAAGATTTATACACGTTACACACAGGTTGGCCACACTTAACGACCCACTTAATGGGGGCACGAGGAGTTGCCAGTGGTGTGACTGTTACATCTACCCACACCCCTCCCCTGCCTTTGTTTCACTTAACAAGCCTATTCAAGGCAGGTGTGAGGTGAAACCAACCTGGAGGATAAATGTGTGCTCACTAACCAACTTCCCTCAGACCGACGAAGTTCTGTGGATGCAGAGCGAAACGTATCTACCTTAAAAGAAAGAAGTCCAGTTGCCATGACTGAACTTCCAGACAACTTCACCTGGATGACTGAGAATCTTCACAGACAAGATATATACAAGATATATACACGTTAAACTAGAGCTTGACTGGACAGTCAGGTCATGTTAAAGGCTGCTAAACATTTATGTGCTGCCTTGCTCTATAATGACGCGACTGCCCGTCACTTCCTCCCCCGCTCCACTTGTTCCAGCCTCATCATCATCACCTGGTTTTAAATATTTTCTCATAAAATCCCTCAAACCTCTACTTTCCTCTAATCTTCTCTTTTTCTCCTTTCTTTTCTGTGCACCGGACTTATGCTGACCAGACATTTAGACAATTTACTGGATAGCACTAAATAAACTCAAAGTCAAAGGTTGTTGTCTGTGGCCAAACCATTCATGTGTAGGGGTGGGGGTATTATTGACCACTATTTCAAGGACAATTATGAAGAAAAAAACCAAAACGCTTAATGTCACTAAAATATTACATATTTCTTTCCACAAATAGGCCCATTTTGAAAAATGATTCCTCTTGATAATTTGTTGGGTTGAAGGGCCCAGTTCTGGGCCCCCCCTCTACCATGGTCCCGGGACAAGTGACCCGTTTGTCCTCCCCTGTCGGCGGGCGTGTCACTAGGTACTCCCAGTGTCTAGTAGATGTAATGAATACTGTCCTCACCTCATTCCCCTCCAAGATGCGCACAAGATTGTAGACACTACGAAGATCTAACTTTGTAAAAATGGTTGCCCGGGAGAGGGAATCCAATGCAGAGAGTGTGGAAGATTGGAAGCGGGTGCCTGTTCTTCATAGTGAACTTGTTCAGCCCCCGGTAAACAATGCAGGGGCGGAGGCCCCTGTCCTTCTTCTTAGTGAAGAAGAATCCAGCAGCAGCCGGAGAGGTGGACAGTCTGATGAAACCCTGTTGGAGATGCCCTGTTCTCCACGAGGGACAGGAAGAGGAGTCGACCTCGAGGCGGGACAGCGCCAGGCAGCAGGTCGATGGCCATCTCATAGGGTCTATGCGCAGCAGGGTGGATGTGAAGACCTCGGCGAGGTCCCAGTAGACAGGTGGAATAGGTACGAGGGGCTCGGGAGCTGAGGACTCCCTGGAGCATGTTCCGGCTCTGGGGACCAGGCAGCACTGATGGCAGTTAGGTCCCCACCCCAGGATGCGACAGGCCGCCCACAGGATGTGGGGGTCATGCTGATGCAACCAGGGAAAGCCAAGAATGAGAGGAGTAGATGGTGCTGAAATGACAGCGAACTGGAGCTTGCCGATGGCTAAACCCTGATTGAGAAAATTCTCCGCTGCTCCCAAATCCAGGAGGGCGTTGAGTTCAACCCGCTTGTGTTGCAGCTGAAAGATTAACCTGAGACAGAAACGAGATAGCTTGTTGTTATTTGCTGAACCAGAAAGCTCCCCTGACTCTTACCTGGTTCCGTCATTTCCCGAGCGGAGACGGCACTGAGACCGGCGGTTTTGAGCAGAAGTATGCGCAGAGCCCCTCCTGTCAGAGGTGGTCTCGCTCCTCCTTAGGAAGTCGTCCAAGCTGCATGGGCTCCTCGGCTGGTGGCTGCTTCAGAGGTGGAGGGAGGCAATGATGGTGGAGAAGAGACTGGAGGAGGACGCAAGCAGTGAGGGGCTGGATGGGCCGGCTCAGGATGTGCTGGTCGATCCCAAATGCCAGAGCGTCTGCATCATCCAGGGTTTTGGGTGCTTCTATGCCGGCCAGCTCATCCCAGATGTACTCAGCTAACCCATTGACAAAGACACTCACTCACTCCAGGTGAGCTTGGCGGCAAGGGTTCGAAGTGTAGAGACACACGAGTTGGCTGTCCTGCCGCAGACAGAGAAGTTGAGCCTAAACCTCCACCTCGCTGCACGGAGGAACAAAGGTCTTTTTCAGCTCCTCGACAAACAGCAAGTAGTCAATGCAAGCCAGAGATTTGTTGTTATACAGAGCCACCGCCCATTCCAGGGCACTACCGGACAAAAGTGATATTAGCACAGCCACTCTGGAAAGTGGCATGGTGAACTTTGTGGCATGGCACTCAAAGATCATATCCAGTACAAAAAAGTCATTGAGGTGGAGAGCTGAAGGACGGTCTCGGCGAGTGAATCGATTTTAGAAGCCTGGAGATCGACCACTCCCCGGAGATAGATGACTTCCGCCTTTATTCTCAAACTCCACTGGTCAGGCTCAGAAATCATGTCAGGTGTGTAGAAAACACAGACAACACAGTTGAACGAAACGCCCTTGTAGCGTGAGGGATTGACCCAATTGCAGAGTAGCAGCAATGGGTTGGAAGACCCACGCGTTACTGTAGTAACACCCTGAGCGCTAGAAGTGGAATCCCAAGCGGAAACGATGTTACAATTTAACCGGCCTACTGAGACAAACAAGTGCGAGCAAGTGAGGAGCAGGTGAGTGGACTTCCTATTTGAATCCTGTCGTAACCAATCCTGTCCTCGCAGTCACCTGACATACTCACCTGACAATTACTGTCACTACCTCTGCATACAGTTTTGTATACGCAGGACAATGATGACAGAACCACAGGCCAGAAACACAGCCAAAACAACTATTGTCCTTCCTTCGGAAAAAGGGGGAAAAATGTTGATATTTTACACTTAATAGTTATAAAGTAATAACAACAACACCAACAACATTAACTTACTGAAATCTCTGTTTTCAGACTCAGATTCTTCATCAAACCCTGGAAAAAGAAAGTTAAACATGCGAATTATAGCGAGAATAAAAAAGTATGAATCACGACGTTTGGATGTGTTTCTCACCATCAGCAGACGTCTGTTTGACCTCAGGAATCATCATAAACACCTGTTTCTGAGGACC
>JAUMHL010000013.1:5636075-5659034 GCA_032362345.1 Sandelia bainsii
AATCAGTAATGAAAATAAATCAGAAATACAGCCAGGAAGTCATATATTATGTACATTTAGTGGATGTTTAAGTTTGTGTGTGATCATAAAAACTAGTTCTTGTACTTTACCTTCACTGTCCTCACACACAGTTAGTGGCAGAAGCAGAACAAAGAACAGAGTCCATCCATCCATACTGGACAAGAAGCAGCTGCTGCTGGTGGTGAATAATGTACGTTACTGAAGAGATGAGAATAAACACAATCCTCTGAACTGATCTCTGGCTACTTAAACGTCAAACTCTCAGCTCACACAGAGGTTTGAGCTGGTGTGACGTCTTCTAGAAAGGAAGTGATTCTACAGGACCTCTTCCACTCTCATACCAAGACACTCTAAAGGTAAAACTGTGAGAAAGTGCATGAATACAGAAACATCTCAAGACTGGAAATATCTCAGTGACTTTATAATATCATCAGCTGTCCAGTTCAGTAAAATTCAAACACACAAATCATCATGTTCGGAATAAGGTCTTTCACAGTTTATAAGAATATTAATCTTCAGAAACATCTTATGCTGTAGTTACTTTATATGTACATATAAAAAGATGTCGGGTCATCAAGTGTCAGATGTTCAGACCATATTTGGAGCTGGATCCACTGAGAGTCTGACCTGTATTAACTATTGTCTACATTGTTCTTACAGGTTCATGAGAGTCAAATGTGTAACACGCTGATGACGTGTTTACTTTGTAGTTGTCACATATCTAGAGACCTGAGCTTAAGTTGTAAATAGAGAACAGTTATTTTAGAAGCTGGTTGCATTTATGAGTCTCTTTTATAAGAGAACTGTGCTGTTGCCTTGTTACTTTTATGACTTGATCCAATTTTGAGTGATAAAACATAACACTGGATAAATTTAAAAAAGATTTCAGGACAGATTAGAAAATTAATTAATTCACCAATACTTAATTATTTTTAATTCCAATACTGAATCATTTATAATGAGCACTGATCAAATTACAAACAAAACATCTAGATTATTCTCTTTTTAAGGACATTATTATTGTGAGAATCAGAAATGTCTCAACTTCACCAGTGACAGCTGTAAATCAGGAAGGATCTGGAAATGACTTGACTACACACAATGGAAGTTATGTAGAAAAAATATTGAATGGTCACATATTAAAGGGAATAAAGTTGTCACAGCTAAATACTTTTATTTCATGAACAATATTTATCCCATAAATTACATGTGAAATATTGATGCTGCATCTTGAAAAATATGACAACAGAACAGTTTTCACCTGTCATAACCAGTTACAGTCTTTACTTCTACATTAATTTACTATTATGAGTGATGTAAAATACAATCTGACTAACAACAGAGTATTAAACAATCGTCCCTTCTGTGAAAAATAGCATCTAGTCAGACAACGTACTGAAGAGAGCATCATTCTTTCTTATGGATCAACTGCAAAACAGTTAATTTCATCACTGCACATCTCAGAATAACAAACAATGTGTGGAGAAACAAAGATGCATCTCATAAAAACATGTTGAAGCTAACATTCTCCATACTATTCTCCAAATAGTCTCCACACATAAGAAAACATCCTGACAACAATGATCAGCAAAATTCTTTATATAAACATAATTATTTTGCACATCTAAAACAAAGCAAGGACTTTGGTCAACAATGCTCAGAAACTAACGGTCTCAGTGATTTCTGAGTATCCACATTTTACAGAGCTATTTTATATTTATTAATGTTTTCATAGATTGTACAGTTTGCATCAGTCTCTGTTCGATCCATTTCCTGATTATTGTCGGCTGAACTTGTTTTGGTGTCATGTTCATGGTGAGTAGAGGAAACAGTTTGCTTCAGATCATTAGTTGGTTGCTGAGGGTGGGCAAACTGGTCATACTGGTTCTACAAAAACACACAAAAAACATCTAAATGTATTGTGTTTAAGTGTCTGACTAATTAATGGCTGAAACTCTCCTCAAAATTTTTTTTGGCATGGATTATTAGATAGTTTTTCATTTTTGTGCAAAAGATCTTGCCACAACGCAAACGTTCACTCCAGGTGTCACTTATTTGGATTTACCTATATCCTCCTACTACCATTAAAAACATTTTATTTAAAATGTAGTGCCAGATACAAACTAAAATGTGACGTATACTAATGTTTGCTGATAAAGAACATTAAAGTTGCTGTCTTCTGAGTTATGAGGTATAGAACGGAAAACTTTACTCACCACAGAGCTGGGTGACTCATATGCAGACATTCCAGGCGTCGCTGACCTTGAAAACGCTCTTTAAAGACAAAGAGATAAGAGTGCTAGTGCAACATCAAATACAAACATACAAACACACACACAAATAAATATGTCAGATGAAAAACAAGGCAGTGTCGTGCAGACATCTTTTGCATTTACGTTTATTAAAATAAGAATCACTTTCTCTGCCAGAATTGAGACATGGAAACAGCTGAAGACTGCAGAAAAGTGTTATTATCTAAACTGAACTGAATCCAAAACAATTCTAACATAATTATAATGCTTTCTCACCTGTGATGTTTTATCATCTGAATAAATCCCACAATAACTCCAGTTTTAATGATGACTATAGTTGCACCAATCAAAACAAATGCAATCAGCATTTCTCTTGTGCTGCTGGACTCTTCTTCTCCAGATGTATTAAAAAAGACATCTGTCAAAAATGGCTCTGGTGTTTTCTCTGTATGCAAACAAAATCATACAATATATTGTTTTACTTATATCTGCAAATCAAATACATCAGAATTCATTCAAAGTATTACACATTTATAATCGAATGCTTTGTATCACTACAACATCTAATCTATGAGTAATGTAGGATTAAAAACAGACCACAAAAAACCTAAATGCAAAAATGAAAAAACATCTCTATCCTGCATTTTGATTTATTCTGTATTCAAACTGCAAGGTGCACACATACGTCTGCAGTACATAAAAGGCACAATACTGTGTACATGTGGACATTATGCTTCCATTGAAATTTATAAGATTACCGATACAGTTGAAAATTATCTAAAACTGAGCAAAAGTAAGACGTGCATTAAGTGTGGGACAAGATCACAAACTTTTTACCTTCCACAGTTATGTTGAGATGAAGAATAAATGTTCCATCAAGGCGTGAACACTCACAGGTGTAGTTCCCACTGTCCTCTGCTGTTAAACTGCTCAGGTGGAGAAATACAGTCTGATTCTCTGTCATAAGTCTGAACCTGGAGCCACATCCATGTTCAAAGTCCTTTCCATACTGATAGAGCAGACGACACTGTTCTCCTCTGCTCCTCTCTGTGCTGATCTTACATACAATCAGTGTGATGATTTTCACTGTTTCATTGGTGCATAGTGGAGTCACATCTGGTTTACTGCCAAGACTTTTCACAAGAGTCACTGCAATCAATCAATCAATCAATCAATAGGAACCAGAGTGAGTAACTTCACATAAGCTGTATTTATGCATTGCTGAATATTAAATCACATTAGTTTAGTTTTCATATATAAACTAAACAGAGGAAGCTCATTACAGAAAAAACACTTGTATACACTTCCTGTACGTTACCTTCACTGTCAAAACACACAATTAGTGGAAGAAGCAGAACAAAGCACAGAGTCCATCCATCCATACTGGACAAGAAGCAGCTGCTGCTGGTAGTGAACAATGTACTTTACTGTACGTAGGATAAACACAATCCTCTGAACTGATCTCTGGTTCAAAGTGAACTCCTCCAAAAGGAAGTGGTTCTACAGGACCACAAGTGCTTTCATATTCAGACACTCTAAAAAATAGAACAGTGAGAAAGTGCATGAATCCAAGGTGTGAAATGTTTTTTGAGTACTGTAGTAGGAATCAAACTAAAATCAATTATCTTCAAAAGCCTCCAAAAGCCTCCTTCCTGTAAAAAGTCATCAAGTCATCAGTTGAGCTGAATCCTCTAATCTATTCTAATCTGTATTAAATATTATCTGCACAGGTAGCTGGACATGGTCGAAGAGACAGTTTGGTAGAGATGGTTTGTTAAAGGCTTGTGTAGGGGTTATCTGTGCCATATTGGTTTAAAAAAATATATTTAGATGGAGAATATACAGCATGTTCCATCATGATAGAAACACTCACAGGTGTAATTCCCACTGTGCTCTGCTAGGAATGAGAAGCAAATGTGCAGGTGGGTGAGAACCAGGTGAGCGGGGCTGTCAGGGTCTGAATTAGAAGAGTTAAAACCAGGAAGACATGAACAAATTAGGATTAAAACTTTCAACATGAAAGGTCAGTAGAAGTAGTTGCTGGATTCAGGATCCCCAGTGAGTCAAACATGCACCAAGAGGTTCAGCTGAAATATGGGCACCATCTAGTGTTTGTGGATTACATTTCATGCTACTGATGATGGAGACGTAAAGGTTATTTCATAACCAGTCTTTACATCTCAGAGTCAGTCTCCTTTATGTAATTGTCACATTTAATACCAGGTAGAACAATCACTGAATGAATGCAGACATTTCATAAACCTGGAAATTTACTTCTTCTACTCTTATAAAATACTTTTGCTATTTTATTGTTGTTAAGAATAATAAATATTCAACCAGTTGCTTTTAAGTTATCAGGTACAGAACAACATCACTCACCAGAGAGCTGCGAGTTTTACATACAGATGTTCCAGATGCAGCTGATCTTGCAGAGTCACTTTAGATAAGAAACAAAATCAACATTAGCATTACAACAAATATACACATATATACATAGTTGGACTTAAAGCTTGTCTTAATCTTCTATTAACAATAAAATAATACAGTTACACCATTACAGTATATTAGACTCTCACCTATGATGTTTTGTCCAGTGGATAAATCCCAGTATAACTCCAGTCATAATGAAGACAGGAGTTACAACAATAAAAAGATTTAAATTCAACATTTTTGTTGGACTGCTGGTGTCTTCATTCTCTAAAGATATGAAATGAAATAAAATTTGTGTCACTATAATGACTCTGGTATTTGTTCTATATGTAAAGAAACATTATGATCCTGCTCCCCATTGTTCACAGTATGATGTACAGTATTACTGTCAACTGCAAATTAAATACAATTATGTTTTCAACACTTACACTATTTCATGTTACTTATGAAGTCTGTATGTAAAAAAAGTATACCCTTAACTAGGCTTAAAAGCATTTACACAATGCTTAACGATAATTTGTCTACAGGCCTAATTTCATATTATGCAGACATGTTACCATTAAAATATTTCATGTAGGTAATTTTCCAATGTATTAGTAATTTATATTAAGCCAAAGTAGGGAAAAGTTGTACTGTATTACTGACATCACCTGCAAATCAAATGTATTGTAATTACAGTCAATATAATTTGTGATCAAATTTTTTTTATTTCAGATCACTTATGAAATCCACTTTAAACAAAACACCAGTACTCTACACTTGATTGATTTAACTTGTTAATTAAAATTAATATATACCAACGCAAACATCATAGTGTCATTGAATCTTTTAATGTTATAAAAGTTTAAACTGAGAAAATATGAGCAACGTGCATTAAGAGTGAAAAACAAAAGTTACAAAATAAATCAGTCATTTACCTTCCACTGTGATGTCGAGATGTAGAATAAATGTTCCATCAATGTGTGAACACTCACAGGTGTAGTTCCCACTGTCCTCTGCTGTTAAATTGCTCAGGTGGAGAAATACAGTCTGATTCTCTGTCATAAGTCTGAACCTGGAGCCACATCCATGTTCAAAGTCCTTTCCATACTGATAGAGCAGACGACACTGTTCTCCTCTGCTCCTCTCTGTGTAGATCTTACATACAATCAGTGTGATGGTATCTTTATGGTCTGTTCCATTGACACATGCTGGAGTGACAAATTCTTTTCCAGTCTTCACAAGAGTTGCTGCAATTAAACATTTAATAATAAAAATAAATCAGTTAATTAGAAATACAGGCAGGAAGTTACATATTATGTACATTAGTGGGTGTTTAAGTTTGTGTAAGTTCAGTATTGTTCATACTGTTGTTATGGTCTGTTTTGTTCGTGCATATAGCAGTGACAATTTTTTTTTTACAAGAATTGGTGTAATGATTTAATTAAAACACTGTATGTCACTAAGTTCTCGATATAGTCATGCACTTGGTGAACTGCAGGACCAGTAACATATTTAATGCACAAGAAAAGCCAATAAAACATTATTACGCTCTTTAGAAAATACAAACATAAAATATAATAAACATAATTTCTCTTAGGTACCTTCTCTGTCGATGCATAAAGTTAGCGGCAGAAGCAGAACAAACCACGCAGTGGTACCCATGGCAGTGAAGAAAAAATCAGGCAACACACTTCTCCCCCTCTGTGCTGTGACGATATTCAGTGTTTCACTTGTGCACGTTTGGAAGAATCACATCAGACACTGTGTGATGAAAAACTCCTGTACACTACCTTCACTGTCAAAACACAAACATGGGAAAAAGCAGCTGCAGTTTCCTTTGATCCATCAGAGAGGACCTGAAAAAGAACTGAGTTCTACTGTCAGTAAATAGTCTGCTGTAGTGAAGGTAGGAGGGCAAACAGAAACACGTTTGTTACCTAAACCTCAAACAACAGAGACTTTAGAGCTCTGAGGTGAGAATGAAGTTTCTCAAAGGGCAGTACAAGACTCTGCCACATATACTTTCAAGTTGAGACTCTGTGGGTGAATCTTTCATTCTGGTTTCACTGAAAGCATCAGTTCTGAAGCATGAAAAAATGTTTAAATTAGCTGTAGAAAGATCAACCTCAGCATTATGTCAGAAATAACAGACATTTCTACCTACATAAAAAATGTATGGCAAGAACTAGGAAAACAGGAGCCCAAGCTTATTTTGCAGGGACAATGACAGGATACACTGACTGCTAAGGTCTTATCACCGCTCTGAATATTCACTTCACATAATCACTGAACTTATAATAAAATACACATTTTATGCCTTATTTAATGGTGGACAGCAAAGAAAATCAGAAATGAGAAAGAGATGGGAACTGACACCAGGGACATTGTGGCAGCACAATCACTACAGAGCCCCCAAATTCAATATCCTGATTTTAAATCCAAATCAACAACTGAATATTAGAAATTATTATGACAACACATTTTTACAATCACATTTACTTACTGTAGACACAGTGGAGTTCATAACCTTGTTGGCAATGTTTTAGCTGTGATGGAGCCATTAGTGGTTGAAGGTTTTAAATAGGATGTTGATAAAAGATCTTGTGGCATCACCTAATATCTACATTTCAATTAATAGGACTCTCTTTGTAAACTTGTTAATCGAAAGCAAATAAGTGTTAAAGTGTAATACTTTACTTAGAATATATACTGATTATCAAAGATTAACTGTTAATTATAGAACAGCATCTCTCCCACCCATTGTGTTGAAAACTCTCAGTAAAAAGGTGTTTAGTGACTGAAGCTAGACAGGCAGCTTTCACTGTGTAGCCTCTTTAAAATTCACTGCAGTGCAAGTGAGGCAGAGATGGCAAGAAATGTAACTTCAAAGAGGCAGCAGAAAATGCCAACATAGCTACATGTGGCTAAGGACAGGAAGTTTGTGCAGGAAGCTGAGATGCTGAACTTCAGGTCAAGGTGACTGATGTCTAAAGACCTGAAACACAGATCAAACCCTGCTTACCCAAATAATCACATGTTCAAGAGCACCGGAGAGAAACTACAGTGACACACTATCTGTGGTACATTGAAGAGAAATAGTGATTTTTAAAAATAAAAACAAAAAAGACTCAACATAGTTTTAACAATTAATTTATTATACGTCATGTTTTGCATGTTGTACTCTGCATTATTCTCTATACGCTCCTCTAAAAATGTTCTAATAAATATATAAAATGTATATAAAACAATTAACTTAGGCTTTATAATGACATAGATTCTTGACAAACCACTACAGAGGAAAAAGGTGACAAAAGGCCCTGTTTCAATTGTTATTCAAAAGAAAACTGAATCACATGGAAGTAGATACTATATAATAAAAACTCCACAGAGGCCTCCCTAAATTTGCGTCATCTCAGCAGCTGAATAAAGCTCATTCTCTCTCTGGATAAAGGTGTCGTATGGTTCAGCGTATTGTGGTTCCTGCAAAAGAACAAATAATTATTTAATTCAGTGAACGGAACATATCAAAACTCAGGAAAACAGTTTCATGTACAGTACCATGTTTAAATGATGGCCCAGTGGTTCTGATCGTCTTCTATAAACAAAGAAAAACTATTTACTAATAATTTACTCACTCTGCAGTATCAAAATCTGATGTAGCCATTATGCTTTACTTAATATTAATTTACTTGTTATCAACACTATAATAATCTCTTACCTATGGCAAAACCTTGTATGGATGTATCGCAGGATCACTCCAGATATGAGGAATATAGTTACACAGGATACAGAGGTTATTATATGATTAAAGACGGGGATTTCTGAAGAACTGCTGCTGTCTTCATTCTCTTAAATGGGGTTAAAAACAGTTAGCAAACTACCAGTGATATAAACTAAATGTACATGAACATTAAGAGACTAATCTGTTGTCCACAGTATCATGTAATATTGTATTTTTACATACATAATATTGTCAGTACTATATATAGAAAATGCTGCCATTTGCTTTATACCCAATTGTTTTTGGTTGTTTTTTTTACTTATGAAACCAGTTTGATTTCTTCATCAGGTGCAGACAATCTGACACCATGTGTGACCAACTGTTACCACCAACTCGAAAATAGCCAGAAATATACATTAATAAATACAAAAGGTAAAATAAATCAGTCATTTACCTTCCACAGTGATGTTGAGATGGAGAATATTTGTTCCATCAATGTGTGAACACTCACAGGTGTAGTTCCCACTGTCCTCTGCTGTTAAACTGCTCAGGTGGAGAAATACAGTCTGATTCTCTGTCATAAGTCTGAACCTGGAGCCACATCCATGTTCAAAGTCCTTTCCATACTGATAGAGCAGACGACACTGTTCTCCTCTGCTCCTCTCTGTGTAGATCTTACATACAATCAGTGTGATGGTATCTTTATGGTCGGTTCTGTTGGCACATACTGGTGTGACAAATTGTTTTCCAGTCTTCACAAGAGTTGCTGAAATCAACCAATAAGACTTTAAGACATCCTGAAATACGATCACCGAGTTGGCATTTGATCCATTCATGTATATGGTGAATTTCAGGATTGATAACCTTTTTAAATGCACAGAGCAAGTTACAGAACATGTTACTGCTCTCTTTAAATCAAAGACAGAAAGATAAACAGATCAGCGTTAACTTTCATAAAGTAAGTTTTTCTTTAGTACCTTCTCTGTCGATGCAAAAAGTCAGCGGCAGCAGCAGAACAAACCACATTTTCCATCCACCCATAGAAGTCAAATTTTTACTGACAGGGTACAGTGCACTTTACTGTAGGGAGGGCGACAGAGTCACCTTGTTGCACCATCGTTCAGATATCTTAACCTCAAATTCTCAGCTCTCAGAGCTCGTGCGAGGTCTTTAAAGGAGGTGCAAAGCATTACAGCTTCTGTTGTCATGTTAACATAAGGAGTTAGCATATACATGCACCCACACCATTTTATACTTTAATATACCTTAAGGTCAATATAACAACTTTGACTGTCTTGTTTGGAGAAATGCAAGAAAGAGTAAGTCAAATAGCCGAGTCACTTAACTGAAGGATGATAAATGTGTTACTGTCCTGCCTTTTAGCAAACATTTGCAGGCTCTGCTGTCACAGAGCATCGTATATCTTTGATTCACTTTGATTCATTTGGACATGTTGAGGCTGATTGTACAGTGTAAGTGATAAGTAATACTACTCAGTGTTGGTTCTACCTGTCTTGTAAATCAACAAGCAAAGTTATCAAGTACCACTGAAACACTTAATTTGCATCACAGTCCTATTTCCACTTTGAAATCTCAAAAAGTTTCACTCCTCAGGAATCATACAGCTGTACATGTGTCTTAACTTTTGATTCAGACATTTTCATAGATGTCATAATTGTGATCAGTCTCTTTTCCATCTAGTTCTCCTTTGTTAGGGTTGTTGGCTGAATCTGTCTTTCTGTCATGTTGATGCTGCACTGAGGAGACTTCCTGGTAGAAATCATTTGCTGGCTGCTGAAGACTTGTGTAGGGGTCATCTGGTTCATCTTTGCCCTTTAAAAATATAAAAATGTCTAATAAGTCACACCTTATAAATGTTTATAAATGATGAATTCATTAATGAAGGTCTTTGGTTTGAGTCATAATAAAAACTTGGTAAGAGTTTTACAGGTCTGATAACCCAAAACCCGCCTAGTTTTGAAAGCATTTCTAAACTAACATGCTACTTAAAATCATGTTTGCACGTCACATACAGGCAGACACATCATAGTGAAACTTCAGCTTTCAGCTCATCACATCTCTTCTGGCTAAATCCCCTCACTCTCCTCTACTCACCTTTAAATCTTCTTTGTCTCCTTGTCTTAGCATGTGCACCAAGTGGATACTGTTACAGGTATATTTGCTTTGACTAGATAATAGTTAAGAGCATAATTACTTTATTAAAATTGCCAAGAAACCAAGTACCCTTATCTGCACCTGAAGGTGATATTTTGGTTTTAGCATTTAGACAGCCACCTTCCTGCAATTTTAACACTTTAATACCACACGTGAAAATTGTCACAGCCTTTTCTGTCATATGAAGATGCCTTTCAAAGGTGTGACATAAAACAAAGTAAAAATAGTGGAGAAGAATCGTGAGTGTTTAGACCGCAGAGTTTCTGAGCAGGTCTCCCACATACATGGGACTTACAGTATGTATATAAAACAGCATACAGAGCAGTATATAATTAAAAAAAAACTACTGTTCATAACTCACCAAAGAGCTGGAGATTCTCTTTACAGATAGTACAGATGGTCCTACCCTTGTACTACAGTCTCTGAAAATAAAATCAGGGGAAGAAAAAACATTTCTTCAACATGCAATTATAGTTGATCAAGTACTTTATAGAGAAACAGTTCTTACTTTAAACTCAAATAACAAATCGACGTCCACAGGACTACTCGGCCAAAAATACAATTACAGTTTTTCAAATATTATAAGACCTTTTCTGTGCTTATTTTATTATCCTCAAACTGCCTAGAAGTTCAGTATGAAGTAAGAATTATCACCTGCAATATTTCTTTCTCAGGGCAAGTCCAAGGAGAAGTCCACTTACAATGATAAATGCACCAATGTTACCAATCACAGTGGTAATACTGAGCGTTTTCAGAAGAGGGCTGCTGGACTCCCCATCTCCTAAAAACAATAAATAAATAAAATTGTACCAAGTCTTTTTGCACTACAAAAATGTCCTTCTCATCTAATATTTCTAATGTCTTCATTTGACAACTATACATGTTGTTAAGCTATGAATATGATTATTACCACAGTTCAAACCTAAACAGACTGGAGACAGATACATCATGAGGACTAGTGCTACCCTTTGTCATTCGTTTGATTCCTGGGTACTACACATTAACATCCTTTTAACAACCTCTTAATTATTCTACAAGTACACATATCATAGTAAGAATTTAAATATAAATACTCTTTGAAGAGTAATAGCAAGAAAATAAATCTAACATTTACCTTCCATTGTGATATTAAGATGGACGGTATTTGTTCCACGAGCATTTGAACACTCACAGGTGTAGTTCTCATTGTCCTCTGCTGTTAAATTGATCAGGTGGAGAAATACAGTCTGATTCTCTGTCGTAAGCCTGAACCTGGAGCCACATTCATACTTAAAGTCTTGTCCGTGTTCATACAGCAGACGGCACACTACTCCCCGGCTCCTCTTTGTTCTTACTTTACATACTATACGTGTGGTGATGTTCAGTGCGTCATTGGTACAAACTTCAGTGATATATGGTTCTCGCTGAGGGGTTTTCACAACAGCCTCTGCAATTATAGGACGATTTATACATCTCAGTAACTCAGTATTGAGTATTTTTGTTTAACGACGAAGCACACTTTTTAACTGCACCAGCAAAAACATAGGACGAATGAGCAAAGGTTACTTTAAGTCAACTAGACAAGTAATATTAGCTTAAATTAATTTTAACAAACTGCAAGAAGTGACAACCAGCATAAACTGTAAAAAATGAAAAGCTCATGTACAGTACCTTCAGTGTTAAAACCCAAATATTGAAACAGAAGCAGGAAAAAACACAATTTCCACTGATTCATACTGGCAGTAAGCCAGAAACCAGTAAACTATACTGAAATGAAGGGGATAAATGCTGGTGAGGACGTTTGTTTAACTAAAGCTAAAACCACAACAAAATACCTTTTAAGCATCTGATTGTTACGCGTCATGAAAAGGAAGTGCATGACAGGACTACTTCTACTTCTACTTCCGAGTGCAGACACTGGTAGGTAGCTACAGGTAGTAAAGATACTAAACTGAATACTGCATAAAGCCCTACTGTGCTCACAAGGATATTTGTAAAACAAAAACCTTCTGGGTTCAGTCACCAGCAGGTAAACTCAACCAAAGCTCATCTTTGACCTTTGATATTTCATTTTATTTACCATGGTTTGGTCTTTAGGAACTAAGTCCATTGAACATGTGAATTATCTACATATGAGCATGTACAATATCAAGCACATCGCTGACTGTGTACCTTAATGCCACTTGGTTGCTGGTCTGTTGTAGCTGTTGGTCATTACTCTGAGTCCAGCCTTTCCACACGACACCTATGTCTGAAAAGAAAAGTTATGGGAAAAATGAGAAAATGTCTTTAATTTGGTTTTGTCAAGATGAAGCTTTAATCCTCATATGAAATAGAAACCAATAGACATCAGAAAATGAACTGACACAAAAACAGAAACGGACAGATATAAAGATAGATGTAGGTTTATGGTGAACTGAAGAGTTTATCTGTAACAGTGGTCACAGTGCGAGTTTCAGGACTGTGGTTAAAAGGCTGTAAAGTAAATTTAGAATGAAACTAGGCAAAATGTTTGTGCACCAAGTATGAAAAAGACAAGTATGAAAACAGGTGAAGCCGTATGATCCAATAGATATAGTACTCTTCATAGTTTCTATTCTGTGCTCAGCTACCATTACACAACTGTTTACACTGACGCACTGATTTAATTACAACATTTACAGTATGCAGCACCTAGTATAGTATACACAGCTGTCTGGTAATGAACACAGATAAAGATTAAAACATAAATTAAGATGCTGATCATACTGTATAGTACACCAGTGACTCAGTCAAATAAATAAATACTGTTTTGTGGTGTAAGTGTTTGTTATTTTTAAATCAGACTTTCAACTGGATGATAATGACACTTTATTGATTCTCTTGAGGAAATTGTTTTGGAAAGATGACAGCACTACTATGGGGTTTGGGGTTTTGTCAAAGGACACCTTAACATTTACATGTTCCATAACAGGAACAGGGAGTTGAACCACTGACCCTGGGTTTACTAGATCACTGCTCTACCAACTGATCTACATGCTGCCTCAAAATGTCTCCTTTGTTACAAACAAAAAGACATTAACTCTTAACTCAAATTTCTCTAACAGCACTTGTGTAACAACAAACCGATGTGACATGAAAAGGAAGAGAAGGAAACACAGCATATAGGAGAACCCACAGCTTCAAAAACAGCTATTATTATCTTTGGTCTGGGTGTTGTGGTTTTGATTCTGTGCTGTTCACAGTGTCAGACAAAGTGTTTCACATATTTAGCCAAGCCTAGAAACCATGAGCCAAATCTTGTACAAGAGATGCGTGATAGATAACTGAGGGACGTGTGCTGTGTCTGGAAAGGCTCATAGAAACTATACTACAAAACAATCTAGCAGACCTGTATGCAAACTAAGATTAACAATCTGTTTGTGAATTGATACTCTTGTGTATTTGCATTTATTACTGGTCACTGGTCTTTAAGTAACTTCACATAAACTATATGCACTTTCTCCCAGTAATAACTAAGACTGTACTGTTTCGATAACAGATCCAACAAAGGGACACATTTTTAGGTTTTCATTAGTTTTAATGAAACATGTATAAAAATTACCAATACATAAACCTGGTTGACACCAACTGTCACATACCAAATATACACATGCACAGTGACACTATCCCACACCCAATGACCAACATTAAGCACGCTGTGCGGTAGTTATCAGCTTTATGTGGGTAAGTCAGGTCTTTCATAAACCTTCAGCTTAGATGTAAATAAGACAAACGACAATTCTATTCATATTACACTGAAGTAACTTTACAGACAACACTACGTGTTTTAGTGTCTCAAAGCAATAGGAGGAAATGTGTTTTGAAAGGGCACATCTGTCTTTTTGCATTTCCTCTAAAAGCTTTGAAGCCTTGAGCTAAACCGTGACCCAGATATACAAGCAAAGAAGTCTCACAGCAAACACTCCACCCAACTATTCTGCTTTACAGCCCGTTCCTCAAATGTCACCACTTCGTCACATTTTTCGTAAGATAATGTGAATTTCACTGTTGACCAACATAGCACATAACACATCACACAGCCCCCACATAAACACTCTATGTGGGGAAGAGTTTGAGTATTTAGCAGAGGCAGAGCTGTAAGAGGTGAACCACCAAAACAATGAAAAGTGAAAGAATTACATGACAAGATACCTTTACCAGAAATCCCAATCTACCCAAAATGTTTTACTATAACCAGTGATGTTACCTGTTCATCTGTAGCAACTCAGATACAGTGAAATGTTTGGCTGCTAAAGAGTCAGGTGCACAGTCAAGATCAGTGTGAAGGTGCAACACACACCTGTAAGAAATTCACTTAATTAAGATTAATTAGCCCAAGCCTCTCTATTCATACACAGAAAACACACATGTGCTAGTTAAACTCGTGCTTCTTCACTTTTGCAGCTGCTTTCATGGTTGTCTGTGAAGCTCTGACCTTTGTGATTTTGTGGTCTGCATTTCACCCCTGAGAGCGTGCTGAGACGTACACACGAGAAAAGTCGAGCGATATTCACTGAGCATACACACAGATGCAGAAAGACTTATTCAAGGCCCAATTTAGTTCATTTAATGTGATTAAAATATGTGACATTATTCCATGTTGTAGAACATTACAAGTGCTGACCTGACCCAGACCACTAGATATTAAGATTAATATTATATGAATATAATAATCTATAGATAATACATATATAATTATAAAATAAATAAATATAATATAACATAATAAAACATAGGCAGGCAAAGACATGAAAAAAATAATTTTAAATTATTAAATTATTAAAATTATTATCTTTGGCTAGGGGTAGGCATGTCAGGCACTACACAGTGACATACTGTACCTACCTGATTTCTCCTTGTTAAACTCAATGCAGTAGGCCCAAAATGTATTATCCTATAGCATCACACAGGAGACTTGTGTTTTACACGTCACTACGGTAAAATTGTTTAACACTAACTAAAATGACCAACAAAGCTTTATCAGCTAAAACACTGTTACACTGTTTTAACAACTGCTTTGTTATTTTGGTAATAAAGAACAAAGTGGGAAAACAAATGTGAAAACTGTAACTTATAAATTATAAATGATCTCTGGTGTGTTAATTGCGCCATCTATCGCCAAGCAACCGTCGCCGGAAATGAGTAATTATGCTTTCAAAATAAAAGACATGCATGTTTTTTTTTATCTTAAACAGAGAAAGAGTAAAAATGTAAATCAGCACATTCTAACTGTATTCAAAGCAATAAATAATAAAAAAATGACTAGATGCAATAATATAATTGAAAAATAAACATTTGTAATGTAACATAATAAAAAAACATACTAAAAGCCAACTTAATTTGGCTCCCATTTACTTCACTTCATAAATGATAGAAGTCCTGTGCTTTCACGCAATATTTGTAGCCTTTTGCAGAACTTCTTTAAATTGTCTGCTGCATTGTCCAGTTTTTAAAACAACTTGCTGCTTTGCATGTTCGCACAGTGTCCACTGGGTGGCGCCACGTAGTCAGCCATTATTTTGAACTGGCTCAAAGGCTGCTGGGAAATTTTGTGCGAGGAAGCATCGTGCGCCGCTGAACAAGTTCACATCACACAGAGGTAAATGTTTCCTAGTTAGAGCTGTGCACACACTGAAACACACTTTATCCTCTACGTGTATTAAATGTCGCATGTGTCCACTTTTGTTTTTAAGATGTCACTGTGTGTTTTCATGTTTTTAACCTCCGACGTTAGCTTAGCAGTTGTCTTCTGCAGGGATATTGTCTGAACAAATGCACGTAGTGTTTAAACTTATAAGCTTGTGCTGGTTGTTTATTACATTTTATCTGTATCTTTCTCTCAAGTTGCAGGTTTGCAGATGCTCTGACGTTAGCACTATTAGCAGAAAGACCCACTAAGCTGCAGGCATCTCCAGTCATGGTAAGTGAATTAATTAATGGTGTCTTTAGCTTAGTGTAACTATTAACATGTCAAAGCTCCACTGGGTATGATACTGTAGCTCTCTCTCGCTCTCATAGTCTCTTCTAAATAATAAAGTAGAGACTCCATAAGAAACAACAACAGAACCACATTTCTTCAGACCCATTTTAACCTTTTGCCCACAGCAAGCTTCAGAGAAACAGTAGTGTGTGGACTTCAATACCATACTGTTGATGAACTTTAGAGTGTGATCAGTTAGTGTCATACTAGCAAATTGTTTGTGGAAAACTGAATAATAGGATCACATGATATGACACTAAACATAAAAACCGTTTACTGATTTGTCTCATTAGCAGGAGGACATAAGCACTGTGATGTCCTGGTTTTCCAGCCCAGTTTACAGCCGCTACTGGCAGCACTACCAGCAGGCTATGGCCTGGCACCAGAGACACAGGCGTGCCTACCAAAAGGCCTTGGAGGCTGCTTACGGCCCTGGATACTGCCGGGAGCGGTACCCCCCCCAACACCGGCGCTACGCAGACTGGCATTCCAGAGAGAGCGGTGACGACGGGGAGGACAGGGACCAGGAGGCCAGCTCGGACAGCGAGATCGAGTGTGATGTCAGCAACATGGAGATCAGCGAAGAGCTGCGGCAATATTTTGCCCAGACTGAGAGACACAGAGAAGAGCTGAGTAAGAGAACGAGGGGGGTAGAAGGTTTTAGATGGACAAGTGTCACTATGTAAAGAACTTATGAACAGTGTCGTCTCCAGACTTTCAGATCCATCATTTTATTGGTAATAATTAGTGTTGAGAGAAGGATATCATAGATGTTAGTGAAATAATGTTATAAAATGAAGACGCTGCCTGCTATTAGTCTAAAAATAACCTGTTTTCCTGTCTTTGCAGGGAAGCAGCAGCAGATGGAGGCTGAGCAGCACGACAGCTACGTGCCAGCCGACCAGGACCTGCGTTGCACCTCCTGGCGGAGCACCACAGCTCCTCCCTCCGAGCGGCCCGGCGAGAGACGCGGGGCTGAGATGAAGAAGCTCTACGGAAAGGACGCAGCCAAGATCCTGGCCATGGAGGCGGCAATGCAGCTCACCTTCGACAGAAACTGTGACCTCAAGCAGCCCAAGTATTGGCCTGTTATCCCACTGAAACTGTAGCAGCTGCCGGCGCGGCTGTAAATTGTTGGATTTGCAGGCGATTCCTGCCCTGATCTCTGGGCGAGACAGCAGCTTTGTCCTGTAATGGACTGTGGCTGCTGATATAGAACTAATGGTTTGGGTTAGCAGAGGGTTAGAAGTTATTTTAAGCACAAAAAAGTCCCTTAAATTAGCCGAGCTTCTGCTTAGCCAGACGTGAATGTCACTGACCTGTCAGCTGCTTCTCCCAGTGACAACTTAGGGTTGTGATAATAACATATAATGCTGGGTTTTATGTTCTTTTCTAATATACTGCATGAAAACACTCACACGTAGGACAGTCCAGACTTTTTTCTGGAGATTCCACTGTTTTTGTCAGGCTGTTGATTTTAGGACAAACCCTCAGAATACAAATACTAAAGAATAAAGTGTGAGCTGAGGGTTAGAGGTACAGTCAAATCTGTGCCGTAGGTGATGTAAATCTATTCAAACAACATGTGCCCCGGTGTTTCCTCCTAATCTGTTTTTATTTACCCTCTAGCTTGGTGATGTTTCATGCTGCAGTAGCTCCTCTTATGCCTGTCAACTTAGTTTAACCACAAAAACAAAAATCATCCCCCTTCTCTGTTCAAATGTAGAAGCGTTCCTGCATGGTTGCTTCTGATATTCCCCTTTTTAACAGACACGACGAGGGATTTGTTTTTGTAACTTCTAAACTATGTCTGTCTGAGTCTGACATCTCATTGGGTGCAAAGTTAACGATGTGGTTTCTCAGGAGGGACATTCTCTTATCTTGGCTTGCACCACCCATTGCTTTTTCTTTTTTTTTTTTTTAAGACTAGGAGATGCATATTTTAATATAAATTCTGTTTAAATAAATTGTTTTATATCTGAATAAAACCTGCATCGTCAGTGGTCATTTATTAGTTGCTTTTCTGTGTAATGAGCATCTGGCTCTTGATTACATAAGTACTTGGTTATTTTAGGCAGAACATTTCTACACTCAAAAACTGGGCCAGTATTTTAATTAAATTAGACATTTTTACACTGTTATAACCATCATACAGGCCTTCATTTGCCTGTACTGTATTGTGCAGCACAGAATATCCTAATCCAGTGAAAGTAACTCTTTTCTTGTGCACTATTATAGTACTGTGTAAGGATGAGCAAGCAGATGTGAGTGCAGCATCTTTACTTGGCATCTGTGGTACCATGTAGTCATTGGGGTCACACTCACAGGGCGCTTTCATTTAAATCTCTGCCATCTCACCCCAACAGCATAACACTGCAAGTTAAAGTTCTGCTTTCATAATTCAATTAAGATACAAATTTCAGTGAAGTTGGTCAAAAATAGGTAAGTAAAAGTAGTAATTCTGTAAAACTTACAGTCCCTGTGGGACGATTTGCCTGCACAAAATGTATTTATTAGATTAACAGTAATAAAACAATGTATATGTAGCGTTTTACCTTAGTTTCCTTAGTTATTTTATCTACTTTGGATACATTTAAGTAGTTTGTCCAGTGTTTCCCAAACTCAAAGGGTCACTAGATAATTATCAGGAGTCATAAGATAATTAATGAAAGTTTGTTTTCATCTTTAGCAATGTTTTGTATTTTATAATTGAATTAATGTTATTATTATATTATAAATATAACTTCATTACATTTTAAATGTATAAAGTAATAATAGTAGCCTACAATATTCCCCACTGATAAGTAGTAATGTAGAAGTAGAGAGAGAAGAAAACGAAAGTAAACTATCCATCACTGCGTGCAAGGATTTAAAGTGTTGATCTGCTGTTATTTTATAGCAGTGATCTAAGTTTATTGCAGGGTATCATAAACAGAGCAATGAAATAGGTTACTCTGAATATGTTTGCACGAAAATATGTGTCATTGTGGATGCTATGTATGGTTAATAAAACTTATGACAGCCATGCCAATGCACAAATTCCAGGAACATTTGTCTATTTGTATGAATGAAGATTTATTAATCGATAAATGATAACAAAGTTAACGATGCCTCTAAATAAAAAATAGTTTTATTAATCTTTCATAAGCTGTTTAATAACGCGTGGACGGCTGATAAAGACACGTGCGGCGTGTTTGGATTAATGAAGCCTGCTGCCGTGACGTCACCTTCCTCCCCCCACCCTCCCCGCCCGTTCCAAAACGGGACGTCCAGTTGTTTTCCTGCTGCCCCCCTCCTCCCCTCCTCCTTCAGACAACCTGTGGACCACATCTGGGACTTGTTTCTCTCATTTGTCTCAGGGCCAGTTTCCACAGCAGCTGAAACATGGGTAGGTCGAATCTTTTGTGTTTCTCTGATTATGTGCGTGCGGTTCTTGTTTGTTTGCTTCTTTTGATTCGGCTGCAGGAGCTTTTTCTTTTTTCCTCTGGTCAGTGTGCGCTGCGTGTGATGCACACGGTTATCGTCTGCGCGCTCAACTCTCATTTGCATGTCTGCTAATCAGTTTATAGGCTCATACGAGGAGAGACAAACCTCCTCAGTCCTACTTCACTGCACTGGCAGCAATGTTACTAATGTTAACAACATAAATCAGCTTGTTTTTGTGTGCATGGAAATAAATGTGAAGAGGTGTGATATTGCACAATATATTGAAGCACACACATAATCCTTTGTGTGTTTATGTATTTGTCACCAATGAAGACCAGCATATGATTTCATATAATACACAGAGTCTGATACTTGTCTCCTGTTTTAAGGTGGAATGAGCAGCATTGCAGTACACAATACAGTACCTGTATCTGATGTGGTCATCGGTCGTTTGGTCGTGCAACTGCAGAGTTTCTTAGCTGAAATCTGTTTGTATTTAAAAACACAGATGATTCACCTCGTGACACTTTTAATTTGTGTGAATGAGGGGGGATATTGACACATACTGTGATGCAGGTTTGTTCAACTGACCCTGAATGACACCTACAAATACAGACCTAAATCATTGTGCAGCAGCTGCAAAATATTTTCACTAAATTCTTTCCAGTCCAACTACTTGACATTCATTTGTTTACTACAAACTGAGCAGCAGTTCCACTAAATGCTGAACTGAACATTTCTTCTGTGGTTGAGATAATAGAAAACAGATTGTAGCTGTGATCCCACCATTGATTTCCAGTTTGTTCAGGAAGCTGTAACCAGACCAGAATGTCTTAGCCACAGTTCAGCTTTGTGTCTCTGCCTTACTGGAGGCTGGCCTGAAACCAGTAGCATTCAGTTTGATCTCATTAACCACTGATCCAAAGCTACCAACTTTTTCAAGCACTTCTGTCCCTCCACATCTCTTTGTGCTTCTTTGTCTGGGTCTCTCTCTCTCTCTCCCATTCATAACATCTGTTTCCAATAAGGCAGCAGGCCCGTTTATCGCCTTCAGGCCAGTGAGAAGTTGAGAACAGACAGGATGTAAGCAAGTGACATGATTTACTGCGACGGGGAACTGGAGCCATTTTTCTGCAGGAAGCCATCGTAAACCTCCCCTCTTTCAGCACTCCCCTTTTTGCCTGTTTCCCTGAACTGCTACTTTCGTCTCATCATTGTCAGCATCATCATCCCGTCTTTCATCTGCATCTGCTCCTCTCATCATCTCCCCGCTCATTGTCTTCATCATTATTCTTTCCATTACCCCCCTCCTCCCCCTCCTCTCCTCCACCCATGCGTCCTCCTTCGTGAATTCGCTCTTTGTGCTCTCGTTTTTGCTGCAGTTCATCTCCGCTCGGTTCGCTGTGTGGAAACTCATATCCTCTTGCGTCCTCTCCTGTGGATTTGCTATGCGCTGATCTGCAGAAAGTAACAGCCATCAAGCAGGCAGACTTCAAAGGCTGCAGATTGTTTTACTCTGAAGGAAAAAATGATCACTCATTTGGAAAAAAAGGAGAAAGTGGAGCAATCCACTGACCTGATTGGAGTAATGCTACAGCAACACTTAAACTACAGCAGTATATCAGAATAATGGTTCAGGGAGAGCTGAATACAAACCAGAATTACTGTTTCTTCTGTTTTTGAAAAGTGTGTTTCTAGACAGCTACTTTGCACCAATAGTGCTTTGTTAAATCTTGTATTGAACCTTTAATCCACAGTTTCCAGCATTAACACGTGTTGATTTTTCAACTGCTTAATTATTAAGCATTGACAAGATATGAGAGTTGTTGCTCACTCGTCCAGCTGATTCTGGGGCAGGCTTTCAAAACTATCTAAAAGGGTTAAATTATATAAGCACTGACAAAACTGAGTCAAATTAAGACTGACAACTGGCAAATTTGGAATTAGCTGCCATGCAGAGTGAAACTAATGTTGTGAAGGTCAAAGTAAAATAAGGGTAAGTGGAGGGGCTCAGTAAAACGTTGTTAGGAGAATTTCTCAATGAGGCTCGTAGTCACTGGAATCAGGTTCAATAGCTATTTATTTTCTTGCAGCAAGGAGACAAGTCAGCATGAGCACACAGCTTCAGTACAGAGTTGTCTAACACTCAGTGAGGTCATACCCTTTTATAGATACTGACACAAGGAAGTGCGCTAAGTCAGTTACTCCCAGACATGTATACATCAGATAAACATTCAAGTTGCACCCTTACATGGACATGTTAACTTAAAAAAGCAGTTGACCTTACACCCTCGATGACAGCATGGTTTGTATGATAACTTGTTGGCATTTTCTTGGTTTACATAATACAGTATGTCTCTAAAGAATAAGCACATCTCTCATATAAGGGGAAATGTTAAAGGTATCACATGTTTTCTAACAAACTTAAATGCAGGCAAATGCTTAGAAAATGGGGCTTAATGCCAGAAAGTAGCACAGCAAAGTGTGTCTTTGTGAAACATGTGGCTGTAGAAGCTTGGTGATGTAGTGGGAGCCACAGTGATTTAGTGAGCTGATCGCTAACACACAATCCAGCTGAGAATATGTTAACACGTAGCTCTCGTGTCACGCTGATACCATTTACTTTTTCCTTGCATTTTGTTTCTATTATTGTACATACTTTAATTAAAGAGTTACTGACGAGTGGAAAGCAAACAGTCAATTAGCAAGCTTGTTAGCCTTGTCGCCAACAGGACAGCAAGTCCTGACCTCTGACCCCTTAGTTTTACACACTTTACTACTTTGTAAATTTAATTTTTTTTCTTAAAGCAACTTTTTCCCATCAATTTACACATTAAGACAAAATTAAAACATTTTTTTGGAAATCTTTGCAAATGTATTGAGAACCTAAATTTAAAATTACCTAGTCTTGATTCATTTTTATTACTTATTTTTGTTCTGTAAATTGAGTATTTAGTATTTGTGTTGGTGTT
>JAUMHL010000013.1:5665305-5707288 GCA_032362345.1 Sandelia bainsii
GGGGGGGGGGGGGGGGGGGGGGGGGGGGGGGGGGGGGGGGGGGTATCCTCGACTGCTATGTGGGCTGAGCTTTGTCTGAAACAAGGCCACGTGGGCCTGAATTAAAACCTTATTTAAGAGGATTCAGGACAGATGGCGTCCCATTGTTTGAGGATGTGTTTATTATTAGAAAATGGGGTAAATGATGGAACCAGCCAAGCCCTCTCCACTTCTCTGAATAAACACACCACACCCACTTCTCATCATTTATGTGGGATTTGGGGACTCATGTTGTTTGATTTCTCATTGGACTGTGGGATCCTGCACTCAGCCAATCAGCACTCTTGGAGGCAAACAAAGGGTCCCATCGTAAATAAAGCCAGGCACATGTCTGTTTATCAGTTAGGGACCTCTGATTGGTCAAATGTGAGCCAATCACAGCCCAAATCAAATTAAGTAAAATTGTTTTTCCACACATATTTAAGTAGGAATAAGAGAACGATGTAATAAAAACAAATAGGATGATAAACAGTATGCAAGACACATACTGTACGCAGGAAAACAAGCATCTTTCTGTGTGTTGCCATTGGAATAAAGCATTTTTCCCCCATATAATAATAATATAATATCTAGGCAGGATCAGAGTGTTGCATCTTTTCGTTAACATGCTCACTTGTTAACAAGCCTTAACCTTAACATAATCATACACAGTCACATTTTGGAGTTATTTTTTGTAGTTAAATTGCTGATTGGCTTCTTTAAAATATCTAAAACTGTTGTGGTGGGTGTTCTAGTTCATTGTCAGATTGAAATTAGTGCAGACCAGTTTGATGTGAAACAAAACCAAAAGCTGCAGTCAGCCCTTTCCCGGCCTCTCGCCCACATTCTCACTTTTATCTTACACACTCACACTCTCTTAGAGCAAACTAGATCTTCTTTCTCTCTCTCTTTTTCTCCCTCTTCATCTCCCTCCTTCCCTCCCTGACTCTGTTTCGCTCTCAACTCACCAGATGGAGAGGGGGCGGTGAGTGCGTGTGTGGTTGTGTGTGCATTCGTGGATGCATGGTTACCCATGAGTTTGCATATTTACATTTCCTGCACAATATAAAAAAATCAGTGATTCCACTTGCAAACCTGGGGAAAACAGGGGAAACACTGGTGAAACAAAAGTACAATATTTAAAGTGGATAAGTAAAGGACCATGTGAGGACAACCATGTATCATCATTCATAAGTATGAGCGACCATCAGCACCATTTACTCCACATTAAGAGTGATTTTAGGAGCCAGAAGCGTTATTTGACATCTAATCCGCATGTGCGAAACAAATCCAATCTGACAGCGCCTTTGCATCTAGAAACTGGATTGTTAATATACATAGAGACAGTGCTAAGCTCTAACAGGGAGAAAGAGAGGGAGGGTGTGTACGAGGGAGGCAGAGAGAGAGAGCGAGAGCGAGCGACAGAGAGAGCATCAAGTCACCAGAAGAGGCTCCACCGTCCACAGTGTAAGGTACAAGTGCCACACGGAGACTATATTCCTCTAAAATAATGGATGGGACAAAGCCGGCCATGGAGTCCAACGCGGAGGAGACTCAAGACGAGGGGCAAGAGAGCAAAGGTACACTCAATCTGCCGCTGACATTTGCGTGTTTTTGTATCTTCATTTGCGTCTGCGCCAGCCTCAGCGGTTTAACCTACTTGTAATGGCTTCTTGCTTGTGGGCGACACAATTTTCTTTGGCCTCTCACCTATTTGGGCAGAAATAAGGGTCTGTGTCGTGCGTTTGAGCGCGATTATTCCCACAATCCTGAGCACAATTTGATGTTTCGCGTGTTATTTTGCGCTTTCACATGGATCTGGGCACTGATGGGGGAGAATAAGAGGGTGGGCGGGATGATGTGTTGTGGAAGGTGCACGGTCTGATTTTATGGAGCGTGTATTAATGGCAATTTGCTGTTACACTGCTGCACCATCATGATTATATTTCTGCCTAATGAGTGGCTGATAAATGGGCAGTGGAGACTGTGCGCTGCGCTGCGCTCCGTGCACGGCTGCATTATTTTCCGTCAGGTGTGGAGGCGCCGCCGTTGTTATTATCGCATATCCCCCCCCACTGAGACTTGATGTCTGATCAGTCAGCGGCGTATTTAGTCGACGGTGCTGCAACATATGGAGTCGGTGCTTTGTGTGACCGCAGTGATCAGGTTCATGAGAAGAGCAGGAGGCTGCAAAAACGATCAGCGATCAGCGGCGCACTTGACGCAGAGGGATGGTTGTGACCGTCATTTACAACCCAACCACTCACACATGTTATTGGAGGCTTTGTAGGGCGCGTCCATTCACGTCTGGCTTTATAAAAGATGTTATATTCGATATAATAAGGCGACTCTTTAATAAGCAGCATTTAAATCCCACAGCATCAATTTGATTGTGAAAAATGTCCTGGATAACCAAATGTCAGGTGTATTTGCAAAATAAATAAAATATATAAATAGTAGTGTTTTATGTGAAGAATAAAGAGTCTAACATTTGTCCATTTAGTCCAAATCAAAGCAAACTGTTGCTGTTCCTCCGCTCATAATGAATCTGTGTGCTGTGTAGGCGTGTCTTTGTGCGTTGGAGGTCTCGACGCCCATACAGAGTGGATGTGACTGATCTGTTTTCCCTGTGGCTTGGTAGTAAAATCACATCCTTCAGTTCGGAGACAGCAGCGTTGTTAGAGAAGTAGGTTCATAATAGCAGGCTGTTCATCATCTTTTCATTCTTGATTATCGATCTGCTTAAATATGAATGCACAATTTATCCACAGCTTCAGTTTGATGTATAAATCATAATGATGTGGCCAGTGTTTAACCACAGGTTTGCATTGTAGAGAAAAAAAAATCAATCACAATGATGATTAAAGGTCATGCACTTTTTTATTTACTACTAACTGCATTAGTCAGGGGCAGTGTTGCAGCTGATCTGGCATGGTGCCTTTATGCCTTGTCGGCTGTTAGTTGATAAGTCACAGCACACACTCACCCACAGCAGCATCTCCTCTGTTTTTCCCTTTTGTGCTGCAATTTTCATTCACGTTCATCTGCACTAATGTAAAATGGGTCTGTGATTGAAAAGGTTTTGGGGGGTTTTTTAAGTAAAATTTAGCTCCATCATAACAAAATGTCATGAAATGTTATTATTTTGGAGCCAAATATTCAGATTTTAAATTTCAATACTGTAAAATGGTTGGAAGCTACAACATGACATTTAACTCTTTGTGAAGCAAAAAGTTAGGTTTGTAGTTCTAGCATTACAAAATGGTAGTTTTACAGTGTTTTTCAATTTTTAGCTTAATTGTCACACGATGTCAAGACAAATATTTAACCAGTGAGTTCCATGTTTATGCTGTTGCAACTGTTTAAACTTTCACTTTTACTTTAAAGCTGTGTATGTTACATTTTGTGACTTTAACATCCCAGCACCAGCACACTTTCTCTTTAAAATATCTTCATCATTTGTGAACCCTGCAGCACTTCTTGGACCCTGCCACAATAATATTGCTGGATCACAGTCTGTTTATGACGTAACGTGCAGAAATGCGGGGTGTCCCTCCACGGTAATGTTTTCAAAAGACATTACATCATCCTCGCCTGAGGCATGCTGCTACACACAGGCCAGTGTCCAGTGAGTGTCCTTTATCATGCAACTTCAACGGACAGATTGCATGATAGGAGAACTTGAAGAAAGTTGAGCAGTTAACCCTCTGAATTCCTTAATCACCATTTTATGTAGAAGCAGTTATTGTCACTTTGCTCTCACACAGTCCAACTTCTGCAGCCTGGACCGTTGTGTTCCAGGTGTGATGTTGCACAACTGAATCCAACCACACCAGCAACCCAAACTAGAGTAGATTGGAGGATGCCCTACATGCTGATGTAATTATTCGTGTGTGCTTTTGACATCTGGAATGTGACCATAAGCTGGTAGCATCCATTAAGAAGCTGAAGATTTACAGTGGGGACAAGAAGGAGAGAGCTGTCATGTAAGGAGCTTGTGTTGGTGTGTGCCAGTGTTGCCTCCTCTGCTTCAGTACAACACATTTCTGTTTCAGAAAGCATTTAAGTACATTTGGGAGGTACTGTAACTTTAGATTTATAAACTCTAAATTAATCGTGTTAGTATTGTACTAAAAAATCCTTTATTCAGTTGGTTTCTTTTGTGTTTCTTATGAATTCGAAGGTGCTTTTGACATTTTGGGAAACATGTTTTTCCCTTTCTTGCTGAGAGGAATGGTCTCATATCTAGCTGTAAACCATTTGACTCAGCTTATATTAGAAACTTATGGTATTGTTCAAGTGTGCAAAACTTACTTCAGCTTCATCACACACATCATGCACTACTACTGTATGTTCACAGTTTGCTGTAAAGAGCACGCTGATTAGCTGTGACTACGTTAGCTACATTAATCATGGTAAACAGAATCCATGATCTTGATTGCACCACTGTTGTGTTTCTCTGCATGACACTGAGCTGAGAGTAATTACAAACTGAAAAATGAATGCAGCAGAAAACAGGCATGGTTTATAATCCAAAGGAACGGGTGCTGGTGGTGGGTATGGATTGATCTTTTTACTTGATTGCTTCCCATAATCTCTAATCTGAAGGTCTGTAGAGCTGCACTGTGCTCAGGACTCAGACAATGAGACATCAGCCACACTCTCTGAGGTATAATTAAATCTGATTTCATTAGCATGAGACAGTTTGATTAGAGAGATTTGAGAATGCAAGCGTCCCATGTGGCATTTTTATTTTTACCTTTAATGTGGTTCTTTAAAGCAGCTTTGAATGCTTCAAAGTGGCCCTGGGTGCATTACTGTGTCTGTCTGCCCTCCCTTTTGTTGTAAATTATTGGCCTATACACACACACCTTCCTTCCCCGTGTGCGTGTGTGCCCGCTCTTACATAACGCAGCACTGGCTCGCAGTCCTTGGTTATGATGTTCAGATCAGAACTGTAAGAGATTACTTCACCGTCTGGAGGGGTGCAGGTTTTGTTGAATTCACTGCATGGAAGGGCCGAGCTGGTGCAGCCTCTGAAGCCCTAACAAATTTTCCCCTCAGTAAAGTCTCTGATGTTTGACCTGAGGAGAAGATTTTAAGGGAAATGAAATGAAAGGAGGTAGAACTGAAAATCTTAAGAGGAACAGTTCAACATCCTGGAAAATACACTTATTCTCATTTTCGCTGAGAGTGAGATGAGAAGATTGACACCACACTCGTCTGCACATTAAATGTGACGCTAGAGCATGAAACCAGTTAGCCTAGCTCCGCACAAAGAGTTTTTTCCACAAATTCACCTAGAACTGAAATAATTAGTTGATTTATCCAGTGGCGTTTAACCTTTTAAGACTCCCTAATGGGTCACAAAAGGTAAAAAAAAGAAAATTCTGTCACACAAAATGATTCTTATAATTAATTAATTGTTTAAGACATGTATTGAGCAATACATACTCTGGGTCCAGCTTCTCATATGTCAGTACAGGCTATTTTTTGTCATCTTTGGTAGTAAACTGAATCTCTTTGGGTTGTGAATTGTTGTCAGACAAATCAAGGCAACTGAAAATGTCCCAGTGAGCGTGACATCATGATGGATTGTGATATTTTATAGCATATACAGTCCAGCAGAGCACAGGTTGAGGCCTTGAATCTAAAGGCCAACTCCTGTTTGATGATCATCAGAGGAGCGAGGCGTCAGGAGAGGAGCCGGACTGGTCGCCCTACTGGTGCTGACATTTAGTTTGTGTTGCAGATAAATATTGGACAGGTTCCCGTCCCTGCTTTCTTGACCTCACTGTAGAGCAAGCAGAACTTGTTACATAAAACATTTGGATAACTGCTGCTGTGGTGAAAGTGGTAACTAGTCAGACCTCCAGGACAGCAGTACTGTTTGAACTGAGTTCCTCCTTAGACCTCGGGTGTTTTTCCAAATCTACCTGAATAAATAACACATCACTACACAGTTTAAAGCTGTCCTAGCGGTGAAAAATGTACAGTAAATGTTAGATGGCTTCATTTTTGAATAATCCAGTTGCTCATGTTAAAGTTTATTCTTCCTCATAATCCATTTCACAGGCCAAATCAAAGCACTGCAACCATGCACACAAATCCTAAGAAGCCTGAGCTCCACACTCTATAAGGAATGAGAGTTACCAGAAAGCCACTTGTGTGTGTGTTTGTAATAACGTTAGAACATAAAGTGAGTACATTTCATGACTTAGTCTACAAATATTTATCTACAGAGCTTTGATAATGGCAGATTTACACAATATCTAAATATTTGTCACCTTTTCTGTCAAGCTACTACAAAAATGTGAAATATTAAATGTCAGACACTAAATTGTTTAGCTGATCTTCATCTGTGTTTGATGACACTTGCTGGTAAAAACCGAGCACTCAGTATTTGTATTTTAGTCCTGGACTGAAAATTTTCTTTGGCACAGTCTATGTATTTTATAGATTTACCACTAAAAGGTGGCTTGACTCTAATAGTAGCTGACTGAGACATTGTCAGCTGGGACAAACTATCTACTTGTGCTGCAGCTTTTTCTCCTACACACACGTGCAAGCATGACCTTGATTTTATTAGAACCAGTTGCCTATTTTAACCTGATTCAACCAAGGTGTGACTCCCTTGACTTCAACTACATCAGTTTGTAAATGAAGCAAAACAAACCACAAGAGCTAAAAAAAAATCAGTCATGATCTGGGGCACACACAATCTGTCTTTCAGCTGCAGCCTTAAAAATTTAAGAGTAATTATAATAATTTTGACATGCAAGCTTCTCGTCTTTTTCTGGCTTTTACAATCACATTTTCAGTCCCAGATGAGCTAAATATCAGCATGCATATTTGAAACTATAGTCTCAGTCTAAAGACGCCTACAGACTGTGAGATTTCTGCAAACGTACATATTTACTGCAAGCAACATTGTGCGACATGGATCTAATAAACTTGGGTACACCATCAACTTTGATGTATGTAGACTGTATGATAATAACACAAGTCAGCATACAAGAATAAAACGTTTTCAGCTTGTGTAATCCATCTGTGCCATTTCTGTTTTTGAGCCACAAACATAATGCCATGTTTGGTGATCTTTCGTCTAGGACAGTCGAAAATCACACAATATAAACGCACCTTCAGAGAATCACACTTAAACTCCAGGTCAAACCCAGTTAGTTTCGCTGTGATTTCAGTTTGAGTTTGCATGCAAAAAGATGCATAAGTACACTTATGATGCTGCCCTTGCATGCCCACAAACCTGTTTTGCAATTGCAAATCTGCACCTGCAGATTGATTGATTTGTTGAACATAAACTGCCATTCTTTTCTTTTCTATCCTCTGCTCTGTCTCTTCTTCTCGCTTTCCTGTCCTGATTTTCCTGCTTATCAGTCTCCACACACAAACTCATGCACACACCCTTTGCTTATCCTCCTCTCTCCCCGGAGGTGTGTGAGGTTGTGGGAGCATGTGAAAGCCGTCACACAGGGAGAGGCTCATGTGTTCCTCATTTCAAGCCATTTGCCCAAAGCATGCTGTCAGCCTCCATCTGGATATGTATGTGTGTGTGTGCGCATGTGTGTGTGGCGTTAGTGTTTGTGTAAGTGTCGATTTGTGCGCTTACATTTGTTTACGTGTCAATGACCAAGAGTGGTTCAGGGGAATGTCTGTCGGTGCTTTGTTTGCACTGAAGAAAAAGCTATTTTTGTGTGTATACATGTGGGCAAGACCGTGCGGTTGCTGCTTTGTTCATATTCAGCTCTCTCAGTCCCCCACACTGTGGTCACATTTATATTTAAATGGGCATTTTCTGCTTGCGTATTCACAAAACAAACAATATTTAGTATGATTGTGTCTTGTTTCTATTTATTGTCTGCACAAATGCAACAGCACTGAGGAAAATCCCTTAAAGTACATTTTTATTTCTGTCTGTCGAGTGAAAATCACAGACTTGGTTGAGTATTTGTGTTATTGTGCACTTTAGAAATGTGCAATGTGCCTATATGTTTAGGTGTAAGGTGCAATTAAACTTCCATTAGCAAACAAGGACGATATAAAAAAGAAAAACGTCATAATACTTAAATTTAAGTAGATGCAGAGATTAAACAATTATTTCATCAACAGAAAGTTAATTTTGATATTAAGTAAACTCTGCTGCCACTAATTAGATAAATGAGAGGAAAATGATAAATGCTAAAACACTGTGACAAGACAATTAGAGAAAAGTCATGATAAACTATCTCACTAATATCATTAACGCAGCAATAATGTTATTTATTTGCCGACAAAGGTCACATTATGTAAAGTTTGTGGACATTAGCTGCTATATCTAATTCAAGAACACTTGCAAATATTAGCAACAGTGTCTGAAGTTGCTAATATTTGCTAACATCAGCACAGTATGTAAAGTTTGCTTGGTAGCGACCTGAAACGTGTTCATTTAAGTGAAAACGAGGCTAATCTGAAAGCATCACCCTGCAACACTACATCTATATTTGAACACCAGTGTGTATATGAATAGCAGCAAGTGGCAGGTTGGCGCAGCGTGCCTTGTTCCTGGATAATGCCAACCTCCTCTGGCCTTCCTCCATCACCCACTGATGCCCAATCTGCTGGCATCAATAAATGACTGCGCCTGAATGATGTGCACTGTGTCTGGTCGTGGTCGGCACATTTATGATATCAGCTTTGTTTTGACGTGTACTAAAAAAAAAAAATTTCTGATAAATCAACAGTGCAGTAAAAAGGAGGAATTATATACATTCAGCACCAAACTCTTTCAGAAATTGGTTTGTTTTTCTAAGTTTATTGTATTCAATTCTAATATTTTTAATGTCTTATTGTCAATGTCATTAATATTAACAATAAAGGACTAAGACTCTCACACAAAAACACTTTTATTGAGCCCCTGAGGCTTCTGGAAATTGAGTCTTCATAATCACATCGGGGGAGGAGGGTGGAGCAGAGGCGCAGGGCCAGAGGAGGGCCACCAACTTCTCTGAGATCTCAGGGAAAGTGACATTAGCCAAGTTGGTTGCATAACCACTGAGCCATTCACTTCCATGTTAAGGCACATCTGGCCGGAGAGGCCATTTTACATTTTGGTAGAACAAGACTCAAACTAATAGCGTTCACTCCGCTCCAGTGAGTCGGCACACGGTCGCTCAGGACAGGTGATCCTACTTCTGAATAGGAGAAGATTAGAGACAAGAGTGAGCTGATGGTCAGCAGACTATATGTCACTTCTATTGAGATCTATTGCACCCTAAAGCCAGTCACGTTTAAATAAACTCTTTCAGTCTTCTGCTCTTAATTGTACTTCTCTCATAATACAGAATAAGCTTAAAAAAACAGCTTTCTTGCATCATATTGTGTGAAAACACAATGTTTGATCAAGGAAACCTCCATTTACCAGTGGTGTGAGCAATTGGATCATTGCTTTAAAAACCTTTCTGTAGTAATGGTCTGAATGTCCACTGAGGAAATAAAAATCTTTTGGTTTTGACATAAAATTTGTCATGGCTTAAATCTGCCTTATAAACCTACTGTCTGTGTCTCATGTTGATCCTGATGGACCCTGACAGGAAACATCAGAACAGTTTGTGTGCATTTCTCTGCATCTGTGTGTTTTATACACTCTCTTATGCGTGTCCCATCTGTGTATACATGCATTTTATTTTTTATTTTTTTTACATTCACATGCGTGGGTATGTTTGGTGTTTGTCTTGGGAGATGAGTCCCTCATCCAGCTGTGAGAGCTTACCCCAGATTGGCCAGAGAAATACAGTGAGACAGAAGGAATCTACTGTACATCCATCAGATCAGTGGGATAAAACTATAGATCACACAGCAGAGCGCAGAGAACGGGATTTTAAATCCGCATAGTCAATCATATTCAATTACGAGGCCAGATGCTAACCTCTTGACCTTCATAATGCTGCATAACCAGTGTTTCTCCCGAACAGAAGATTAGGGTCAGTACTGTGGGTTCTGGTTGGGAATGGTGATTTCTGCTGGCATCATCCTCTTACCTGGCATAGAGCATATTATGTCCTCTTGATCAATGCTGCAAACAAGCCGATTACTGAACATGTTTGCTTTCAAAATATGTTGTTTGTTAGAGGAAAATAATCAAATCAGAGAGGATGATTTTTAACAGGAACATATTACATCATGCATTGATGGGAACATTAAACACAAGGGCATCAGCCTACACTCAGATGAGACAGATTCTCCACCCTTTATTTGGAAACTATTAAATGATTCCTCAAATGTCTTCTTTCAGAGTTTAATCTGTGAGCACTACCAAAATGTATATGACCTATACCCAGCACTGTGCCTGAATGCATCACACTGATGATACTAAAGCAGCTGCTCCACTAACATGCTGCTTTAACTGTGTCTGCTTTTGTGGACATGTTGGACAAAACAAGCTAATTATTATTGAGATGTCACTTTAGACACAATAATTAACAAATTAGCCCATTAGTTCATCATGAAAATCATTGCTTTTACAACTTTTGCATTTATCACCAATGTTTTTCTCACCGTTGGTTTAGATAATATGATTTAGCTGTTGGGTTGTTTACAACCAGTCTGATCATTTAACTTCCTGTGTTTCTTGCCCATTTGGACGTTGTTGTGGCAACGTCGCTGTGTTCCCACATTTAAGCAATTAGTACAAAGTACATAAGCTATAATAAACCAGAGTTATTTAAAGAAATGCAGCCTTGTTTTAAGCTCTGTGAGGATGCATTTTTGATCTTCCCTCTTTATTTTGAAAGCTTGGAGGAGAATTTTACCCTTCAAGCTTTATCCTGTCTTTCTACCTCGAGTGGAAAGACAGAAATTTCCCTGGCTGAAGGATACCACTTTAAGTGTGTGTGTTGTTGTGGCGGACGGCTGCTGCCATCAAACAGATGAGGCTTCTTTTTATTTTTCCCACACCTTTCCTCTGTTTCTCTCTCTCTCTCTCTGAGGTCCTTCTCATCTTTTGTGGGAATCTACCCATAATGCACTGGGAGGAAATTGCCCCATAATGAATACAGCACTTTTAAATTGGAATGCAGCCGCAGGCAGGGACCAGACCGGCCGCTGAAATATTCACAGAGCTTTATTAACGCTGTTATTCCTGGCAGATGCTATGAGTACTAACAGTTGGCGATAATCATGCAGTGCCACTGGGTTGTACAGTTTATGGCAAATCATTAACTATCAGGACAGTCGATGTAATCTCTCTCCTCATAGTTCATATTTAAATCTGCTTTATAGGCATGAGAGAAAGGAATCCAGTGTTGCCAGAGAAATACAGCACATAAATTCACATAATATTATCCAGAGATGGCAGGTGAAAGCAGCTAAGAGAATACTTGAGCAGCTAGTTCATATTTACCTGCAATGCAGTAATTGCAGTAAAAAGCTATAAATTCAAACCACAGTGACATTTGTAAGGGATTATTTCATGGCGAACACTCAACATTTCTTGCCGTGGGTGGCAGGTGATTGACAGAAAGTGGAGCGCAATCACAAAAGATGTCAGCAATCAGTGACAAGTTCTGTCTCCAGCCATGTCTACTCTGTTCCACAACGCATTTATCCAATCAAAGAGGCTGAAATGCTCTCTTGTCCAATAAGAAGATTTGGATGAATATTATGAAAAAAAAGAGGACAAAAATAAATAAAGGTTTTGTATTGACTGTGTGGATTATCTGCTGCTGTGAGGATGTTTTTAAGATGACACAAAATGCTATTTTGTTAACAAAAAAACAGGAATAAGGATGAATATAATTGCATAATCGCATGTAGTGTAGAAAAATAAAAAGTAAGGGTGGACTGGTGAGGTGATTGTGACCCTAATATAAAACTGCCGTAATGAATATTTTATTTGTAGAGTGTCCTCACAGAGAGGAACTGACTGAGAATTATCACTAGATGCTGCCGTTGCCCTCAGCTTTACCCAGCACTTTACCATCTTTCAATCCACTGTTTTGGCTTTATAGTGTTCTCTATTCTCTCATCTCTCATGAGGTTCATTTCTGCAAACCTTCTCAGCACCAAATACGTGATAAAGCTTCACAACCCCAGTGAAAACTGTGGCTACAGTAGATGCTCTGCAGCAAAAAGAGTTAGGAACCACCACGTTCTCTATCCGTTCATGTCTGTATCCACATGTATAATGTAGATACTGCCAGTGTAGGTATCTGTCGGTTGGAATCAGTGGATTTAATGACTTGAGAATCAACCAATATGTGCTCGGAAATATGTTATAACTTTACTTTCGATGGCACAATGTTGTAATATGAATTGTTGGTGTGTGCAGCTGGAGGAATGGGTTAAAATAAAGCAACTCTTACACATAACCTCCTCATTCCTGAATCGGTCTCTCTCAAAGAACGCAATATCTGTTTGACCCACTTCCTAAAGACCTGAGCTGAGGAATATGGATCAAGCTTCTCTGCATCTCCCACCCTCCATTTTTCTAGTTAATGCTTCAGTTGCTTTTACAACCCATTTGTTATTTTTACTTCACATTTCCGACTGCTGTCATCATGCAGCACCAATCTTTGGGTTTTGATTGAGTTTAACATCACTCTGCATCAGTGTGAGAAGAGTAAAGCGGCTGCGAAGGACTACGCTGCTGCTGAACTGGGTCGTGGGTAACACGTTTCTATGGCAACTGCTATTTGCCGGCCCCGGGGCCAAGAGGCGCTTTTTCGCTTACACTTTCTCTCGTTCTTTTCGCTGGCTTCACCTTCATCTCTCATTTTTCCTCTTCCCTTTGTTCCTCTGCTCGCTTTCTATCGATCTCTTGCTCAGCTCTTCCTCTCTACTCACCTCTGCTTTTCTTTTTCACTCTCTCATACTCCTCTTATGCCATCATTCCTCCCTTCTCCCGTCTTTTTGGTCTTTGTCTGGGGACATAAGAAAAGGAGCAGGCACGTATTATCATTCTTCTGCTTAACTGTCACCCACAGCTGCAAATTAAAATCCATAATTTAAGCAGGGGAACATTTTCTAGTTCTGTCCTGCAGGCCGCAGCAGCTCTTTTGGAAGGAGAACAAGCATTAACAGCAGGGGATGTTAATCCTTAATTGCGGCTCTTGTCAGTCATATGATTGGTTTTTCTGTTGCTTGACAAAACAAAAACAGCCCCAAAGCTTTTGTTACTTCATACTGGTGTTCAGCTGCCTTCACAGACAGCTTCTAAAATCGTTCCCACAAACTGATGCATCGTCCTTGGTCTCAGATTGTTGAGATGATGAATGATGCAGCGTCATAATGGGAGCGTAACATATTGTCTCGACGATTAACTCCAGCTGCCTCGCTCTAAGTAAAGCGTGAGCATGCAGTCATATTTCAGAGAGGGAGCAGAGGAGACGACAAGCAGGGCAAAGGCAGAGGTAGCGAGATGCAGCGAAGTATAAAACGAGAGCGATGGGCCAGCCTTGGTGTGTCACCTAAATTCTACTGTAATGAATAGTCCATTGATTTCCATTAGGGCTGGCTGGACCAGACCACTCTGGCCTGTCTGTTTCCCATTAGCGCACTTTAAAACTGAGGCTGACAAACAGTTATAGCCACAGGCAGACCGGATGAGGGCCCCGTGATGAGCCACAACCAGGATGAGGGTCTTGTGCTGTGTTTAAAAGGAACCTGTGAATTCATCCATGAAGCTGCATGGAGCCAAAAAGTGGAAAGAGTTAACAGCAGAAATAATATGAGCCCTAATTACCAGTCATGCAGTCTTCAAAGTTTAAAATAGAAATAAAAACAGGCTCCTTTCCCCAACTTTAAAAGTTAAACTCCCTGAATGTGAACATGTCACCTGAAATGTCTTTGCATTTGAAAAAATAGGATTATCACAATTCAATGGTAGGTTTTACTTTGTTCTCTAAATAAAAAAACAAGAAGACTAAAATACTAAATTACCTGTTGAGATTGACCTTTTATAGCAGGATGTTGTATCAGTGCAGAGCAACTTTTAAACAGCCTCCCGGTCGTCACTATATCGACCAGTGAGTCCATTGCAGCCCCCCTGAGGCCTGGCCTGTTTCTCGGTTCAGGATTTTAGTGCCATCCAGCCTTATCAGCGCCACCTCTCCATCAGTCCGCTTCCTTCATTAACATTAATAGGATTTGGATCTATTATGCAACAAGCCTTGGCTGTGTTATGCAACGCAGCGTCTTCATCAGTAGTAGCACTATTCTTCAGAGGGGAGCAGTTGCATCTTAGATTTATGACTTGAGTTTTTTCATTCAGTCAGACATGGACTGTAGGTCTGTGAGTGGGTTTTCAATATGTGGCGATATGTCACCCCATGGTGTGCCACCGAACAGAACAAATTAAGACAATGAAGTTATAAATCAAGACACAACATTTTGTTTTATGATTGATTCCAACCTTGTTAGAACTGTTAAAGCTACTACAAAGCAGAGTTCAGGCTAATTATCAGTCAGATCATGGAAACTGTGGTAAAACCCTCTTCAACTGTTTAGTTTTCACTCCAATATGATTTATTAAATCAGTTTTAAAAGGCTCCATACATTCAGGGTATGTAGAATTCATTCAACAACTAGGTGCGCATAAAATCTATTAATTGAATTTAAAATCTGACAATCACCACATTTAAGTTCAGTAAGTGTTTCTCCCTGCAGTGATGCTATTGACGATTCGTTTCCCTCAGAGGGGCAGAAATCAATCTGCACTTTAGAGCTCATTAATTACAATAACTGTAACACTACCTGGCTTGAATGGTTGACTCAAAAACATTTGCAAGTGCAAAAGTATGTAGGTACTTTTCAGAATATAATCTTGTGTATAATAGTGCCTTTATTTATTTTAACATGCTTGAAATTGGTATCCATGCTTGGAAAAAGCCTTCTCTAGTGTGTGCATGTGTGTGTGTGGTAAAATTTCTTTATGTGGAAAGATCTCACCTCATGTCATCAGCTGTCAGAGTGCACTGATTGAGTTTGAAGTTGATAAAAGATGTCAGAAGGTCTTTGTGCCTGCTTGCATGGATGTTATTGTGACTCTCATGCTCCCTCAGATCAACTGTCCTATCTCGTATATATCTTGAGACTGGCACTAAATGTGTGTTATTCTCTAATGCTTGGTATCACTTTAGAAGAAGAGGCAGTCAGAACAGATCATGTCTGCAGAGCTGCACATAAAGACATTTAATGCAGCTTTACAAATACAAATGTCTAGATTCAACAAACTTCTCTACATAAAATGATGCTTCGGAGTTGCCAATTGGAGCAGGTTGTCATGGAAACAGCAAAGTGGCACACACAAGATAGTTCATTTTGTCTTTTCTCTTCCCACAGTAACTTCCTGCTTTGCTGGAGGAGCTATTTTTAACAGGCGTTATATAAGATGCAACTCTTGTGCTCAATACAATGCGTTTTATTCCCTTCTTTTCATTCCTTTTTATCCTCTTGACTGCGATGGGAGCAGGATGCACCAAGCCTGCATATCCCAAGCCCATAGCTCATATAGGACGCTTTACACGCTGCCACGTTTAATGGAAAACACATTTACTAATTCATCATCATCACTGTGTAGAAACCGCTCAAGCATGAGGGATAATTTTCAATCATTCATCATCATTTTGGAGTTGTGAAAAATGAGAAAACTGCTGTAGAAAAATGCCAGGTGCAGACAAATTCTAGATTTGTCAGTTTTTAGATGATCAATCAATGAATCAAAACCCCAAATAGATCAAGCATCCCATGAGTCTTAGTGAGCAAAGACTTTTTTTATTTTATTTTAGGGTGCTGCTTAAATGTAATTTCTGTAAAGCGTATAAAATAACTAGTCTTTTATTTTGAAATATGTTATCTAGGATAAAATCATGAATTATTCATGCACATTTTTTTTTTGATTCTTTAAAGACTAAAGAGGATGCAAGCATATAGCACTGCCTGCATGTAATATTCAACACTCCCCACTGAGCTCCAACTGAACGCACACTAACTGGGAAAGATGCTATGATTAGCCACTCAACATGCCTGACAGGAAGAAGTGTTGTTCTTCTCCTGTAGACTCGGAGAGATGAGCGTGACGCTCTCACAGCATGCAAGCTTGATTCATCCACAACAGGAGGAACATGAACCACACAGGTTTCAGCACATGAGTAATAACCAAGTGGCAGTGGAAAAAAGGCTGTTAAGTATTGCACTAAGTGTCATCACCAGAGCGAGGCTGTGTCATGCTGCAGCAGTCTGGCCTGTTCATGTCTGCATTTTCAAACATCTATTTGCTCTCCTTTCTTTTTTATATTTCTATTGTTAAAGCTCAATGTTAAAGCTATTGTTAAAGCTCTTAGGGGAGTAGTCTTAGGGGAGATTTCGTATCAGTAAACTAATCCACTTCTCTCTGTCTCCCCTTGCAGGATGCTTCGAGTGCTGCATCAAGTGTCTGGGCGGGGTGCCCTACGCCTCGCTCGTGGCCACCATTCTCTGCTTCTCAGGTGTGGCTCTGTTCTGCGGCTGTGGCCACGTAGCGCTGACCGGCACCCTAACCATGCTGGAGAACCACTTCTCCAGGGTCACCACCGACCACGCCACCCTCACCATGGTGTAAGTTCTCAGTGTAGACTAAAACATAGCCAGCAGTGTTGAGTTCTGGGTTCTGGCACCATGATTCGTTTACTGCTACAGTATGCTTACTATTGAAACACTAGTGTGACCAGAATATACTAACCCTGCACTTACTGAATCTGTCGACAAGAGCCACCCACATTATCTGCCATAATTCAGAACAACCTAAAACTAATAGATGCCTCTTAAGTCACTGGAGTGAGCATTTACAGAAGTAGTGCTGCAAAAAGCATGTAATGGAAACAGGCACTAATAACATTTCATCTTCCTAAGAGCTTCTAAAAAGGGAAATTGTAGTCCATTTCTTTCCAAATGGATCCTGCTGTCAGAAGGTAAATTGATGATGGACACTAACCTAGTGTAAGCATGTCATATTTCCATGTTAAAGCAAAGCAATGTAACATCTGAACACAAGTGGCAAGTATGAGATATAATAGTAAATACTAACACACTGTATAATAGTAACATAGTTGTGCAGTTAGTGAACTGACTCAGTATTCAGTTACCACACGTCTTCCTCTAAATTTAGCTAACATTAGCTAAGTAAACTAGTGGTTGTATAAACGTAGCCACCAAAAACCACGGGTTATATAAAGTTAGCAAATACAAGTAAATACTAGCCATCATATATTGTTTAAAAAAAACTACTGGTTATCTAAAGTTAGTTGATATTAACAACCATATACTAATGGTCGTACAAAGTTAGCCAGTATAAGCTAAAGTTAGCTAACGTTAGCCACCATATACTAAAGTCATACAAAGTTAGCCAGTATAAGCTATAGTTAGCTAACGTTAGCCACCATATACTAAAGTCATACAAAGTTAGCCAGTATAAGCTATAGTTAGCTTACGTTAGCCACCATATACTAAAGTCATACAAAGTTAGCCAGTATAAGCTATAGTTAGCTTACGTTAGCTACCATATACTAAAGTCATACAAAGTTAACCAGTATAAGCTATAGTTAGCTAACGTTAGCTACCATATACTAAAGTCATATAAAGTTAGCCAGTACAAGCTAAAGTTAGCTAACATTAACCACCATTTACTAATGATCATATGAAGTTAGCCAGTAAAGGCTAAAGTTAGCTGATATTATCCACCATATACCATATCCACCAACTCTTAAAAAAAAGAAAAATTTATTAAAACTTATTTTAAAAGCTACATAGTCTTGATTCACTTCAGTAAAATAATATGTACACCAAAACAGAAAAGTTAACATTATAAAGACAGTTTGCAGTCAGCATATACCTAGAGAAGCTGAAGTTCAGGTGGGTACAGAAACTAAAAATTAAGTCACACACACCTCGAATAACACAATTCAAGTTTGAATAACACACCTTTTTTGGGAAGTCACACACTAAAATCATTGTTCCAGATTGTCACAGACTGACTACTGTGTGCGTTTGAGTTGGCACTTGCATCATTTTTGACATTGGTTTGTGCTCTTTTTGTTCAGGATTCAGATCTTTCAGTACATCATCTACGGTATTGCCTCCTTCTTCTTTGTCTACGCCATCATCCTGCTGGCTGAGGGCTTTTACACCACCAGCGCCATCAAGAAGGAGCTGCAGAGCGACTTCAAGACCACTGTCTGTGGACGCTGCATCACTGCCTTTGTATGTCAACACACACATACACACACTCAAGCAGCTGCTGCAAATCATCACACCCACTGACCCAGTTACACTCCAAATTAATGAGATTTAATTACTTTGATGTGTGTTTTGTAATGTTTATGCTTAAAATAGTGAAAATTAGCAGAAAAGTCATTATGCCTTACAAGCCTGGACAAGAGTCACTGTGGAAGTGTTTGGGAGGTACATTCACACACCTTTTATAAACACATATACACATAAGGGGAAAAAAGCATGTGCACAAACACACACACTAAGAAGCCCACTTAAGCCTTGAGGGTAACACTGGCACAGTTTGTCCTTTCTACCCTGATTACTCTAATTGCTGCAGATGTCCAGTAACATTAGCTTAAACGTGGACTCTGATTGTGTGTGGTGGACTTCAGGAATAATGTTAACCTTTTTTTTTTTTTTTATGCAACTCATACTTTGGGGAGAAAGTTATACTGACAAAAGCTTAATCTCTCCTTTCTTTTCTCTTCTCTGATCTCCTCAGTTCATGTTCCTGACCTACATCCTCGCTCTGGTCTTCCTCGCCATCTTCGGCTTCACAGCAATCCCCGTTTTCCTCTTCTTCAACATGTGGAATACCTGCGCTGCCATGAAGTCGCCTGATGCCAACATCACCTCGCCTGACTCCATCTGTGTGGACGTCAGGCAGTACGGTAAGCAGCCACACCTGTAATCATTTTACATATGAAGTAACACACTATGCTTGCTTTAAGTGTGATGAGTGTTGCACGGTCGAGCTCAGTACCATCAAACCACGGCTGTGACGTTTGGCAGCTTCCAAACAATGGATTTCACCTTGTTCTCAACTCGAGGCCACCCTGTTCATTAAATTTTTGCTCCAGCTCGGTTTCTGCTCACCTGATCTAATTAAAGGTGACATGTTTTCATTACTCTGTAATTAGATGAGGTGTGCAAGAGGAGCTTCAAAATCATGTCAGCTTGTGGGACAGGTGTGCCTTGAGAACTGCCGTGATAGCTACTACAGAAGAAAATTAATGAATGCTACTTTTTAAAGCTCAGTATCCTGCTTTTGTCACTTCAAATTCACATCAGCTTACACAACTAACTTTAAGCCTGAAAGAGGAAATGTATTGTTTATTCTGGTAAATATGAAGTGCTTCATGTAAACTGGTAGCAGAAATATTGAGATTTAAATCTCAATGATGAGATTGTTGAGCATTTGGATAGTAAATTTTATGTGCACAAAACTTCATTGAACTGACTAACTGGTCTTCATAAGGTAAAGGGCCAACATTACACAGGACAAAGTATATATAGGAGCAAAATTCATGACTTTAAGTTGATGCCAAAGTCAAGAAATCAAACAAAAAGCTTCACTCACACTAATTTCACCCTCCAGATATTTTATAATAATTCTTAGAAAGGTCAATAACTATTTACAGAAACAAGGATTTTCTTTTTTTTGCTTCTTTAGTCTGGAGGTAAAACAACAAAGCTAAAACAAAAAAGAAATAACAGGCCAGCCAAAATGTACAAAAGCAGGGAAGCTGCCCAGGCCAGTCACACAATGTACCGTCGGACCAAAGCGCTTCCCGTAAGCATATAAACTAAAAACTAACAAAAACAAAGACCTTGCAAAGCCACAAATAAATAAAAGAAAGAAAACAACTCAGCAACAAGCGAACCACTGTGCCGTTCTCTCTATATTAGTTTTCAATCAAGCTTTATTGGGAGCACCTGAAAGGAAACCTGCAGATCAGAAAGGCAGTGGCTTCTTAAGTGGTGGGGGGAGCGAAGCAACGGGTATTACTGCCTTTAGAAGCCCCCCACAAAAGATATCTGAATGTTCTGTAAAGTCTGTCAACTTTGCAGTTCAGAAGACTGCTTTTAAAATCACCTGCACAAAAATTGCTACTGGATTGAAGTAAAATGTGTTTTTCTTTTAAAAACATAACCAAAAATGTTGCAAAATAAAATAACAAACTCTTTCCTATTGCAACATGTTGGATATCCACAGTGCAGTCAGATTTGCAGCTGAAGTAGACAGATTCAGATCACCCGCTGTGTTACATGTCTTCAGAGTTTAAGAGAAATTCTTCTGATCAAGGCGAGTGGGCTCCGACATGCCAGCTAGCCTCAACAATAAAAGCTTTTAAGTTTGCACATGAAAGAACGTCCTGGTGCTTCTCAAACTGTTTTCCAGATGTGGCCCAGGCCTACCTGCAGGATAGCAAATTAGACAAAGGAGCCAGATGTAAGAAGATCTTACAAACTAGACAATGATGCAAAAGGTTTTAATCTATAAGCAACACCACATATGTCATATATCTACTCCATCTCCAGATTTAAATGTCATTTTCTACACACAAAGCAGTCAAATATACAATTAACCTGATTTCAGCTCTTCCAAATCCCAATAGTATAACATCATAGAAACACTCCCCTGTGACTATATAGCTGTTTGATGGCCTAATGTACAGTATGTGACCCACATTTGAAGGACAGCTGGACCACTTACAAAGTCGGATGAGGATCACAAAATGCTTCACTGGCAGTCGTACTGTACCACACTGGCAGTGCTCAAATTATTGCCAACATTGTTCACAATCAACTGTATTATAGCTGATGTTGTGATGACTTTAATTACTTTTTTTGCAAGCAATTAAGTTAGAAGAAGGTTTGAAAAATCTTTAAAAAAAATACACAGAAAAGGAAGCTACTGTAAGTAAACAAGAGCTCAAAAATCTCTGAAGTCTCTACCAGCCAGTCTGTAAAAGTGTTTTTACAGTCAAGAAGTGATTGAAAATAATGACCCATATTTTTCCTGTAGGAGAGGATCAGAGGTTTTGGACAGCAGAAGCCGTGTTTCCTTTAATCTTTATCTAAGCCTAATTCATAATGCCTTCCATCACTCTCTATCTCGGGGGTGCAAAAAAAGCTTCTTGTCTCAGATGAGAAAGTGGTGACGTTTCATCTCTCTGATGCTGCAGGTATTATTCCCTGGAACGCCATGCCGGGAAAAGCTTGTGGAGCCACTCTGGGAGACATCTGTAACACCAGCGAGGTGAGGGGTCGCTGACCTGACTTGCATTTTTTGTTTTTTGATCTCTCGTCTCCTTCCTTTGCTAATTCCTCTTTTCGTCTCACAGTTCTACCTTTCTTACCATCTCTACATCGTTGCGTTAGCCGGCGCTGGAGCCACTGTCATCGCATTGGTAAGCCTCTCATGACCCTACTGATAATGTGCTGCTCAGAATATGCACGTTGCCATGGCGTGCTTATCTGTTGCCACGGCAACCCCGCCTCTCACGCTTGCCAGCATGCCATCCTATGAGTTGAAGTCCTGGCCTGCAGCTTGCCTCGGTGTGTGAGCGTGTGCCTACAGAGGGTCAGTGTTTCACTCTGCTGAATGTTGTGTTGGATCCTCAGTGTTGTGATGTTTTAAGAGAATAGAATAGTATTAAGAACACTAGTGAGGGCCAGGATTACAGGATTCTTCTCCAACAAAAATATTTGGCACAGGTTTCCTCATAATTGTGTACAACGCTCAACAATTTGTAACAAAAAACACTATAATTTGTTCTATGCTGTATTTAGCATCAACATATCAAGATTCATATTTTTGCAGTGCCAAATCTTTTGAGAGTGGTTTTCTCTGATTCTTAATTTTTTTCCTTTAATAACTATTTTACTTTGTTTGGATGGTGCAAAGTTAGACACCTATTTTCAGCAACCTCAAAGATCTGTTCTCTTGACTATTTTAGCTGTAGTTGAAATCTGATTACATTTTCTTCTTTCAAAAGATGTGCAGTAACCTTTTTCTTACCATATTTGCTTATTTTCTATTCGATTTTGTACACTAAACACAATTATTTAAACTACGTTTTTTAATTATATTTCTCCATTTGAAGACAATCTAGCTACATTTAAGCTAAATGTTGCTAAACACAACCCCGGTTTTCATCCTTAATAAGAACCAACCGGGTGATTTCCCTGACAACTGATTACTGGAATCAACAGAAAACGTCCTCACTCAGAGCAGAAAGTACAAAGAGCGACTCACAACTACAACTAACAAACATTTACAGTAACGGCGGGTGAGAGTAAAACAGCTTTGAAAAGATCCTGGAAGAGTATTAAAATTTGTATTTTTAGAGCTGTTTCTCTGCCATCCACAATTAGTTTTAATTTTTTCCAGCTGTAAGCAGCTCTACCATTTCCTTTGTGCACTGCATTGTGGGGGAACAGTGTCCACCAACAGCACAAACCAGTAAATCAAGCATTTTAAGAAGGCACATTGTTTTTGAGTACATTTTCCACTTTACTTACACAAAATCTCTTTAAGATAAGTGTGTACTAAGAGATTAGGACACAGATGTAGTTTTATTGACGTCCATCATGCTTGTGTTAAGCGCAAAATGGTTAAGTACATCGATTTCTTGAGTACAAAGTGCAACAGCACAGTATAATATGCTAAATTCAATTGGTGTAAAATCCTCAAATTAAATGAAGAAACATCTGTGTTTCTCCAGATCCACTACCTGATGATTTTGGCAGCTAACTGGGCCTATCTGAAGAGCGCCGTCTCCACACACGAGTACCAGGACATCAAGACCAAGGACGACCAGGATCTGGAGGCTGAGGCGCGCTCTAAGGAGGGCCAGAACTCCTCCTCCTATTCATAAGGACAAGAGATCCTCTTCCGCCGCCACCCATCTCCTGTCCACGCTTCAGCCCCCACTCAACCACACCCAGCACCCTCCCCTCTCCCTCTGTTAAAACTAACCTCGGTCATGTTAGCCCCCACCTCCTGATTCTCCATCCTCTTCCCCTCCTTGATGTTTATTAAGAGTTGTGGGCGCGTGCTCACACCAGGCGGGGCAGAGAATAGAGGTTCAGGAGACGCGGCAGGCCCACACGGAGGCAGATGCTTCGGAATGAGAGAGCTCGCCCGTCGGGGTTGAGCTCAGGTACGGTACATCATTTCAGAAGCGTCTCCTACGGCTCGTGAACGTGGCCCCGGCTGTGATGGCCTCGCGCCCTGAGCCAGCACAGCCTCTCAATACACAGCTCCTAACAGCCTAAACAAACATTGTTCACTGTCTGTTTCAGCCACAGGGAAGCCAGGCAGCGACCAACTTCCTCCGTTTTTTTGGTGTTTTATATGCATATATATATATATGAATATGAATATATTGTGCGAATGTGTATGAAAGTTGTTGTTTTTTTAATACACTCTGAAAAGTATGCCAGGTACTATTATGATCTTTCTTCTTTATGTTTTTGCGCTCATAGGTTTTTTCTCCTTTACAGTTTTTTTCATCTTTAACATTTTATTGCTAATGCTCGATACATTGCACTATTTAAGAAACAAAAAAACGAGAGAGTGAAAATCTCTTAAAACACAAAGGCCCCCTCTCTCATCGAAATACGTAAAAGACTCCACTCGTGGTATCTCAAGGAATATCGTTTATGCGTTTACATGATCAGATTTTATTCATCCACCAACGTATTAAAAGTTAATTTAACACCAGAAGTGTAGCAAAAGTTTTTAAAGGAAACGTTTTGGTAACTACGCTTATTTTTCTTCTTGCTGAGAGTTAGCTGAAAAGATTAATACCACTGTTGTTTTTGGAAATGGTACCTAAATCTCAGCAAGGAACCAAACATAGTTCCCAAAATGAAACTTATTCCTTTAAAAACCTTTATGGTTATTGCTACACTCATCACCAGCGGCAGCAGAATTCAAAGATAAATCTGTTTGAGTCTTTTTTACATATAAAAAGACACACACCTCAGGTATCAAACCAAATCTGATTTTATCCAGTTGTGTTCTTTACCAAGGTCTCACCATCTTAACACTCACCTTTACTGGATTGGTACGCTGTCCTGTGTGAATTATACACTAAAAACCTGCTCTGTCATTTTCTAAAACTCCTTTTGTGAATGAACTTCACCTGTAAATAGCTGAATCACCCTAAAAATTTTTATTTACACCTCTCCCAAAACAGGGAAAACACAGTCAGTGTTTTGCCATGCTCTTCTATTATTTTTTCCCACAAATATTTGTAATCGTACCCTTTGAGATATGTGTTTAGCACTCAAATACTAGTTCTGCATTTGATATAATAATTGTAATGTAACATCTTAAATGATATGTCGTGAGAGGGATACAGTGATATGACATGATGGATTGAGGTGCTTGTGACGTATACATTATAAAATATGAAAAAAAAAATAAGGAAATTGATTTTTAATGTTTTATCAGTTTTAGGCAGCTGAGCTCTTCTTGTGATTCAGTAATAATGATTTTATGGAACTTGTTCATGCTTATTTTTCGATGGTCGGCCAAATGAGCGACTCATCAACACGCGAGTTGAGGAAAAAGTCGTTTTTTGTTTTTATTTTTTTGTTTTGGACGTCATGCCTCTCATATGAGCCACAGAGACTGTTTTGGATGTTTACACTCTGAATAAAACAAGTCAGGAATTTTCATACATTCATTTTATAATCAGATATTGTTTACTAATCATGAACTATATTCTATATTGATTATCACTGGTTAGTTTACCCTAAAAAAACACTGAAGACGACACATTTTTGAACTTTGATGAGATGAAGCATGTCAGTATCGTCCATGTGTGCAGCTGTCTATTCTGTATAAAAAAGGACTATATTGCCATGTGTGTTATGTTTGATAAATATACGTGCTTTGCCGCCAGGTTGATGTAAAGGCAAACTTCAATTTCCTATAAGACGATGCGTGTCAGGGTGTTGTCGTTTCCTCGTTATTTGCATGAAGGAGACATGACTGTGTCTTTGCAGTTTTTCAGGTGATGTGTAGTCAATTGTACTGACAACTATGGTAGGCGGTGTTTGCCCCCCCCCCTCCTCCCCTCCCCTCCCCACTCTTTTTCTAAAGAAGACTCCATTGTACTTTGATGGCATTGTAGTCCCTGTAGGTGTTTCATTATGGTTTTCTTTTTTAAGTTGGAAATAGTTCTATGACTCCTATATAGTGATGATTTTTGTAACCTTCTCTAGTAAAACCGATATTTTTTATTATCGTGACAATTGTCTCCTGCCTCTTTTGTAAATTTGGGTCTCAAGTCATTGAAAAATATTTGTTTTGGGTTGTATGGATGCAAATATTAATTATTTTTAGTACTGATTAACTGAATCATTATTTTCTCAAAAGCATTGTGTAATTTGGTCTATAACACATTAGAAAATATGAAAAATACCATTAAATTTGTGATGTTGTACATGTATAAATCAAATTATTTAACAAAACAAAGCTTATTCTAATCACTTTGCTACAAGATAAAGTAACTTAGAAAGTTTTAATTTTAACTCTGCCTATTAAAGTTGGCAGCATTTGTCTGCTGAGGTGATGCCACTTGTTCAGGTACTGACTACTTTGTCAACATAGCGAGACGCATTTTTATACACATTTATATACAAACATTGTAACTCAGTTACATGTAAGAGACAAGTTCACAATTTGTCAAGTCTGTATTAAAACAATTGTCAGGGGCCAATATGAACACAAATATAGGTTTTTCCTCCTGTTAACAAAGGCTTGTAAAAGATTTCTCCAATATAAAGAAGCTTCGAACATAAGTGATAAGGCACAAAAACAAGTGCTTAATCTGTGCAAGACTACATTAAGAAGTTTACCTGAAGACAGTGTAAGGCTGCAGGCGTGCACATTAAGTGCATATCATCCAGACCTTTTCAGTACAAAAAGACAAAGATGGACGTTTTAAACTAAAAAAAGCTTCAAATCATTACCAATAACTTTTTGCACAAAACAAGGATGTAGACTTTGGCCCCCGTCACTTCCAATATCAGGGCTTTAGAAAAAGGACTGATTGATGACTAGCATATGGGCACCTGACAGAAAAAGATGAACGTCTTCCTCAAGGAAAACAGTCTTTCTATGGAGGTTTTCCATGCAAAAATGATCTTGCAGTACAGTTGTGAACCTACTGAATTGTTGCAGCTGCTGAGTGGACTCCTGAGAAAGTTTCAGCACTCACCACCCACAGTACAGGGACACAGGTCTTTTCACTCACGTTGCCTCATTAATCTGTATTCAGCTGACATCTCCATTATTCTCTGGTCAAATTTTGTTGCTACTAGTGAGGAAACAAAATATCACTGTTAGTACTACGTCAACATTTTTTAACTCCTCATTATTCCTATAAAAGTTCTGCCCAACTTCAGTTTGAACAAAGAAGTGAAAAGACCCTGTGTGTGTGTGTGTGTGTGTGCAGAGCCTGTAATCAATGTTGTAGTTCTAAAATTCAACTTCAATTAGGTGACAATATCTGTTTAACAAATACTGTCACACCACAATCAGGTTTATCTCTCAAATCTGACACATGGCTGCTGACTTGTGGACATAGAGGGTACTGCTCTTCTAATCAAAACACACACACACACACACACACAATGAAAATATCACTTCTTTTATCTTACAAAATAATTCAAAACTACTTAATCGTGTGATTAACACAATAAAAATCTACAACACATTAATTAGGCTGATTAATTTATTTCCAACAAAGACAGTCGTCTCTATTTGTGAATTGACCGACCATTTACATTTTGTACCTTCATATATAATTTATATGAAACCTGTTTCTAAACATATTTTATCTAATAATGCGACATACCAGCAGTACTGATGTTAAAAACGTAACACTTAAATTAACGATTGCTGTTTTCTACTCAACATGAAAGTAGTTCTGGGAGCATTAGCAGGTTGAAATCCTGCATTTCAGTCATTAAATCACAATATTTTATTTTTAAATGTGTTTGTGTAGTTTCTGCAGTGCAGTAGCCCTGCATCTGCAACCAGAGGCAGAAAATAATCACATGACTTCTCTTTTTGTGGGTTCGAACGTCTTACCGCAACTCTGTGTGATGTCTAAACTGTTTGTTCACTCTTAGCGTGTCTCAAATACTGTTTAAGAAACTGTTTCCATCACATAGGTTCATGTTTATCAAAGAAGGCTCATTTGAGTTACACCAATTTTCGACAACAAAGCGAGAATGTAAACCATTTAAACATAAACAAATCTATAAAATCTTCAAAATGCATTAGAAATGTTATTTTATTAAATGCTACTTAATGATTTTCACAAACTAATAATTACACAGTTGGACCAAATGTAATCTAGTTTCTAGTTTTTTGGGTCCTTGATGATGTAAAAATCTTTTACTCCAGAATGATGATTTATGATCTAGGTCTGACTGAGGGCATCATACAGGTGCTGAGCAGACACCAGTTCCTCTTTTTCCACAGTCAAAGCTAAACTATATGTGTGGAAGCTGAGTTCAGCAGCAGCTGGGGTCAGGTTGACTCTTCTTCTGTAAGTTCACTGTCTTGGTGTGGATGAGGTGATCAGCTCTGTTGTCCAAAGCCAGAATACGACGCACAGCTTCCTCAAATGCTGATGCTACGTTCGTAGCATCCTTGGCGCTTGTCTCAAAGTACGGGTGTCCACCGTTCTCGCGGCACCACTGCCGAGCATCCTCCCCCGACACCTGCCGCTCGGGCACATCCAGTTTGTTGCCCAGAACCACAAAGGGGAAGTTGTCAGCGTCCTTTACGTCAGCGTAGTAAGTGAACTCCTTTTTCCAGTTTGCCAAGTTGTGGAAGCTCTGCCCATCGTCCACGCTGAAGGTGAGCAGGCAGCAGTCGGAGCCACGGTAGAAAGGTGTGCGCAGACTGCGGAAGCGCTCCTGACCTGCCGTGTCCCAGATCTGCAACGTGACGTGGTGCCCGTCCACCTCCAGCTCCTTGTTGAGGAACTCCACGCCTATGGTGTGGAAGAGGTGCGAGTCAAACTTGTTGGTGACGTAGCGGTTCATGAGCGAAGACTTGCCAACGCCGCCGTCGCCCAGAAGGATCACTTTGAGGAGGGATGACTTGGACGTCATGGCTGCAGTGAGCCAGATCGGGCCAAAGATGATCTCAGCAGTCGGGGAGTTATGGAGACGGCAACAGTGAAGAAAGTAGATTCACCTGGGGAGGAGGGAAGGAGGGGGACACACTTTCAATTAGAAAGAACATTCTACAGACTTAGTCTAGATTTGATAAACAGATCAACTTCATTGTGAAGTCCAGCTTTTTGCAGGTGATGTTATTAAGAAAAGTCATTTCTTTCTTTCAATGAGCTTGAGATAGCAAATCATGCTTTTATCAGTTCCAGACTAAATTACTGTAATGCTCTGTACTCCGGTGTTAACCATTCCTCCCTTTCGCCTACCTCAGTGATCTGCTGCAGTTGTATAGCCCATCTAGATCGCTTAGATTGTTCCTAGGGCCAAATACAAATGCTGGGGAGAACAGTTTGCCACCAAATGTTAGGACTGCCCCGGACCTGGCAGCTTTTAAATCACATCTTAAAACCTATTTATATTCCTTGACTTTTAATGTTTAGTGGAGTGTGATATTTCCTTCAATTCTCTGCCCCATTGACTCTTTTATTTTTATTATTATCCTCTGTGATTGCTTTTTTAATTTCCTGGTACTTAACTTACTTTTACTCTTATCTTATCTTGTTCGTCCTCTTTTATTTGCTCTTGATGGTGTTTTTATTTTATGTAAAGCACTTTGGTCAAGTGCTAAATAAATAAAATAAACCTGTGCATCTGATTCAAAATAGAACTGTCTCTCTGCCCTAACATGGATGTTGTATGAGCAATTTGGAAACAGCAACTTAATCTAAGCAGAAGTAATATTTGCTTTGCTTGAGTGTTTTACATTTTTCCTCACACTCTGATTATTACAACTAATTAAATTCAGTTGACAAGATAATCCTATCACACGGCCTCATTACACGACGCATCTAATGAACTTCCTACACTGTGTGTAATATGCAATGTGTTAACTGATCCGTGCAGGACATCACACGGACGCTGATCACGACCATTAAGTTGCTCATAAGTGACGCAGCTTAACAACGACAGAAACAAGAATTATAATTTCTCACCGTTACATCAGCGCACTGTTCATTCTGTCGACAATCTGCAGGAGAGAGAGAAAGTATGTAACTTTTAGGCTAAAGGAGTTCACCCACTCACGGCTCAGCTGCAAAAAAAGTAAGCAAATTTAATCCTTCACCACACACTGGCATACGTGTTTAGGCTAATGGCAATCACTCCACCCACAGCCCAGTGTGAGATTTCAGTAGGAAAAGTCACTACAAAAGAAGAGCACATGCTATAATATCCACAAGGACTCTACCACTACTGTCCAAGTAGACTGCAAGCCTGCAGGGACGTCACAGTCAAACAAAAAACTCACTCCAGTGATTTTTCCAGCAAAGAATTCAAAATATTTGCTGCTTCTAATTTCTCAAATGTGAGAATTTGAAGCTCACATGATAGTAAACAGAGCGTCTTTGGGATTTAGCCTGGTAGTTGGTGATAACAAGCGATCTGAAGATGCCATCTTGGACACTGGGAAAATAATAATTCAGCATATTTTACAATTTTATACAATGTTCAATTAATTAATGTAGTATAATAAACAATCATTAGTTTGTATCCTACTCAAAAGGAAAAAACTCAGTGTTACTTTAAATATGTTCAATTTTGTGATTTTACCTCCAATTTCTTTTACATTTTATTAAAACAAACTTAGTTTCACTATTTCAGTTTTCAGGTCCACACTATTCTAAAATTTTGAGAATTATTTCCAGTCCTGCAGAAACAATTTTTAAGGTTTCATGACTTTTGCAACAAACTGATTGAGTAAAAAAAACTACGCAATTGACACTACTGGAAATGCTGTTGCAATAAATAACTACATACATAAAATTAAACACTTTAACTGCATCTTTAATAGATCGCTTCATAGTCCAAATGAGACTACTCCACTAACTTGCGTGGTATAAGTTTATATATCACAAAAACAATACGTACTACAGTACAAGCAGTTTGCAGCCGCACAACTGACCAAATCCACTGCTTGTGAGTAAACGTTAGACTGCTCTGCATAGTTTAAAGACTGTGCAGAAATACTGAAGCAAAGGCTTAAATTCTGCTGTGGGTTGAAGGCCTATAGACTGCAGTCACATGAGCTGGCAGCCAGAAGCATTTTCAGAGCAAGAATCAAAATGTAGTAAATGATCTCTTTGTCCTGGGACACAGACTGCATCTCTGCTCCTGTCATTTCCTCTGGAGACACATTTAACATTTGCCAAAAAAACAAAATGAATGAAATACAGAAGCAGGAATGAATGGACACACACACACACACAGTCACACACTCACCAGTCATGTGCTTCATCCAGCAGAAGGCTACTATTTAAAGAGCAGGCTGCTCCTTGGATTATTTCCAATAACGAAATTAATATTTCCTCTTCTCAGTTTATAACATGATTTAAATTCATACCTTCAACACATTTTCATTCATTAAAGTCAGAGACGATATTAGCAAAGTGATAATTTTCCCATCATGCCAAGGGAGCTGGGTCAGGTGAGGTTATTCTTATCAATAAACTAGATTTACGATTCAATAAAACAACAGGTTTCTGTTGGCAAACCTCCAAGGGGACAAGCAGCCAAAGGGCGCGGTGTGTTTTCACCAGTTATTCTTCTACATAAGTGTGTTTCAACACTGCTGGTGAAAACGCACATGGTCAGACGAGGACATGAGAGCAGAGGACACAATAAATGGCTAAAACACGAACGTTTCTGCAACTTACTCCTGCAAAAAAGCGAATATTAGCCTCACAGTTTCAGTTAGCATGCATTAACTTTAGAGTGGTATTAATCGCTCCACAAATGATCGTACACTTACAGTAACATGCTGGATACTGAATTCTGCTCACATGTGTTGAGTGTGCGTCAGTCATTTGAGGAAATTATGGAAAGAAGCAAAGCAGCAGAGATTTGTCCGATAATGGGCGCAGTACAAGTTGCATACTCACCACTTTACTCGTGATTAAAGCAACAGACAGATTTTGTCTTGATGCACAAAGGTTATGTCATCTCTGCAGCTGCACCTGCCGACGTGGCGGCCAGTGCCTGGTGCCAGCGGTGAAATCCCTCCGTTCATCGCCGCAGGGTGCTGCTGTCAGCCGGTGACACGTCGCTCCAGTGTCGCTCTCTGCTGTCTCGGCCCAGAACCGCTGGCGTCGCTCATGTGACCGGAGATGAGCGCGTCACGCCTCCTCCCATCATGCGCTCTCCTGGATGCGGTCAGTGCGTCCGCGTTTTATTCCATGATCCATCTGTTGCGGAAAGTAGTCCCACATGTGTCTGCCCGATACTGCAACTTTAAGACTAATGACAATATTCAGGAACATACACTTTTTTTTTTTTTTATATAGAAAATATTTTACCCAAAGCTGGTAACTAACATGGGAGTTATAACCAGTGGCGTTACGCATTTAAGTATCTAATCTAAGAAAATGTTATTTATTTATTGTAGGGGCAGGAGATCAAAACAACGATATTGTTATTAGTAGACAAACATCTGTAATTCACGATTCACAGCTTCACAAAAATAATTGCGTTGGCCGGGAATCGAACCCGGGTCAACTGCTTGGAAGGCAGCTATGCTAACCACTATACCACCAACGCTCTTTATAGTCTCTTCACGTTCATGGTGACTCCGGAAGGAAATACTGTTATTTTGACGGTTTCACTTAGCTGAACAACTATTTTGTAGATGTATATTCTTGTTCCAGAAATATCAACTAAAAAACTGATTTATTATCATGGCAGAACTGTCAGTACATTAAGTCATTAAATCCAGCTAATGTTTCTGTTCTACACCAAGTCTCTCACAGAAACATACATATTTGTCCCTCAAGTTTAGTTTAGTCACAAAGTAAAAGCTACTCGATATGTCACAATGATGTGTAAATGAGTCACTGACTTTACAGAAAATGAAAAAGGATGGGATCTCCTCCCCTGAAGCTGCAGACAACTGACTCACATGTTCAATGTTTTCTAAGGTCACATGACTCATCCACTCGATCCAGTTTGCTCCAAATGAATGGGACAGTGTGAGAGACTCTGGCATGAATTTAGCCAGCATTCATACCCAGAATGCAACAGCATACACTTTTATCAAGTGGAGCATCCATTAGTAAAGGCAAAGGTTAATGTATAAATGGCTTTGCAGTAGTTCACGTAAAATGTTCATGTAATAGAATAGAGAGCAGACAGGAAAAGCAACTGAATGAGCTACTGTAAGGGAAGATAAACTGATGGGCAATTAGAGAGAGCAGAGGAGACGGGAAATGATTCAGCAGGACAGAAGATGACGAGAGCCACTTCTTGAAAAGCTGTGGTTTTTGTTTTGAAACTGCAACAGGCAGTGACTTGGCTTTTCTGCCTGTAGTCGAAAGGTAATCACTATTTTGAGCTTTAAATTTCAAAATTTCCTGTCACGCAAAGTTGTCATGCAAAGGATAAATCCCAAAACGCTCTTGTTTAAATCACAAAGATGTGCTCCATCCTGCAAGAACACAAAGTCTTCAATTCCTCTCATCATTGCTCCTCAATCTTTTCTACCTATAAAGAAATCTTTCAGTTGAGGTGAAAACACGAAGTCAAAAAAATTTGGATGGTTTCACAAAATAATATACATCCACAAGGCTAAAATGAACAGTCCATTAATGATTAGTTAATGCCAGAAAATGAACAGACATAAATTTAATCTGCAACACTGACAGTTTATGATTTTACTTCGTCAAAATGCCAAAAATTAATTGGTTTTATCTTATTAAAAGTGACTATTTTCTGGATTAGGGACATGTTGGTTGATCAAAAAAAAGTAATCTGTTGGGTAGGGGGAACTTGTGATGGCTAGACCACCTGTTTAGACCAAACAGCTGAATTGATGATGAAAGTAATCTTTAGTAGCAAACCTAGATGAGTGATGTACTTGGATTTAGAGGCACACCCAGCTGCTGTGGTACCACTGTTGCCCACACCTGCTGCAAGTCACAAAAGTCATTGCATCCTCGTCAGGGCCTCCCCGCCTCACCCACGCAGGCAAGAAAAGGGCACCCCTGGACACCTGCGTCACCCTACAGTCTGATCCTCCACATCTTTTGCAGCGAATCTTCTGAGTCTGCGTCCCTTCTATGCCTTCAGGAATCTGTCTCTCGCTCACCCCGCGGGATGAGTACTCCTCCCTCAGCTGCCGGAGCTCGGTGCAGGCCATCTCTTCTGCTGACATCCGCGCAAAGGTCTCAGGCGACAGTGAGCCACTCAGGAGGCCCTGACGCAGATGATCGTTTTTAGGATTCTTCAAGTTGGCCACCTTACTCCTCACACATGCTTTATATTTGAGCAGATTGGATCTGTGGAGCTCATGGATGTGTTTCTCGATGCCCCCAGCCAGCTCTGCAGCCTTCTCCAGATCAGTTTCAGAGCAGAAGGCGCCAAGGAGGAGCTGAACGCATTTGGTTCTTACAGATGAGAAATCAGAAGATGCAGAAGTGCTACCTGCAGCAGAAGGAAGACTGTGGAGGCCAACATCTGCCACTAAGGATGTTGCTTCTTGTCCTGCTGTGGTTTTCACATTCTCCATTATACTGTCACATGCTTGTGCTGAACTTGAGTGTGAATCCTCCTGCTTGGAAACTTCATCACCAGCCTTATGTTGCAGAGAAACTTTGCAGGAAGGCCCAGAATCTCTCTCCTCGCTCTCCTCTGTGCATTTCACATCTTGTTTATCTTTGCTGTACTGTCTCTTCCACTTAGACAACAAGCTCTTGACTTTCTTCTTCACGCCATCATCAGAGCAGTTTTTCAGGAGCCTGTAGAGAACTTGGACAATGGCCGTTGTCTCTAGCTGCTCTGCTGTGATGTGCGACTTATCAAGGTCACCGAGGACGGTCAAGATGTTCCCATAGCTTCTGTCTGCACTGGATTTCTCTATCTGCAGAGCACAGTGGACTATTTCTTTTGCATCCATGGTTGCTACAGAGATAAGATTGTGATTACGTAGTAAATATCATAATTAGAAAAGAAAGGAATACCTAACCTTTAAGAAAAATACCATTACAATATGTAATTTAATGTATAGGTTTTTGTCACTGACAACAAAAGGAATGTGTTTTCCTGATGTCCTACTTAGCAGTAAGCAGAGTTACATGTATTAAAATATATATTTTTGCATGTATTCGTGGTGATTTACCTCATGATTTGCAGTTTCTTCAACACACAACAATCCCAAAAAGACGCCTACATGGGAGCAGCCATGTTGAATGTGTCTTCCAAAAACAGGAAACTGCCTGAATTCACCTCTAAGTGGTGCTGTAGCCTCATAGAACCTGACCCCAAATATGATCATGAAAGTTTAGGGTTAGTTTCTCAAGTTGGAGCTGAAGCACAGTATTTAATATTTAAGACACTTCTTTTTGTTTTGTTTTTTAGCTATATTGATGTAGTTGCTAATTTTTTAAAGGATGGTGGTTTCTAAAAAATGCCAAATATAAGCCTGAGAGAAAGGAGCATCATCCTGAATCCTATAATCGCCTTTGTAATACCCTATGGTGTGTTTAATCTGCTTTTGAATCACAATAATAGGGCCTTCCAGTTGCACTGTGATTCTGTGATTTGTCTAAAATGTACTGCAGGATTAGCTCTTTAGGTAAGGATTTAGGTGTGTGCATTTGGATTTTCACTTTATTCCCAATGTGACAACTGGTATTCAGTAACCACGCTAGTTTCTGTTTATTTTCAAAACTCTTTTCCTATGCGCTGACTAGAGCAAGAAAGCTGGATTAATATTTGCGTCAAAGCATATTAAGAGTTGAGGATGTGAACCTGATGTCCCGGGATTAAAGGAAGTTTAAAAAGACAATTTCAAAGATGTTCATGGATTAATCTGTATGATACTGAATGAAGGGTTTGCATGAGCTACAGAGTTGTGTGTTTGCAGTGTGCATGCAGAAACATATAGCCCTCACATACAAACAGCCACGGGCATGTAGGCAAGACGAAGGGCGGAAGGTATCTCTGACTAGATGAGGCAAGCCTTTCAACTGCTGTGCAATTACATGTTATGAAAGATGAAGATGAATGAGTGTTTAGGATAATTTGTGGCTGTAGAGCTAAGACAAGAAATGCTTCCGTGCATCAAAACCACAACAGTGGACAGAGCAATTTGCACATAGTTGTTATTATGCCCTCAGAGCCAGTTAGACAGTTTAATATAATTACAGTACATAATATTTGAGAGTGATGTGTGTGAATGAAAATAGAAACTTTGAGTGGCCGAAAGGTTACATATGGTGTTCATTTTATATTCTTTGAGTGGGAATGCTCCAAAGTCACTGCTACTTATTCTGTAGAGAATAGCAGGGTAGCTGACAGTGATTCAAGCTGATAATGGATGAGGGGCGGGTACATACTCAACAGACATCTATTCACATCACATCCACACCTACAGATTAGTTAGAAGCCCAAACTAGTCTAACCTGAACTAACTTTGAATTAGAGCACTGAAAGAAAACCCACACATGTATGAGGAAAACAAAAACTCCACACAGAAAGGCCTATGCTGGTGCGAAATTCTAGGGACTGAATAAGTTATTTGCTATGTTTGTAATTTTGCAAAGTTCTAGCTTTCAAAGTGTTAAACTATTCCTTTAAACCTTTAAATGCATTCTGTTAACACTGAATTAGCACTTAGCCAAACATAAAACAATGGTGAATATTGTGCACAATAAAGCTATCATATGTAGCTATTTAATTTTGATATACTTTATTAATCCCCATGGAAAAGTTATTGTGGACAGGCAGCTACATTAAAGGTGCCAAGGGTTCAGCATCTTCTCCAGGGACCCTTCCACATGTGTCCAGGAGGAACTGGGAGTCAAAGCACTGACTCTGCGGTTCAAGCATGACTTAGTCACAGCCACCAACAATGTGATATTATACAGCTGTGAACAAGAACAAGGAGAGTGGAAGCCCTTTGGAGAAGCTCCATTGACTGACTTAATGGAAGCAGGCAGCTCTTGCATACATAAATAACATAAAGTGGAGTAGAAAGTGAGTTTTATACCAAAATGACTAATTAATTCAGTGGAGCACATTTAAAAGTACCACTATAATCCAAAGTATGCTTCTGTCAAATTATATACGTTTTTATTCATGCACAAATACCTCCATGGCATATAAATAGATGAGTAGGGTGCCATTATGTAACCGGTGGTCTGACATCATCCTCTTAATCTTATATTAAAATGTAGCTTTCAAGATTCATGCAGCTGGGTCCAATAGCAGTGGAAGCCCTGAGGGAAAATTGATACAGTGTCTCTTCGCATAATAACTTCTGGCTCTTAAGTATTCAAACAGCAGCTTTTAAAACCTCAGATGGAGGTTAAAGCTTCCAGGAGGCTTTTAGCAGCGTTAATGTTTAACTTTTCTTTCCGAACATAAGCTTGCTGGCTTAGGGAGTTTTCTGGCAGCATATCCGGTCATTTGCAACCTAAGATTTTCAAGACGTGTCACCAGAAGTTTTTTTTGCCATTTAAGTTGTAGTTGGGTGGATTTTTGTGTGGACTGAGCTTGTGACCTTTCAGTCGCAGGAGGGCCCTCATCTCAAACTGTGTGTTGTTTTATTTTGTGTGTGTGTGTGTGTGTGTGTGTGTTGAGATGGGTGGGATCCAGATGGGCTTGCAGTGAACACATGTAAGAGACAAAAAAGAAGAGAAAGAACCCTCCTCCATCAGTCAACACATTGCAGGCCTCTGCTCTTAGTTTCTCCAGCCACACATGACTGGAATTCCTGAAAACACTTACAAGGTTCCTAGGAGCTTATCAAATAAATTCACTGCCACCTGTCTGCATTTGCCCGCTCCTTATCTGTGGGAATGGAATTTTACCAGCACTGTGACGCCCATTCACCAAGAGGTGGCGCTCTCTGCACTGGAGAGCACAATGAGGAAGTGGAGTCCTGCTGTATCACATCCTGCTTTTGTTGTCTCCGCCTCTTGTGCAGACCACGCCACACTTGACTGCGCTCACACACACACATGCACATACACTCCACCCTGAACTTGAGAAATACTGAAGAGGAGGGAGACTTTCTTGTTCAAGTGATCAGTTTCGTCATGTACAAACATTTATGACACCATTGTAAGTACCTACACGCCCTCCCCCAACTCCTGAAAACTGCCCCTAACTCTCCAAGCACATAAACAGTATGTATGTGTACACGTATACACTCAATACACAACACAGCAGAAGAAAAAGTATTCTAACAAAGGGTTAAATCATGTGTGGAGGTAAAGCACTCACATTATGAAGGGTTGGTGCATGTCACTGTTCAACTACAGCCTGTGAACAAACTATTGGAAGGTTTGTGTATATTTTATTTCAATGTCCTCTCTTTTAATTTACTGAATGCTCTCTTTCTCCCTTCACATTCTTCTGCATCAGAATAAAACAAATCAAACAAACCCCCCTACAGCATATTAAATTCCTTTGTTATGTTAGCAAACATTTTGAGATTGCCACCTTCACTTTGCATTTAAGTTGTGCATCGAAAGCTACTGTAAAGTGTATTGTTGCATTAAAATATGATGTTGATGAAATCATCTTCGATTCTTTGTGCTTTGCTTCGTAGTAATGCGTTTTGGAAGTGCTGCTAGATGTGGTTTGTTGCATTTGCACAGAGTAAGACTAGTTAGTTCCTCCTGCCTCCATTTTCTATGCTAAGCTAAGCTAATCAGCAGCCGTCTGGTGCTTTGTTGTTGATTATATAGTCACTAATGATGAAATGAGTTGCACCAATAAAATTGTATTATTTGTATTATGTATAAAGCGGTTGAAGGTGTGTGAAAGTCAAAAAACACTAATAATGCTTGGGGAAGGGGGTTGCAACATAAACATTGTGCAAATAAACCTATTTTTTTAATGTGTGCTTGTTGCTTTTGACAGGGTGTGTGTGTGCAAGACAATTCATGTGTGATGGGGGGGTTGCCTGGCTGCTCCACACACATCACACCCACCCATCATGACTGTGAGTGTGATCACAGATGACTCTAGTGGAAGTTTTCTTTATAATCTGCCACAGGGTTTATTCTGTTTTGACTGACACATTGAAAGGTTTCTGTGGATTTGTATTTAGGGTGTTATAAACCATATAAATTATCACAGTCTTTTGCTTGTACTTATTAAAAGTCTTGCGCCACCTCTGACAGGAAATGAGACTCTCCACACATGCAAAGACAGAAACAAGAGCCTTTCTTTGCTGGTCCATTTCTGATAAAACTGTTGTCAAAGCCAGAAACAATAAGGAAGTACAACTGATATAAGCTTGTTTGTGATTTGTTCCACAGTGGAGGGATGAATTAAATGCAGAATCATAACATATAAGACCATTGTTTGTATGTGGGGCAATTGTGCAGGTTTCTTGCATTAAAAATAACTGAATTTCATAACACTTGTGCTGATGTGATGCAACACTTGGCAACATTTCAAAGAAATATGAAATCCTAATACCTAGCTCTGTTAACCCATTACGCCAAAAATATAATATATTAATATAAAAGAGTATATAGATTTTACTATTCTGCTCACATACTTGATGTTACTCCGAAGGACATGACACAACAATGGTTTTTGGTTTTAACCACATGTTGCCCCCTACACAAGCAGCAATCCACTTTGATTCATCACATTTGTTTTCCCATGAAGCCCCTCTCTCCCACACACACACATACACCAACTGGACACATGCTCAGCCTTGAGCGGGCCCCCGGTTACAAATAACCCCATCTTAACATGTCGCTCACAGTTGTGCAGCATCAACCCAGACTAATATTTGTAATGTGATCACAGTGGAGGGGTGGAGGCTAGACAGGCAAATTGTGCAAAGGTGTGAGAGGCTGTTCAGTGCTTGTAACTTTGGTTCAGCTGTGTGTGTGTGTGTGTGTGTGTGTGTGTGTGTGTGTGTGCGAGTGTTTAAATTAAAGTGGCATCAAATAACAACAGTCTCAGTCTCTCCAAGTAAGCTTTACTGAATGAACAGTGAAAGGAAAGAAAACACATTACAAACAGTCACCTGTTACTACTACAATCAAATATCTTTCATCACAGCTTCCATTTGCAAATGGATTACCGATCTTATCTGTCCAAGAAACAAGCTCAGATTGAGTCATGTGACTTTATTCAAAAACACAAATGGTTTAAACTAAACTGTGAATGCAAGCGTAAACTTAAAGCAACGCAATAGTAAGACTATTAAAGAACAGGGGCAGTCACATGTAATGAGCTAAGGGGATCAAAATCCATCAAACAGTAGCTAACATTAGCCAGCACAAATACAGCACAAATGTCATATGAATGGATGAGTGGATGATTTTATCTATACATAGAGTGGACATCACAGTAACATTAAACAGGATTCAACATAGGACAATATAACATAGAATTGAAGTAAATTTCATTTCATAACACTTGTGGTGAGATGCAACACTTTGCAACAGTTGAAAGAAATAGCAAATCCTAATACCTAGCTCTGTTAACCCATTATCCCAAAAATATAATTTTTATATAATTAATATAAAAGAATATATAGATTTGACTATTCTGCTCGCATACTTAAGGTTAATTCATAATAATAGCTACATTATCAATTATTAGTTCATTATATTCTCAATGGAATGCAGCAGCAAACATAAACAAATTTGTTTATGTTTATTCAAAGATCAAAGCCCCTTCCTGTGATGTCATTCTCAGTTCCAGAATCTTCAGGGTTAAAAGACCTCATCCCTTCAGACCTTACAGAGATTCAGTGAGACCAGTGTGTGAACTAACAGTGTAAGATGGAGAAAGCCTATCAAGAAGAGCAAAAAGCAATCAAATATTGCCAGTGGCAGCAAAACAGGCACATTGAGCAATATGATGAGGCCTGTAAGTTTTGGGAAAACTTGTGTCTTTCCAAAACTGAAGAAATTGTTTCACTGGAGAACAAAATCCTTGCTCTACAGGAACAGATGCAACCCGGAAACAAGAAAGAAGAGGAACTAAAAGACACTCTTATATTAATGGAAGACCAGTTACAAAAGTACCTTCTGGAAAATGTTGGCTTGCATGACGAGGCTATGCTAAAAGAACAACAAATTAAACAAGTAAAAAAAGAATACAAACAACAGTTGAGTTTAATTCATGAAACTCACAGGAAATCACTGGAAGAAGAGAGACAGAAATATGATGTGATAGCGCACATGAATGATGATTTTGAGCGAAAGCTGTTGAAGCAACAAAAAAAAGCACAATCAGCCCTGAAGGAGCAGGTGGAAAAATATAACAATGACACAACCATACTGAAAAAACAGATTAATGATATGAAGGTATCGAATGAAAATGTCATGGATAAACTGGAGAAGGAGTTAAAAGAGAAAGAAGAGATGATTAAAAAGCAGAAAAACACACAGGCCTCTGCTGATTTTCAACATTTAATTCAATGCAAAAACCTGGAGATGAAGTTAACTGAAAAAGAAAAGAAAATAACAGAACTGAAGGGTCAGTCGAAGCTAAATATAACTGTGGCTAAACTGAAGGTTGCTCTCACTGTAAAAAGCGCTGTCATGGATAGCAAGAATCGGGAGATCGATCATTTGAAAAAAGACAAGAGGGACATGCAAGACAAGTGGAAGACTGAGGAGGCTTCGAATGCTATTCTGCTTCTGAAAATAGATGAAATGAAGGAAATCAACGCGCGTCTAGAAGAAGAATTAGCAGAAGAAGTCGACAAGCTGAAAGAGAATGCTATGGATTTAACTCATAGTAGGAGACTAAACTCTGACCAGGCTGACACTATCACACGTCTCCAGTACAAAGTGAGGGCCAGTGAACCAGATCTTAAAAAGATGACTGCTAAGGTCAGGAAACTGGAGACTTATAAGCTGAGGTTCCAGGAGGATCTACAGACATGTGTATCTGTTATTGGCGAGCCTAAGAAACTCAAAAGCGAAGTACTCAGGCTTAAAAATCGCTACTTGGACAATGATAAAATTGATAAAATGGATCAGATCCCTAAGGGCGCCTATCAGCATCAGGTCAAGTGCCTGAAGACCATGAAGGATCGATCTGATCAGATCAAGGAGAATCATTCTTCTGAGTTGAAAAAGAAGGAAATGATCCTTTACAATGCATCACTGAAAATGGACAAAACCAGAAGAAATTTCATCAAAGTGTTGAACGAAAAAAGTGTAGAGGTGCATGAGCTAAAGGAAGAACTCAAGGAGAAAACTGAGCAGCTTAATAAGGCAAATAAACCTGCTCAGGAAAAAGTAAGATCGTGGATTAAGAAAAAGGTGCTTCGGAAGTCTCAAGTTGCCCCAAAGGTTGCAGGGGAGTTACCACTGCTTTACCCAGACACCTGGCAGCCACTTGGACACCCAGATGATGACATCCCATCATCCTCCTGCACATGGAACACACCGACATCTGACACTGTCTGCACCACACGACATGTGCAGCTATTTGTGGATGATGGTGGTATGACACCGGTTGATATCTGAACACCAACCATCGAAATCTCTGAAGGTTCGTCGTACCATCCCAAAAAGAAGCTTATCGAGTGGCAACTAAACTTGTTTAAGTTTCTTGAAGACATTTCGCCTCCAGAAGCATGACAGCATGGCACAACACAGAAGAGCCAGCTCATCAGGTCAGAACTCAGCAGTTCATCTGCCACCAAGACAAGGGACACTCTTTTGAAGACAAAAATGTGTTGATCTTGGATTGA